>VZSR01001459.1:9998245-10052835 GCA_013398615.1 Brachypodius melanocephalos
TTTCCTGTCTGCCCACACCACCCCAGTGTCAGTGGGGACAGTTGGGGTGACACAGAGGAACAGTGGCACCACCACTCCAGGGAATTCCTCATCACCCTGTTCCCAGGGCGAGCTCCTCTTGTCTCTTCTCACACTTCCTTTGGGTTTATCACATAATTTAATTTGAAGCAGTTGCTTTGTAGGTGGGCTAAAGCAATTTTTTAGATCTTTTTTAGGTTTCAAGGCAGAGAAGACAAAATGATCCTTGGGACTCTATTTTAAAGAGGACCCTGTTAGGTTGGCATGGGAGATCCCACAGGGGTGGTCAGGCATTGGAATTTGCTGTGCAGGGAAGCTGTGGCTGCCCCTGGATCCCTGGCAGTGCCCAAGGCCAGGTTGGACATTGGGGCTTGGAGCAGCCTGGGACAGTGGAAGGTGTCCCTGCCATGGCAGGGGTGGCACTGGATGGGATTTAAGGTCCCTCCCAACCCAAACCACTCTGGGATTTGAAGAGAGAGGCTGTATCCCCACAGGGATGGGAGGAGTAGGGGTGGAAAAGCAGCAGGAAGAGGAGGCCAGGGGGGGTCAGGGCAATAAACACTTGCTGTTAGTCCAGGAGAGCATTTCTAGGCTCAGTTTTGCCATGATCTCAGGGGAGGACTTAGGGACCACAGAAAGTATTTCAACAGCAATAACACAAAAGAAGAGGGAAATCATGAAAGAAGGGTCTGTGTGAAAAAAAAACCCCAACCCAACCAGGTAAAAGCTGGGGGCACAGGGCAGGTGCCCCCCATCCCTGGCTTTCCCAGCCAGTTGCCATAGAAACCCCTCAGTGCAGAGCCCCGGGGCCCCAAACACTGCAGCAGGCACTGATGCCAAGGAAAGGCAGCCCTCGGTGCTCAGGAAGGGCTGCCCTGCCCACTGCAGCTCAGAACAGAGCAGGGCCAGCTCCCAGTGCAGGGATGGCGCTTCCAGCCCTGATTTGCAGTGATTTACAGCCCAGCTTTCATTTGCTATCCATATGCTCACATCTGAGATAACATTATGTGCATCATTTTCTGGGAATATACTTACACCACAGCGCACTGCATAAAGCAAATAGTGTATTGATGGGAAAGAAATAACAGAATATTAAAGCAAAATCAATAAATGCCTTCAAATCTCATCTTTCAGCCTGGCTTAACTTTGTTTAGGGAGGCAGGGAAGCTCCCAGGAGCTGTGGAGCTGGCCAGGCTCCCAGCTGGAATGAGGAGCAGGAAACCTTGGAGAGACAGCAGCACCTTCCTGATGCATGGGAAAAAATACCCTAAAGAGAGAAACTGGGGTTTTATAACCCAGGGCTATATTAATCACCGATTAGCATTCAGCTGAGCACCTCCACAGCAGCCAGCTGCTCCCAGCTGTGACACAGCTCAGGCTGGAGGGCAGGCAGAGCAACCACCAACACTGTCCTAATTGTGCAGATGAAAACCGCAGCTTGTTTCACCTTTTATCAAGGGGAATATTCAGGGTCATCCCTGTTATCCAGGTGGGAGGTGGTAGGGGAGTGCTGGGCTGGGGGCTGGCATGGTTCCTCCCATGGATCCCCTCATTTGAGGTGCAGGAGAAGGAGCTGATGTGGAATATTTTTATGTAGGCCAATGCTCTGCCAAAAGTGGGTCCAGAATTAGGTTAGTAAGTCGGTATTTCCACACAAGATGATGTGCCCTGGATTTCCAAAGTGCTGAGTACCCAGCCCAGAAGTTCCCTCGTGGGGCTTGAAACTTTATTTTTGGCACCTGGTTTTATAGAGAGACCATCTGTGACAGGCAGCGCTTGCTGCCACGTAATTAATGCCAAGTTACATAAGGCATTCATGAATAAGCATTATTTCCCATATATTAAGCTTGCAGAGACAGGCTTCAGAAGTGAACTGGTATTTAGCAAGGTAGGCCTCTGAAATTGTCAATTAATGCTCCTTGACATTTTCTAAGTATGTTAATTTATATTAAACCACTGCAGCCAACTCTGCATAAGATAACTGCGAGCCTCAGCCATAAACTAAGAAGAAATATGCAGTTGAGGAGCGTTATGGCTGCTCTTTGTCATCTCCCTGACATAATGCACATTGTGTATGCAATGCAGGGAAGATAAACACATATATAAAGCAGGCAATTACCTCAGCTCACACACACTATCATATTTATGACCATTTGCAGGCTTGGATGTAATTCATTGACTTTAGGTGCTGGAGTAAATACATCACTCTAACCCCACGGGCCAGGCTGTGAAATGCAGGGATCAAGATTTGCTGCCACAAAAATCTCCATTCTCCTTCCAAAGCGGTGGTCAGGGGGAGGAGTGATGGGAAGAGCTGGGAGCAGAGCTGCCAAGGAATGGCAGGGAAAGCAGGCAGGGCACAGCAAGGAGAGGGTTACATTTGATAAATCTAGAGATTGAAACTCTTGTTCCTTTGACGGGCAGGTTCCTCTGCTGAGTGGCACTTGGAGAGGAGAATGGCAGGGTCACACTCTGCTCATCCCTGGGGAGCAGCACAATTCTAACAGGGCTGCTTTGCGGTGGGACTTGATGATGTTAAAGATCATTTCCAACCTAAAGCATTCTGTGATTCCATGTTTTTGCAAGGGGATGGCCTGGACTGAGTGCTTGGCTCAGGTGCCCACCACGGGCTTAAGAACTGGATTCTACATGAATGTGAACACAGAGCACAGCAAGAACAAGGTGGTTCAGCCTGGAGAAGTTCCAGGGAGAGCTCAGAGCTCCTTCCAGGGCCTAAAGAGCCTCCAGGAGAGCTGGAGAGGGACTGGAGACAAGAGATGGAGGGACAGAGCACAGGGAATGGCTTCCACTGCCAGAGGGCAGGGCTGGATGTGATATTGGGCAGGAATTGTTTCCTGTGAGGGTGGGCAGGCCCTGGCACAGGGTGCCCAGAGCAGCTGTGGCTGCCCCTGGATCCCTGGCAGTGCCCAAGGCCAGGCTGGACAGGGCTTGGAGCAGCCTGGGACAGTGGGAGGTGTCCCTCTGTCCCAACTCCAGCCATGGCAGGAGTTGCTCTGGATGGGATTTGAGGTCCCTCCAAGTTCAGACAGTTCTGGGAGTCTCTGCTCGTGCTCATGCATCCTCCCTGAGCCCAGCCAAGGGGCAGAGCTTGCAGGGTCCATTTTCCCAAGCAGCTGCTTGGCCACAGAGCTGGCAGGACCTGGGCACCAAAGTCAGAGCCACTTCCAGCCCCACAGCCAGCCTGGGATAACCACAAGGGCTGGATTTCTCCACACTTTGTCCACTGGAATTGCCACTCCTATTGCACACAGCATCTGACTAATGAGGGGCAATTAAAGCCCAATTCCTCTTTCCCCTGCTGGCTGCAGTCACTCAGCGAGCCGAGGGCGGGCACTCGAATGTGCCACTTGGATCTGCTGTCATTTCACAGCCGGTTTCCTCTGATGCGAAATGGGGAAGGCAGTAAAGAATCAAATCAGAAAAGCCATTTAACCTCCCAGATTATGAGAGGATATATCACTCAAAATGCAGCACTTCCCACATCCTCAGTTAAACTGGAATCAGCCTGGCTGACTTGAATCCCAAAGACATCCACGGAGCTGGGACCTGACAGCACAGGGAGCTGGAGATGGATGTTTAGTAAATGTAGTTTTCAATAGATATTCCCAGAAATTGGAAACATTTTGCAGTTATGTCTCCAACAATCACAGTCTATTCTATTCCATAACCAATATGAGCGATTACTTGAGGAGGGATAACAAATGCAAAATGTTTTCGAAAAATATTTTCAGAGTGATAAAAGATGAATTACACCAACACAGCAAGAAAACCAAGAAGAGAAGGGCTGCTCTGCAGGAAGCACAGCTGATCCCTTCCTGTTGTATTGCTTTGGGAAAGGAAAAAGGGGGGATAAATTAAACACTTCATTCTGTAAGTAAGTTTTAAGGTAATCTGGTTACAACAGCTCCCACTAGCACCATTCCAGAGCAGCAAAGGATAAAATCGATAATGAACACCAACATTTCCATTTTGTTTAGTGGCTCTGTAATTCAGCCATGAGAATTTGCTTTTCACTCAGGGCTTGGCCAAGGGAGGGCCAGAACTACCCCAAGTGGGATTTCTCCAGGAATTGCTCATTTATTGCTGAACAGAGAACAACACAGCTCCGTGGTCCTACTCATCAGTGGCACAGGGAATGGATACCAGGCTCCAGGGACATCATCCACACCTTTTCCCACCTGAATTTCCAGTCTCTGCTATAAAATAGTCTCATCCCACTGAAATCAAAGTGGTGCAAAACTTGTCTCAAGTCTACATTCAAATCTGCCCCTGTCTAGAGAGAAAAATCCTGTCCACAGCAATCCATGGCACCAATATCCACCTATTTCCATGCCCACACAGCTGCCCACATCTGGGCAATGCCTTCCTGCTCTCCTCACCCAGCTGCTGGGGCTGGAGGTACCTCACTGTAACAACAGTGTTCCCATATTCCTGAATATCCATTCCACCCTGCTACAACAAAATCCTGCCAGGAGTGAGTAACTAAAAATCTGAAATTTGCCTTTGTTGGGGTAGAACAGCCTGGCCTTGTTTGCCTCTTAACCCCCCCTCCTGGTCCAGCTGCAGCTGGTGGTGCTGCAAGTGAGAACAACAAAAAAGAAAAAAGCATGAATATTTTTTGTAGAACAGTCGCAGATTTCCCTAATCCCACATCTTCTGGGCCACCCTGAAGGTGCTCTGTGTCTGTCGGGGTAAAGCAGGCAGGTTCCATCCCATGGAGAAGCCCAAGCTGTCCCACTGGGTAGGAGCAGTGAGACCTTTCTGCACCACTGACGAGCAAATCATCACTTCCAACTGCAGAGAGTCTGGAGTGGGCTCAGAGTAATCCCAAGAGCTGTAAATGCTCCACACCCTGTCCTGACAACAAAACTCGTGTTCAGAGGGAGTTCCAGCAGCCTGGTGAGCTCCAGCATCCCCCAGCAGCCTTTCCAAAGCTCTGGATTCCACTCCAGGAAAGCCCTGGCACGGTGGCTGGGAAATGACACGGCAGTTTTTACACTCACTGCGAGCCTGGAGTCTTCTCCTCCTGTACCAGCCCAGCCTGGGACTCTGCAGCTGCAGAGATCAACCCAAGCACAGCTCCAGCAGTGCTGGGACCCTCTCCAGCCCAGGAGACCAGATCCCATCAGGATCCCATCAGGATCCCATCAGTTCCTGCTGAATTCCCTCTGTGAGAGGCAGCAGACACATGGATAACTCAGGAGGGGCTGAGCCTCAGCAAATCCTCAGCCCTGGGGCAGAACACAAGTGAGCCTCAGGCCAGGGCTGCCATTTGCTCCTCAAACATTGACAATGCTCCACACACGGGTGCGGGATGGATTTCACAGCCCACCTCGAGGGCATTTTCGAGGAAGCCTCCTCTGTAATCCCAGGAATGAACAGAGACATCCCTGTGTGCCACACCATGAATCACCTCAGCGTCCTTGGGCTTTGCCACATCTCTGTTTTCTGAGGGAAGAACAGAAAGCTTAACACAATCCTCCTGGTTGTTTTTTGGTTTTGGTTGGTGGTTTTTTTTTTTTTTTCAAGGAGAAAATAACAACTGCTATGTTCACAATAAATGGAGATTTGTATAGAAAGCCATTTACTTGAAGGTGAAATGTGTCCTGGTCATAGAAAAAGCCTATTTTTCCAGAGTCCATGTCTGTACTCCACGGTTCCCACTCTCCCTTTTTACTGTCATTTCCCCCACTGAGAAAAACTGAGGAAGCAAAAGGACAAGGACATTCAGCCCAGATTTAAAATCAGTGCATTCAGAAAGGCACTCATGTTTTGAAAGGCAACTTTCCCCAGACAATTTTCCAACAGGAAGGACAGGAATATCTGCAGAAGGCTAAACACTGTCGGTGTTCCCAAGCTCTGCTTTATCGCTGGGTTTGTGCTTGCTTCACCTTAGGCAATTTGGGTTCAAACCCAGGCAGTTGGGAAATCTGGAAACCAAGGGCTCTTTGGCTCCTTTTGAAGCAAGGACAGCTTGGACAGCTGGATGTCTGAGACCTGCTGGGCCACCAAAATCCCAGGAAATCCCACAGGGCTGGGAGCCCAGAAGGGGAGAGGAATGGGTGATGTGGGCACCCAGCACCCTCAGATGTGCAAAGCCCTGATGGTGCTTTGGCTCCCATCTGTGTCCAACTCTCCAGGAATGAGGATTTCCATGGGATGAGGATTTCCATGGGACCCTGCCCTCTGCATGTCCAACCCTCCAGGAATGAGGATTTCCATGGGATAATGAGGATTTCCATGGGATCCTGCCCCGTGGGAGGGGAAGGGAAGGGCTGTGTGACAGGAGAAGCTGTTGGGAGGGACGGATCACAACAGGCAGCAATCTGGAGGCTGTAAAAATGGATGGGTTGTGTTTCACTGGGTTTGATGTGGTCATATCATCTGTAAATTATCTACCCAGCCATTTTTCCAGTTAGCCATTATTCTGTCAGGCTGAGGGCTGCCAATTCAAGCCCTCCCAACCATATGCATGGCTGTAAACCTTGAAAGCAGCTGTCTCCAAAGCAAGCCAGTTCGGGAAGAATAGGAAAACAAATTACATAAAAGCAGATTAACTTCTCTTTAACTTCCTTTAAAATATTTCTTCCCCACGGCCTCTGTAATCCCATTTTTTAAGGGAATTTGGTCTCTTTATTTGTTATTCTTATCGGTGTGACTTGAATTTAAAGCTTTATGCTTCATGTTTCTGCCCAGGGACGTGTTGTGATGATAATCCTCAGGCTTTTCCACGGTGGGAATGGCTCTTTGAGCAGTTTTCAGCCCCTTGCACTGATATTTCCCATGAGACAAAGACAGCCAGGGAATGCTTGATGCCTTCAGCTGAAGCTCCTCGGTGGACAGCAGCAATTTTTGGACGTTCTTGGGGGTTTTATTGATTTCTCTTTTAGCTTTGGACTGCTTGGATATGTGGCATTCATCTGCCTAGAGGAGCTGTGGCTGCCCCTGGATCCCTGGCAGTGCCCAAGGCCAGGTTGGACAGGGCTTGAAGCAACCTGGGACAGTGGAAGGTGTCCCTGCCATGGCAGGGGTGGAACTGGATAAGATTTAAGGTCCTTCCAACTAAAATCAGTGTGAGATGCTGTGATCTCCAGTTCACAGATGGGCAGCTGAGGCACCAAAGGGGCACCAGGCGCCTGAAGGAGCAGGATCAGCTCTTTGTGGTGTCCAAGGGCAGCCTGACCACCTCAGTGGGCAGCTGTGGCTGCTGTTCCACTGCCCAAATCCCACTGGGAAGGCTCTGCACAGCCCAGGAGCCCTGAGCAAGGAGCCAGGAACCCGCCCCAGGAAAATCGCCTGGGGCATGGGAGCAGAGGCAGCTGGGTCCCTTGGGGACAACAAGAGATCAGAGAATTAACACTGAATGAGCTCCCTGTGCCCTCTGCAATTAAAGGGAACTTGAAAGAGTTTCAATTTGGTGATATCATTAATTTCCCCTTCTCCTCCTCGCTCCCACTGCAGTTCAGAAGAGTCCTCCACTGTTTATTGACTGAGTGATGAAAGACTGAGCTGAAGAGACCCAAGAAAAGGAAAGTTTGAAAAGTTTTCAGCCCTTTCATCAGTTCTTTAAACAATGTTCAGAAAAACATGAGAGACAGGCTGTGCTTGAGAGAAATATTGTAATGAAAGCTGTGTGCAGTGGGCTTTGCTGTCCAAATGTGACTCGAATACTCGCAGCCCGATGTCGTGTGAAGATTTACTTGGCAATTTTGTCACAAACAAGGCTGTTAAGAAACACATTTCTACTTACCCAGCTCTTTCCCTTATTTGCTAAGGGAAAAAAAATGCTTTGGTGCATCAGCCAGGTAGGAAATGCTGCATGTAAGAGTTTAAAAATAAATGTATGTGCACATGTGCATGGCAGGAATGCAGGGACCTCAGGGAGCATGGATTGTGTGTCAAGCACCTCCAAAATAAAACCTGCTGCAGAGCACCCCACACTCCGAAATTTCCACAGATTTCTTCCCTGTGTTTCTTCTGTAATTCCTTGCACTCTTGTCCTGTAGCTGGAAGGAAACTGAGTCTTGATCACTCCTAGGATGGTCCTGTAGGTGATGGGAGCAGCAGAGGGGTGGGGTTCCACACCAACAGCCCAGCTGGTGTAAAATGTCCTTGCCAAGTCTCACAAAATCACAGAATCCCAGAATGGTTTGTGTTGGGAGGGACCTTAAAGATCATCCAGTTCCAGCCCCCTGCCGGGAACTAAAAGGATGATTGGGATCTGTGGCGCAGGAAGGGTTAACACGGGAATCCAATTAGAAAGAAATCCTAATTATTTCAGCAATCAAAAGCAGTGACTCACCTTATGAGGGAGCCAACAGATGCCATCAGCACAGACATTTTCCTTGTTTATTTTCTTGTCTTCTCAGACTGGGAGGAGAACGTGGGGGATCCCATTCCCGGCCATCTGGCATTAGTGTGAAAAATACAGTGTGAGATACTCCACAGTTGTCCCAGCAATTCCCTTCTGGATGACAAATTCCCATCTTCTCATGACAGCTTTGGTTTTTCCAGGCTCTGCCCACCCATGATACAGCCCCAGGAGATCTGTCCATTTACAACCCCAGCCTCAATCAGCCCATGCTTAGGAGTCTTATGCAAACTGGGCGTGCAGGGAATAATTTTTGGTCAGAAATGAGAATTTTAAATGCTGCAGTCACAGGTGGAGAGGCTGGTGCTGACCATGGGCTGCCCTTGTGGGGCTCAAGGTGGTTCAGGTGATGCTGTGCCTGCACTGACCATCAGGGACAAGCCCAGACTTGGCTGGCAGTGCTGCATTTCTGCACCTTCCCAAGCATTACAAACCTGTCCCGACTGTGGTGTAACCACATGGTTACCCCACTCTCTGCAGAGGGCAGGCCATGAGAGCTGAGTGACCGAGGTCAGCCTGAGGGGACATTTCAGGCACCTGCAGCTGCCTCCACTCCACTCCGCATTCATCTCAGAAAGACTAAAAAGTGACAAGAAGCTCCCATCCCAATTTCCTTCTCCGTGTCTCCCCCCAAGCTGCTCCGTGACTCGCCCTGGATGCCGCGGCACCAAGGAGGCAGCTGTGGGAGCCTGAGGAGCTCTGCGTGCCCAGGAACTGTCTCCTAGCAATAGGCAAGATGTGAAAGCCTCAAAATAACTCCTCCTTCCATTTCTTGTCAGTGACTCACGCTGTACAATCTGGGCTTTGGGGCTTTGTTAGGATTTTTGCCCTCGCTTTCTTACAGCCAACCCTGCACGTGTGGGGTGGAATGAGGCTCGGTCGAGGGCTCAGGTGCTGCCCAAATTTGAGAAGCCAGGAACATGCCAGGTGTTGACACACCCTGGATGCAGCTCACAGCCTGCTGACACATGAGGAGAAGCTGTGGCAGCTGTGATGATTTGCAGTTAGGAGTTATTTTGCACAACCTGAGCAGGGAAACCACCAACTCTGCTGGCTGTGTCCCACCAACACTCAGTGGATGCTTTGCAAAACAGAGGGGAAATGGTTTTGGATGTGTTTAGTGTTTGGAAATTGGGAATGAGCACGTTCAAGGTGATAGAGTCTGAAATGAGGTGAGGTGGTGTCTGGCCTGACAGGGGTTTTAGCAGCAGTGCTGAATAAAAAAGGAGCAGGTTTCCTGTTCTGCTGTTGGATTTACACCATCCCACCACCAAGCTGTCAGGAAGGACTGTGAAATTGTCCAGGACAGAAATAATTATTTAAAAACCAAACACACACAGCTAAATGGCCAGATCTCAGTCCCAGAAGAACCTAGACATCTTTCTAAGCCCCGCCATTTATTTTCTTATCTTTTTCTTTTCCTGAGTAATCCTCACCCTCTACTTCTGATTGAAAAATACCTAAAAATAGTTGTGGAGAAGAACTCTAATGAATTATGCAATGGACATATGCTCTCACATCAAATCTTGATGTTTACTGTATCTGATGTCATGCAGAAGATTGAAGGCTGGGACTGTGCTGGGAATGATCCCAGCTCTGCAGAGGGATTCTAGGTCACATCCCTCCATCTCTGCTCAGGCGTGGGAGCACCTGGGACAGCAGATGGCTGGACAATGGAGCCGTGGCTGGTGGTTTAATTTTCCTGGATTAAGGAGCAAGGACTGTGCGAGGAGTTTGATTTGCTAAAGATGCAGCAGCAACCCTGGCACAGGAAAACCTTCCCCAGCTCCGAGGCTGAGCCGCCTTCTCACAGAGCTTCTGGAAGCACTGCAAATCTCCAGGCAACTCAGCCACCAGGCACTTCCCAGTTATTGCCATTTTTATTGCTTATCTCTAAGAAATACCCAGCCAAAAAAAGACAATTTCAAATCTACCTTCCAGCCACGCAAAGCGCGAAGCGCCTCATCCCGAGGTGACTGTAAAAAAGGGGAGAACAAAGATCTTTCACTTGGTTTGTAATTCCTTCTGACTGCTTCTCCTCACGTGGTGAATGGGCACATTTCAGACCCGCTGGCTCCAAACCAAGGCTGCTTCCAGGATGTCTTCATCCAGCACGATGGCCTGATCCAGGGAGTGCAGCTCAAACCTGCGGCTCCCTCCTGCTGCTGTGCCCCAGGTGAGCTGGCTGCCAGCCACCTCAGCAGCTCCTGGCTCCCAAATTCTGCTCACAAAATGCAGCTGCAGCTCCTCAGGAAGGCACAGCTGGCAGCACCAAGCCCTAAGAACTCTTAATCATAACAAGCATCTCCCACCAGGAGTTTTTGAGGCTGAACTTGGACATATCTTGTCCTGAGCAGTAAATAAAGAATGAGGTATCGCCCTGGAGAAAGAATTGTGAACCTTAACAGCCTCAAGCTGACAGGAATTAATTAGCCAACATCAAAAAAACCCGCACTATTTCAGAGATGGATACATGGGGGTAAATTGATTCCAAGGATAACTCCATTGCCTTCCCCTGAAATCCATTAGGAGTGGATTTAGCCCAGCCTGGGTGCACAACATATCCCTACAAACTCATCCCTGAACCACATGGACAGATGTGAAGATTACCACGAGGGGTCTGAGATTTAGAATTCATAAATTAATTTCTTGTTTCTCTTTAGAGGGGCATGGCAGGATTACGTGGAGAAAATCACACATTCTTGTATTGAATTTTAGTTAGGAGCAGCTTCGAGATAAAATTAACCAGAGGAGTGAACAGATTATAATAAAACAACACTGATACTAAAATAAAAAGGGAATTACTCTCTTACTTTCACACCTATCAAATTTAGAGGAAGAAAAAACCTACAGTAGCACTGTGTGTATTATCAGGACAGTCAATGAGACATGAAACAAGGACGAACTCCATTTGCCTGGGCAAAAAGCCCAGTTTGGAAGTAATTGCTGTAGTGGTGTAGCAGCTGCAGATAGAGCCAGATCAAATCCAAAGATCAAACGCTTATTTCATTTTGATAAAAGTCATTAAACCACAAATCAACTTACTCTGGAGTACAGTCAGGAAATAACTCTGTATATACCATCTGCACATAACTCTCCCCCCTAATAAATTAAAGCAGTGGCAGCAGATTTCTTTTGTGAAATCCTCAAAGTTATATTTCATTAAGTATCAGCATTTCTCATTTAGGTTTTGTTTAGCAGATAAGCCCCTGTACCATGTCTGAGAGCAGGGCAGAGGATCTCTGGGCTGGGTGGGTGTGCTGGGGCTGTCTGCCAGGCTCAGCCCTCTGCCTCTGGGCCTCCAGGTGACACAGGACGGCACAGTTTTGAAATAATTCTTCTGAAAACTAATATAAGAGCAATTCCCAGATATGAGTGGATTCCCTGTCTGTGCTAAGCCTGGAGAGGTTCTTACTCCAAGCCAAACTTTTCAAATATGAAGCAGGAAGGAAGGGAGTCAGTCCCTCATCAGGAGACCAAGGCAAAGTCAGGCTACCACAGGTGATGATATGAATAATGACATTTATGCTGCAGGAATTTAATTAGACTGAGAAAGAATTTGTAGTAAAGATGTCACAATAACTCAAAGACAAAATGAAAATCAGTCCAAAGACATTCAGTCCCTAATTAGTTTGGGAATAGTAGATTAAAGATAAACTTAGAAAAATTGGTGGAGTGACTGGCTATTAGGGCCACGAGAACGGAGGGTGTCACCTTAGATTTTTCATTTTTTGATGCTTTTTGAGAAGGCCAAGTGCAGAAAAGAAAATCTAAAATCCAGGGCCTGATTTCTTTCCTTTCCTCAGGAGATCAAACGTTTTTGCTTTTAATAAACCCAACAACAACCACAAGCCTTGGCTGTTGACACTGATTTTATTTTTCCTGAAATAATGAGCTACATGACACCTTGGTTATATATGGAAAACAACAACTCTGTGTACAGACAACATTCAATTTCTGTGTACTGCTGTTTGAAAAGCAAGAGAAAAAAGGTCTTTCTGATCATCCACAATAAGTTATTTTCTCGGTTCTGGCTTGTTCTGTGCAAGACAAATGAAAGGAATAACAAAGCTAGATGTTCAC
This sequence comes from Brachypodius melanocephalos, assembly GCA_013398615.1. Lineage (NCBI taxonomy): Eukaryota > Metazoa > Chordata > Aves > Passeriformes > Pycnonotidae > Brachypodius > Brachypodius melanocephalos. The sequence goes on from VZSR01001459.1 coordinate 10,010,739, forward strand.
AAAAGAAGCAGGAAGATTTTTGAGCTGGGTGATTGATCTGGATTTGTTCACATTTAGGCAGGAAGAAAAGGAGTTTATGCAAAACATTTTGCAGTTGCCACTAAATTGATTTTAAAGCTTTGTGATGTTGTGGTGGAGCTTTTCCAGCCGAACCCTTGTGTCCTACCTGGCTTTGGGGTGCTGATGTCCTTCATTCAGGGGTATCTGGCTGCTTCCACACCCTCCAACAGTGAATTCCTGCTGACTTCCAGCTCTCAACATGGCCCTGGAATCATGGAATGCTTAAAGGTCATGTCATTCCAACCCCCTGCCACTTCCCACTAGCCCAGGCTGCTCCAAGCCCCATCCAACCTGGCCTTGAGCACTTCCAATGTATTGACCAAGCAAAAATAAAAGTCACAGGCTTGGGTCATTCAAAAAACCCTCGTTTTATGTTCCTATTAAAGGCAGAGAGCTGAAGGAGGAAGCAGGTTTACCCAGCTGAAATCCTGGGAAGAGGCCATCCTGACGAGGCCATTGATTATCTGTCCAATATCTCCATGGCTCTCTGAATTCTCCCTAATTCCCATGAATTCTCTCCCTGACTTAGGCAGAAAAGCAAGTCAGAGAGGTGACCCATCCTTCATCCTCCAGAGCAATTCAATTGAAACAAAAAGGAAAACAAAACACCAAAAAGGCAATAGTGTCCTGTCTGCCTGGCTTGGAGAAGGGATGTCACCCCTGCATCCCCCAGGTTGTTAAATCTGTCACACAATGCATCTTCTTCTGTTTTATCCCAAGTGGAACAGACCCAGCCAATCAGGGAAACTCAAAATTAGGAAGAAAATACATTTAATAGAAAAAAAGTAGCATTATAGAGCTTGTAAACATGGTAACAGCATTAACAGAGGCTGTTTTGTGTTGTCATTCAACTACATCCCTGCCTGAAATAATTCCTTCAAACACCACCTAAAACATGAATGTAGTGAACAAAGGAAAACAGCTATCCAAAATCTGCAACCCAAGTGCTTAATTTGCCGGGTTTCTTTTTACTGTAAATTTCATGCAACCCCTATCAATGCTCATTTCTCCCCTAAAGAAATTCCCACGGCTGTGCCAGAGCCTTTCCTGCCCAGGGTGTCCCTGGGAACACCCTCATCACCACAAACCCACGGTGCTTTAAATAAAATCCTGCACTCTGGAGCATCTTCCAAAGCTCCTCTCTTTGCCCTTCCTCAAGGGCAGGGCTGTTTCCCCCTCTCTGCAGGGCAGTGCCAAACGCTGCTGTCAGCCTTGCAGTGCATCTGGTGCTCCCTGTGCCGTGCCCAGTGCCACGGCCCCGGCTGCCCTCGGGCTGTACGTGCAGGTGCAGCACAGGCTGCTGCTCTGCTGCTGATTCCTGCTCGTTACTCACTCTCCCCACTCCTCTCCTCGACTCCAGTCATGCTGTTCTCCTCTTTGCTGGATTGCTAAACCCAAGCAGGAAAAGCATCCTTCAAAATGTTCAATCTGTCGGGCTTTCCTTTCGACCTTCTGCTGTGTCATTGAATAGTTTGGGTTGGAAGGGACTTTTGAAGTCATCTAACCAACCCCCAAAATAGGTGAAAATAGCTTTTTTCACCTTTATCTAAACATTTTTTTCATAATGGAAGAGAAATAAATTACATTACACACATCAGCAGGCTGAAAGTCTGCTTGAATTTTTCACAGCCGGGGAGAAGAGGGATTTTTGTCTCACCAGCACATGAGACTGATGACACTTCCTTTAAATCTCACTTTGCGTGGTTTCTTTATTAGAACAGGAGAGATTTCAGAGTGAGGAGTGGGAGGTTACACCAACGTCGCCAGATCAGGGCTCCCCAGCAGCCTCCTGATGCTGCCCCAGCAGCATCACGAAGGGATGGGATGTGCAGGAAGCTCAGCAGGATGGAGAAAACCACAATTCCTGCATGGAGAGTAGGCAGGGAAGAGGGCAACCACGGCAGATGGCAGAGCTGAAGCAGCACCCAGTGGCTCGTGCTGCATGACAAGCTGTCAGCGTCTCTGGGAACAACAACCCTACAATTACACACAGCCCTCACTCCGTGGCTCCCTGCGTGGAGAATCCCTCTCCACAACCCCCAGAGCAGCAGAGGCACAGAAAGGAGGTGGCACAGTGATGCCTTTTGGGGCTACCTAAAAACAGAGGCTAGACAAAATTAAGGGAATTAAAAGCAGATTTTTTTTTTTTTTTTTTTTTAGGACATTCAGGTACATTTAGGGCAGACAAAGCCCCCCAGGGGCTGCACCCAAAATGGTCACGGATTTTCATACCTTCTATAAGTTTGGCCCATTTGCATTTTGGAGGTTCATCTCCCAATTACAGCTTCAGGTAATGAAGTCATTCACCCCAAGTTTGCTGCCCCCAACTCACTTTTGTTCCCATCTCTCAGGGCCTGAGGCAGTGAGGTGTCCTTGATCCCCAGGCCTGGGGAGGAATTGCTGTGTCTGCCCAAGATGGGGAAGCAGCAGCTCCCACTGTGTGTGGAGTTTAGAGTTACACAGTAAAGAACTGCAGGGTTACAAATATATGGAAAATATAAAAGCTGAAATCCTAAGGCATCAACACCAGCAAGGTGCACTGGGCAAGGCTCTGACAGGGGAGAGGAGCTGGGCCAGACCAGCCCTGGCCCCATCCCTGCCTGGATCAAACTCCAGGGCTCTCCCCTGCCCTGACACCTCCATCATCACATCACCCAGCCAGCACTGAGAGCATCTCTGAAAGCCCAGCACTCACAAACCTTCTATTTTAATGTCAAGATCTGAGTGAGAGCAGAGAGTTTAGAGTTTGTTCTCTTTAAGACCTATAAAATTAATTACTGGTCACTTGACAAAATAAATAGACCCTATAATAAGGTTTCTAGAAATGCAATTGGTGTACTTTGTTGAATTGCATTTGTACACCGTAGCAAGTTCTTCCCTGCCTCACACCTCCCCTCATGCCCTCCTCAGTGAGTATAAGGCTGGCAGAATTTAACCTCGAATATAAAAGTGGCATGCACTTATTTCCCTGGGGAACTGACCCAATCCACAGCATTGCCTATTTATAGCACTTTCAAAAATAAATCATGAGGCAAGAGGGTAGAAAGGCTGTTAGGAAAGACTATATTTGTTGATAAAACTATGAAAAAAGTAATATAGCTGTGTGCTCCCACAGTTACTCTCAGTGGGTGTTGTAAGTTTTAAATTGTTACTAAAACTGCGTAGCTCAGAACTAAAGTGGGACCTGAAATCCCAGAGTGGTTTGAGTGGGAAGGGACCTTAAAAATCATCCAGTTCCATCCCTGCCACAGACAGGGACATTCCCCTGTCCCAGGCTGCTCCAAGCCCCAATGTCCAACCTGGCCTTGGGCACTGCCAGGGATCCAGGGGCAGCCACAGCTTCCCTGCACAGCCCATTCCAATGCCTGACCACCCCTGTGGGGATCTCCTGTGCCACCCTAACCTATTTCTAGAGTCATGGAATGGTTTGGGTTGGAAATTACCTTAAAGATCCATCCAATCCACACCTGCAATGGCAGGGACACCTCCCACTGTCCCAGTGTCCAACCTTGGGCACTGCCAGGGATCCAGGGGCAGCCACAGCTGCTCTGGGCACCCTGTGCCAGGGCCTGCCCACCCTCACAGGGAGGAATTCCTTCCCAACATCCATTCCCCTTTGTCCTGCCACTCCATGCCCTTGTGAAAAGCTGCAGAGGCAGACAAACCTCCCTGCTGGACCCTCACCAGCCCAGCTCTGGACATTTCCTCCGTCTTTGGCCTGCAGGGCTGGAGGCCATGGCTCAGGCCCGGCTCTGAGGCCTCGAGGTGCAGCAGGATGGGGACGGCAGGGTGGCTCCGGGACAGCTGAGGTGACGGCAGGGATGTTTCACAGCTCAGAGCTGTGAGCAGGCAGCAAGAGGAGGATGGGGACACACTCTGTGACATCGGTGACAGCAGCCCTGGAGAAGTCCCTGTTGGAGGGACAGAGCTGCCTCTCTCCAAACCAGACGGCGACGACCGGCAGCAAACAACGGAGTGAGGTTATTTGGCAACACAGATGGGCCCTGAGTCATTTCTTGGGTCTGTCTCCAAACACAGTGTGACAGCCAGAGCTCCAGTCAGGTTTTGGAAGCGCTTGGCAAGGAGCAGACAGTGGTAAATGTGCCAAATATCCTCTGACCTTCCAACTGTCCCGTTTTTCCATGGCTTTGTCCCGCCTGTGGCTGCAGTTGCCATCAGCCGAGCATACAGACAGCACTGCAGCCCCAGACACCACTCCAGTTACTGGTCTGGAGAGGTTTTATTCGAAAAAACTCCAGGATACTTGAGGAAAGCTCACTTTGAGCTGACTCACTGAATAATCATTCAGAATCTCATCTGCATTTGGCCTGGAGCAGAGGAAAGATTAGAAATTCCCCATCTCTGATTCTCCTGAACACAGATTTCCACGCACTCAGCACAAGCCCAGAGCATCACCCGCCCATGGCACTGCTCTGCTCCTGCCATGCTGCAGCTGCCAAGTGCAGGAGAAGCAGATCACAGGGAATGTTTGCCCGTGGGGAACCATCCCAGCGTCAGGAGCCGGTCATGGGGGACACAGGATGGGGGCAGCCGGGAGGGGAGAGGCGTCCTTTCAAAAAGAACCACAATCCTTTCATTCTGCCCGGGTTTTTCTGCAGAGCTGTGAGCGTTTGTCCCCTCTCCTTCTCTCTGCTCACTTTTATCAGCAGAGAAAACCCGGCAGGAGTGACACTGGAGCAGAGCAGCTTCCCCGCGCCGGCAAAGCGGGACTCAAAGCCACGGCGCCGACTTCCTGTGATGAAATATTGATCCAAAAACTCTGTCACACAAGAAGAAGTCTAAAATCACCCTGGTTTTATGTACAAATCTGCTTTTTTTCAACTGCAGCCTAGTGCTGCCAGGTCACTTTTCTAAGTTACGTATGAAGAAAACTGACTTTTGAAAAAAGGTAAATATACCTTGTGAGGAATTTCAGAATAAATTGTTGTTTTCAGCTTGAAATTTTTAACATTCATTGTCATTTTCAGCAGTAGTGAAACAAAAGGAAATGGTTTTTCTTTTTCTGTAGACATTACAACTTATCAACCCTCTCTTCTTTATCCTTTGGCAAAACGGAAAAAGACATAAAATAAATTGGAAGAAGAATTTTCTTGCAGCAGTTACCCAAAACCATGATCAATGTTCTCCAAGCAGGAAAATCTGAAGGAATCAAAGGCTTCGTGAAACATTCATGGGAACAATATGCTGACAAATAGTTTCTCAGTCAAAACCTTTCCCTGGCTCTACTTAGCATGGCCTGTGTGAGTTCAAGAACTTGTTTCTGGAGCACCAGAAGGCCAGAGGGGTTTAGCTCATCCAGCTGGGTTTTTTTCCAAACAAAATCCATAAATCCCTTGAGGTCACATGATGGAGCTAAATAAACTCTTTGCTTCTCTTGGATGTGCTGACTCAACTCCCACCCCAGCCTAGGTCCATGGAAGCTCCTCAGCTGGAGGACAACGGGCAGGAGCTGCTCAGCCTCCAGCTATCCGTGAGAAACCTCTCCATGACCAGAAATCTCACTTGGAGCCAGCCCAGCACATCCAGCCAAGGCTCCAGCCCCATCCCCCTCTGCTGCACAGACCTTCCAAACCTGGGGTTTGCTCCACATCTACTGGTTTGATGAATTGTGGAATGATTGCATGCTGATCATTAGAAAAACTTGCTGTAACAAGGTAAAAATTGGGATGGAAGAAATCAGGTGGCATCCCAGGAGCCATCAGTAATTATTTGGTACCTAATGAATAACATGGTTTGCTTGTTGACCTTGTCAATCTATGCAGAGTTCTAACTAATTAATAAAAACCTGAAACCGCCAAGGGTCTGAGATGTTTTTGGTCGACCTTGACCCAGAGTGGCACCTACACTGACCCTGGCACGTTGTTAGAGCTCAGTGACACAGGGCACCACAACACAAAATGCTGCTCAGATGAACTTGGCAACATTCTGGGAATAAAATATCACAGCCTGAGGCTGTGCCACCTTGCTGGGATAACATCCAATGTCTCCTGTCAAGCTCCATAAACCAAGGTAATGAGTCAGGAGCACCTGGCTGGCCCAGGCAGGGCTCTGCTGTCACCTGGGCAGGGCCACACCAAGTCCTGGCCAGGAAGGGACAAGGGGCCTTTGTAGGAGTGGCAAAACCCAAGGGACAGCTAAAATGGGACAACTAAAATCATTCCTGGTGCTGTCGTGGGAGCTTTCAGTCATGGCTCTTCATGGTGTGAGGATTGCTCAGAGATTCAAGAGCCCTTTGGGGCTCTTCAGGAATAAATGAAAACCTGTGAAAGCTTCCAAGGTGTTTCAAGTGAACAAAATTGGGTGTGCAACTACACCCTTGAGCCTGGCATCAAGTGGAGACAAAGGGTGGCCAGAGGGGAAGACACCTTCCACAGAGAATGTACTCACTGCTTCCCTTGAGCTCTCTCTTTCTCAATTCCACCCTTTATTGACAGATGCAAAGTAAGACTAATGAACTATTGATAACCCTGGCACAAAGGATTATTAGACAAAGCAATTTCATTTGGGGGGCATTGATTTATATGTCACAACCAGAGTACAAATGAAAATGGTAGTTAGGGAGGATGAAGTTGAATGCTAAAGAGGTGGACATCCTGTTTATCCCTAAAGCCTGCCTTAAATGCACTTTGACACATTTACCTGGACCTCTGGATGTCCTACATAATTAAAGATATGGTCACAGATTTTCTGGTAATTAATGGTGTTTGGAGAGAAACCTGAATCAACCCCAATATTCAAACATGGCTGATGTTTTGAAGGGCCTGAACCTTGACAAGACATCAGACTGAACAGCTGAGTTTGAGCCAGCGATTCCCAAAGACACACAAGAGGGAATCCACAGGTAAAAACAAGTAAAAAGAAGGGGTTTGTCCTAAAACAGCTCAAGCAAAGTCTGAGATGTGCCTGAGATGGAGCAGAAGGATGGGTTTTCCATGGCACACTCCACTGCCCTGTCTCCTTTCAGCCCATGGTCTCTTGGAGAGCTGGAGCCCAGCCAGAGCCATGGAGCTGCTGATCAGCATCTGTGAGGAAATAACTCTGTTCCTGAGGAGCAGGCAGACACTGCTGCCAAATTTTAATTCTCATTGTCTGTGGCATTCACCTGACATTTAATGTCAGGCCAACTGCTGCGTTGTTGTGAAACCAGGAGTGAGACTTGTCTTCTTTTGGTGAAACCAAAAGGAAATGTCCAAGCCTAAGACATAGGCACCTGATTTTGTGGGCTACAAAGGGGCAGCCAGCCCCCATTTCTGTCTTTAAGAGCTCTCTCCAGCTCTCCTGGTGTGTAATCAATCTCCTCCTAAAAGGCACTGCCTCTCCCCCAGCACAAGGAATCCCTCCAGGTCCCAAACTCAGATTAAACAATAGAAGGGCAGTGCCCAGGTGATCTGACAGTGCTAAGGCAAAACCAATCCCCAGGATTTCCAGAAGGCTGCTCCGCTTGAGGTTTCAGTCTGGAAAGTGGTAAAATAAAACTGAACTTTAACGAACTTTCAGAGGAAAAGGGTTTCTTTGTTTTAATACAAGCCACAACAGGAGGATATTGCCCTGCCTTAGGCTCTGACACTCAAAACCCATCTCCAATACTCCAGGGATTAAATTATTTTCTGAAAGCCAACTCATTCCCACCATTATTACTGCTATAAAGCTGTGAGGTTTTTTGCTGCCCCCTCTTCTATTTTTTTCCAGGGCTAGAAACAGATTGAACTGGCACTTCAGGATGCTGAGCTGCAGTTTCAGTTGAGCTCTGTGCTTCACAGAGATTTATCAAAAATGACAAGATTCAACATCTAGGAGATGTCTTGTAGTGCCCAGGAGCTCGGAGAAGATGCAGCAGTTACAACAGTAACCAGAGAGAAATAAGAAAAGTGGTAGAAAAAGAAACACATGGTGCTTGAGAAGCAAAGCTCTGGCAGGAATGGGCACTTGTGCTGGTCAGCAGTGGCCATTAGTGGGCAAAGAATCACTGCCTGCCTCCTCCAAATGAAAAAGCAGGGAAATCAGCCCTTCATTTCATTATAAACTTCCTGGCAGGTACCTGTCAGAGCCCACAGGCTGCAGAGGGTCTCCCCTGTTCCATCTGCAAGCAGCGTGGAATTGGGTGGAAGTGAAGAGTGTCTGCTGTGATCACCTCTTCTGAGCTGAGCCATCCCTGGAATAAAACATAACATTCCACAAGTGCATTCTCCTTTTCACCCACGGGCATGTAAAGCAAATTATATGTGAAAAAGGCTGAGGAAAAATGGGAATGTCTGGGCAGTAAATGAGTGTGAACTATAAAATCATCTCCTGGGCATGAGCAGCCTTTGCCTGGATAACTCAACAAACTCTCACGGCTGAGAATTTGCACCCAGACTCCATCATTCCCACTACAAGGGAATTCAGGTGGACGGAGGCGCTGATGGAGACTGGATCCCACCATGCAGAAGCAGCAGCACCGTTTCAGTGTTCAGAGCAGGACCAGGAGATAAAACAGAGAGATAAAATAAAACACCTGGGGCTGTTTCTAAGTCGTGCAGTGAGTCAGGCAGGTATTTGTCTCCAGTTCTAATCCCTCTCTGCAAATGGCAGTGAGGGAAACCTCAGCACGAACTGAGCACACCCAGGTTTCTTCTCACAAATAATGATTCTAACAAGCACCTGCAAGAGACATCACTGCCAAACGATAAGTTTGCATTACAAAAAGGGATCTGAAAAAGAAACCTCCACAGTGAAAGAGGCGGGGAGGAGGTTGTAGGTCTCCTAATTCCTTTACAGAGCTCAAAGGCAAATTCCTCCACAAAGAACCAACACACAAACCATGCTCCCCTCTCCTCCATGAGCCAGGACCTTCTCCTGTAGAGATGTGGAAAGAGCCTGAAGGAGTTAGGCTAATCCAGGCAGGAGCAAAATGGAAATAACTCCCACAAGACCGTTGGGAAAACTTAATCCAATCTTCTCTTGTGAAGCAGATATTATTCCCCTTTTACTTGCCTTCAGTGGTGATAAAGTGCAGACAAAGGAGATAAGGGACTCACACACCTCACATTTCACCACTCACAGTAAATACACTCCTCGCTTGTGCTTATCTTCCAGCCTGGTATGGATTTCCTTTTAGCAACCTCCTGAATTACAATCAAATTATACTTTCAGGACCATTGAATTGCATGGCTTGCAATACCTTAATGGGTTCTGTTCTGGCTGCTCAGGAAGGACTTGGAGTCCCTGTGTTCTTCTGTATTTCAGAGAGCTTTAAGGATGTGAACATAACAGCCCAGGCCTTCACTCACCAGAGCAAGTGCCATACAAGCAGTGCATGGGCAAGTGAACTTGGAGGAAAAATGTTAATAATGAATGTTTTTTCTCGTGCCTCGCAGTGGCAGCCAGGGTTTGAGTGGCCCAATAATTCCAAAATTCTCTCAGATGCGAGTTCAGTGTGATTTAATGGCACGGTCGGTACGCCAGGTGCCGGCTGCTCTGCAAAATATTTGAAAATAAATGGAAGTTTTAATACCCAGAAATGGTGCAGAGCGCCATTCCTCCTGACAGCTTATCTCTTAGACAGGCTTTTATCCTGCAATAAAGAAGTTGTTGCTTCGTTAGTTATGGGCTCTGCAGCAAACAAAACTCAGAGTGTGGTCGGGAGTTTTGCTCGGCTCAAAATCAATTTTTGAATTATACAAACATTAAGGTAATTGAAGTAGAGAAGGAGAATAAACACCGTCCGAAAGTCTAGAGAGATCTCTTGTTCTGGAGAAGATCTGGAAGGATCTCAGGGATGCAAAATTCCAAAAGGCTGCACCAAACCATCCCCCTGCATCACCCAGTTCATAAATGCACAGAGGAGAAGTAGGGACACTCTGGGGGAAGAACATCTGTGCCTTCAAGGAGGAAAGAATACAAAGACCATGGAAAACAACAAAGTCTGAGGTGTGGGGCTGTGCCACACCCCAGGGGACAGTGCCAGGCACAGGGGACAGTGGGGACCTTCCACCATGACCTTGTGAAGCCACCAGCCCGTGACACTCGATGCCTTCCAGCTAAATCAGCAGGTTCACTGAGAAAAACTGCATACTGGAGATAATCAGAGCAGGAACTGCCTCTGTCTGCAGTTAATGGGTGGGAGATAAAAAATCTCCCTCCTCCCTTTATTCATCCTGCTGTTTGTAAAACCTTATCATGCTTTTTTCTTTTTTTCCCCAATTGTATTCCCAATAAGCCACCAGGTAAGAAATAGTGTTTGCCAGCCCCGAAGAGAAATAATCTTTGTTGGCAACATTTCTCAGGGAAGAAAACTGTTCAAATAAGATGTGGGAGGAAATTTCCCCCCCAGACAATTTGAGGAGCTGTCGACAGGCAGCAGATGAGAGGCGAGGAGCACTGGATGCCGCGGGCCGTGCAGGAACACGGGCAATGGCTCCTGCAGCACTGGGTCCAAGTGGAAAATTAATTTCTTTCTGAGGGGATCCGGAGTGCTTTTCGTGCTGTCCTTCCCTTAACCACGTGGTAATTTAACTTTGCTGAGCGCAGGGAGGGATGAGAAGCGGGTCACTAAAGGAGGGAGCTCTCCAAACACAGCCTGGGCAGCTCCTGGGGCAGCTGTGGGGTCACCGTGACCCTTCCAACATCTGAGATTGACCACAATATTCACCGTGTCTGCCCTTCACCTGCACCAGGTGAACCTCCACCAATTATTAAGGCAGGCAGCAGGACTTCTGCTGGCAAATTCGGGGTGGAACGAGATGATCTCTAAGGCCCCTTCCAACCCAACCCATTCCATCATCCTATGATAAATTTTGCACCGTTTTTCCCCAGCATGAATATTTCTGGTGACAAAACAAACTGTGACAGATGTGTTCCACCTTAAAACAGACATGCTGCCTTAACAGGAGGAGAAAAAAGGATGAATATGAAAATAGGCATCATGAATATTCAGATACACTTGCAAATTAAGAGACTTCAACTGTGTCCTTGTCCTTTGTGCGTTTTTCCACAAATATTGAAAGGGGAGCTCTCCTGGGAGAAGCGTTCACCAGCACAGCAAGTTTTGAAGAAGGAACTCAGTCAATCTACAGCAAATATGCACAACATGAATATTGTGTGTATTCACAGGAGAAAGATGATTCTGGGAACCTCCAATTAGGCAGCAGCAGCTTTTCCTACGGTCTCAGGAAAGAACTAAAGAAAAAGGCTTATTCTGATACATTTTTCAGCACAGATTTTTGAAATGGGAAATACAAACATGAGAAAAACACAAACTACACCCATGAATTATTCCCTCAGAATTGTGAGGGGGTGAATGCCCCCTCGAGCCAGGCTGGGAGCAGCAGCTACCCTAAGTTAAATGTGTTGTTAACTCTGTGCAGGCTGCAGCTGAACTTCTGTGAGTGTTGACCTGCCTGAAAGCCCTGACCTGGGGCCCCCAGCTCAGGAATCTGCCTAATTAATTTTTAATAACCCAACTTTCATCTCTGTGTGCAGCTTGACCTGCTCTTGGGGTGTGCTCAGTCACCACCACCTCCTCCAGCCACCCCGGTGCCACCTCTGGCTGAGGGAGCTGCATCCTTGTGTTAAAACCCCCCAACCATCCCCTTTTCCCTTCCATAAGCACCACAGAGGATGCTGTTGTTGTGTCGGTGTCTCTGAAAAGACACCCCAAATCCCAACAGACCCCAAAGCATCAGCAATATCCCGTATTTACCCTTTCAGTTTCATCATCTCAATGAAGGGACATGAAAACCTCTCCCTGTAATTCCACCTGGAGGCTTTGTCCCACACTGAAACATTGCACCGTTGTCCAGTTTTGTTAGATTGCCCTCAGAGATGCCCAATAACCTTCAAACAAACCCAATTCAGACCACCACCAGATGTGCTCATTTTTGCTTTTCATGGCAATAATGCTGTGAGAGCTCTCTGGGTGGGAGGTAACAACCCAAACAAGAACAATTTCTGTGTTTGCTCGTTTGAAAGTGGAGCTTTCAATATCCCAGCCTGCCTCTGAGTTTTTATTTAACTTGGGGAATTTTTCAGTTTACAAAATGGCCCGACAAGCATAATTAGGGTAGAAACATGCCTGACAATTCCAAATGCTCCCTGTCAAGCATAAGGGCTAGCACCTATTTTTTATTAATTCCCTGGTTTTTAAAGGGTGATACAGTTGTATTAGAAGCAGTGTGTAGGTGGCTCATTTTTCCCTCCTCACATTCCCTTTGACAGTAGTTTGAAATAACATTCATCAAACAGTATAAAAGAAGTCAAAAGAAATTAATTAAGCAACCTAGAAGGAAAAATAAGACGTCTTTCCAACAGGAGTTGCATTATTCAGGTTTACAGTGCTGCACAGTGCAATTTTCTGGGAAGAAAAGGCAGAATAATTGTGTAACCCTGCTCAACTATCAAACAGAACATTTGGAGCATCACTGGTGATAAGGAAGTTCTGAAACAGAAGTAGCTGGGAGTTTCCTATTGATGATTTACTCTGAATATCATGCAATATATACATATATAAATATATATTTGCTCCTATATCATTGCTGGCACCTCCCCCAGAAGGAATTGGAGATTTCTGATCCTCTTCCTGCATTTTGGCATTCAGGGTTGGGGGCCAAGGTGGCAATGCCGTGTTTAATTTAATCTTATCAAGTGAACAAAATCCTGCTTTTTAAAAGCCACTGTTGTTCGAGGGGGTTTAAACAAACACTGTCCAGGTTTTGCCCAGCAGCCACACGTGGCACTGCAGGGCTGGATTGCAGCTCTGGAGCTGTAGTGAGGATTATCCATGGGCTGCATGGCACACATTCCCATCCCTCTGTGTGCTTCCACAGGCTCCTCAGCCCTTTTCTGCTCCTCCAGCTGTCCCAACCTCACTAACTTAGCTCTCCCTGTCCCAAATTCTGATTGAATCCAGCCAGTAACACCACAGGGAATTAATTCATCTGTGGCCTCTCCAGGCACAGCCCTGGTGAGAAGTTGCCCAGCCATTCTGCTCCACTGAAGTGCTGCCAGCTCTCCTGGTCACACAGGGAACACGAAATTCCAGCTGTCCTGCTCTGCTCCCCAGAGATGGCCACAGCACCAGCCAAAATAACCAGAGTGCACCTGACATCCCACCAGTCCCTCAGTTCTAAAGAAATCCTGATTTAACAGATCACTCATCAAAATAATTTCCAGGTATCTAAACCAAGTACCCACTGAAATCCAAAAAAATGGCTATGAAAACGTGGATGTGAAGAGCTCTTTGTGACTGCTGGCAGCCTCCCAGCTGCTTTATTAAACACAGTCCTCAGGTGATTCTTAATTTCATGTTCATATTATCAGCTGCTCAGGGTAATACCACAGGGAAGGCCACGGGTGTAACAGCACCAGGTTCTGTCACTCCCAACAAATCTGCTGGGTACAAGGCAGCCACAAGAAAGGGATTAACTGTGATTGATCCAAGAAACTTCCCAGCACATCCTAAATCTTCCTCATCAGATGCTGGTTTTACCTGAGCAATGATTCGAGCATCTCTTTGTCCTTCCACCAACCTGGCTTAAACCCAGCAGTCAGAACAGACACAGAGCTGGCAGCAGCAGGGCTCCAGCCCAAATAAATCCACCTTCCAGGACAAGACAGGACTGAAACCTGGATTCTTCTTTAGTGCCTAAATCCCCTCGGGCAAGGCTCCTAAAGCTGGATCAGCAGTGGAGCCCCTCGTGCAGTTCCCAGGGCTGGGGCTGTCCCAGTGCTCCCACCAGGGCTGATCCTCCCCTGCTCTGCTTCCCTCTGGACAGCACCAGGGGAAAGGCTCCTTCCAAGAGGCTCGGGAAGGCTTAGGCTGTAATTGCTTGTAAACCACTTAGGCAGTAAGTGATACAGAAATCCAAGTGGTAATTGTAGCTGAGGCTTGAGATTAATCTATTTTTGGCTTGTCAGACCTTTCTTATGGACCTGATTCAAGGCAGTCACCGAAAGCTGTAAAGTGTCCAAAAAGTGACAGGAAAAAATAGTTTGATTAAAACCATTCCAGAGGCAAATCCAATCTTCAAGACATTCTCTGGAACCTCTTAGTGTAGCCTGCAGATGAGGCACTCGTGACCATCATCTGGGCAGAGACCTGGGGAGAGCCACAGAAAGTTTTATGTCCAAAAAAAGGTGCTCTAATTTTGGATTCCCAAAGCAAAACTGTGCAGGGAAAGTCAGCGAAAAAAGGTAACAGGGTGTGCCAAGAGGGGATAAGCAGCTTGTCCTGCTCCAGGAATCAGGGCTCTGATGATTCAAGAACATCCCACAGGTTCTGTTTTGCTCACCTGCCCTCAGGTGACACTGTGAGATGGTTGGACACCTGGATTTGATGGCCTTAAAGATGTTTTCCAACTGTAATGATCCTGAGATTCTCTGACTGCCAGGTGCACTGTTTGGTGTGACTGAAGAACCCCAAAGCTTTTGGTTTATCTCTTTATCTCCTGGATATTATTCGTTATTAGGAACTGGAAACATCTTCTTTCCCCACAGAGCTGCAACATCTCCAAACTTTCCACCAACTTCAATTTTCCATAGCCTCAAGGTCAAGATTACCCTTTATTATTTTTCCATCATTTCCTTCCCATTTACTTTGGATTAGTGGATGTTCTGTCAATAAGGACTAATGAAATTCCAGGCCAATATAAACTCTGTCTGCTCTACAAATGGTTCTTTTTTCATACAGACTTCCTATGAAATAAAAAGTGACTGATGTCACAATATGCTTTAATTATTTTCTTCATAAACTATCAAATTAAATTTTAAGAAGCTGGAGATGTTATCTCTTATTAAACTGGGACTGAACTCAGAGATGTAGCTCTTAATGAAACTTCTCACACCAGAAAGCTTCTTTGTAATGTTAATAATTTTCAGCAGCCTGCCATATGCAATATCTCACCAGAGCTTATGATTTTCACATTCCACTCCCCTGCCATGGACAGGGAAACTTTCCCCTATTCCAGGTTACTCCAAGCTCCATCCAGCCTGGCCTTGACACTTCCAGGCCTTTCTAAGCCACACCATTATACAGAACTTCCAATATTTTAGCTGGGATTTTCTACTCACCGTATCAGGAGGTTTTGTCCAAAAAGCAGCCCTGAATATCCCAATGAATATCCCACAGCAGCACCAGGTAAGTCACAGCACACCTGGAAAACACAGACATCAATCAACACCAGAAAAAAGCATTTTCACTAATTTCAGCAGCAAGAAAATCTCAAATTATCAAAGAAAAACCAGAGAAAAGCTGGTGTGTGAATAGAATCATGGAATCACTAAGGTTGGGAAAGACCTCCAAGATCATTGAGTGAAACCATTGTCCAAGCCCACCATTAAACCATGCCCCAAAGAACCACATCTACACATTTTTCAACACCTCCAGGGATGGAGATTCCAGCCTGTTCCATTGGCTGAGCACCCTTTCAGGGAAGGAATTTCCCCTGATAATTGATTTTCCCAATCTAAACCTCCCCTGGTGCAACTTGAGGCCATTTCCTCTTGTCCTATCACTTATTCCCTGGGAGCAGAGACCAATCCCCTCCTGGCTACAATGTCCAATTTGCTTTGGAAAACACAATGATCAAAATGTGGCACATTCTGGGGCCAACCAGCAACACACAAAACCTGCAGAAGTCACTGGATCATATTTTGGGATCCTGCCTTAAGGGACAAACAACAGAGTGAGAGATGAAAATGCAGCAGCTGGTAAAAAATCATTAAAAAGAATAAGGCAGAGATGAGGAAATAGTGAAACTGCCAGGAGGAAAAAAAAGAAAAGGAACAAAGACATGGAAAAAAGGCTCTCAACCTGCCAAGGTTTACACAATTTCATAAAATGTACAAACGAAGCAGGGAGAAAGGGAAAAGAGCAAACAAAGCACTGTTGGCTGGGCTGAGGGTGCAGCACACAGGTGATTTCCAGCCTCATGCCCAGCTCGGGGTGTCGGTGTGCTCAGCACGGCGTGTCCTGCCCTCCCAGGGTCTCTGTGCAATTCATTCCAGCTCAGCTGTTGGCCAGTTCCTTCTGGGCACACAGTGACAGTCCCAAGGGCTCAATATCCACGTCCCCCTTTTGGCCAAGAACACCTGAATCCCACCACGAACAAACCATCACTCGTCCACTCATGGGCAGAAATGGACAGTCATGGACAGAAACATCAATTTTTGCAAATGGAAATTTTTATGTTGTTGATGGTAAAACACTGCTGTGTCTTTTTTTTTTTTTTTCCTGTTTAAATTTTATTCATGATCTGAAGTGACTTTGGGCAGTCACAAACCGATTTTTCACTGTGTTCTGAACAGATGGTTGTTCCAAGAATACCAGCATCCTGGCAGTGTCAAACAGCCTTGACCTTCCCAAGCAGCACTTGGGACTTTTTGTTAGAAAGAAAGAAATAAAGAACTGCTCACATAGTCCCAGTTTTTTTCCTGGATTATTAAACATAGTGGACAATGCAAGCACAAACTGTGCTCAAGGAAAACCCAAGGTTCAGCCTCAGAGAAGCAGAAATTGCTTCTGGGATCACTGGTGGTGCACAGACAACCCCAAGGTCACATCAGACCCCTCCTTGCAGCAGCAGAAGAGTGAAGAGACATGGTGGGAGCTCCCCCATCATCTCCAGCTCATCCTGCCCTAAGGAGCTGCTGTGATGGGCTGTGCAAAACCCAAGGAAAAACCACAGAATATCCCAATCCTCAAATTCAGGCTTTATCCAGCAAGGGTCCAGTTACAATTTCCCAGTTATAAATAGCTGGAGTTCACTGTGAGCCTTCAGCAACTGTGGGCTGGCACAGCTTTGGGGACCTTTGCCGACAGAGCCTTCAGAGGGAAGGCAGCTCATTTTGTTCTGCTTTTGAATTTTTTTTAGAGATATAATCCTATTTTTAAGATCATTTAAATATCATCTGTGCTTAGTTCTCCAGAAGCCACATTAAAAAAAAAAAAAATCCAAGTCAATTTTACTGCAGTTAAATCCTCATGTCCTTAATCTCCAGGAAGAGAGAGGCTGGGTTCCTTCCTGGAGACAATCCTGCTTTTTTAGCACACGTGAGTTATTTTGTACCTGATTGGTGCCTGTCAAGATAGAAAAACTTCGGGGGCAGCACCCAGGGAGCAGCTCCTGTCACGAGATCAATACCTCATTATGGATTAAACATAAAAGTTAAGCCGTCCTTAGTTCCCAGCTGACAAAGAGTGGCATAAATTCCACGCTGGCATTTGGGGGATTTTGTGCAAATTACTCCAATGACCTCCTGCTAAGAGCAGGTGAGGAGCTGTCACCCTTCCAGCCAGCGCTGCCTCGGAGCTCTGAAGGCTCTGAAGGGATCTGGAAAGGAGCTCAGGGTTAGCCAGAGGACCAATAATCCCAGCTGGCATCCCTTGGGTGGCAGGAGAGGATTCCAGGCGGATGGAGGCCGACGCTCCGCTGAGTTTTGAAGATGACCACATGTGAGGAGAGGTTGGGTTAAACCAGCTGGCAGCTGAAGCACTGCTCTGGAGCAGGAGGCAATTACAGATGGATAAAGTGTGAGCACTTCTGAGCGAAATCCCTTCCATTTTGAGGCGTCTGAAGTGAGGGAACATCTCGGGAAAAGGCAAATCCAGCTCTTCAGAGCAAAGCGTGCTCCTTGATGCCGGCTGCCCTGCGTACTCGCCACCTTTTAATGCTGCTGAGAACCACTCATTACTCCTCTGACTCAGAGGTTTAACTAATTCCCAGCAAAGCTTTGTACCCAGGGAGAAGAAAGCTCCTCTCAGAGGGTCAGCAGTGAGCCTCCAGCAGAGCGTGGGCAGGGGAACCAGTTGGCTCCTCTTTAACATGAGGAACAAAACGGAAAAACCAAAGGCTGAGAGGCTGTGGGAGCACAGCGTAAAAAAAACTCCAGAATTCAGATCCAGAAATGCTTAGGACACCAAAGAGTGGAAGATTCGTGCTCTAAAAACAATGGGTGTGCCAGAGGGAGTATATTTGCCCCTGACCATTACAGAAATATGGATTCATGCAACTGATGACAAGGGACAGGGCCTCCAGCTGTGCCAGGGATGGTTCAGGTTGGTTATCAGGAAAAATTATTCACTGCAAGAGTGGTTAAACATTCCCCAGAGAACTCAAGGAGTCACCATCCCTCAAAGTGCTCAAAAAACCAAGCAGAGGTGCACTTGCTGATGTGGCTCAGGTGACACAGTGGTCAAGGTTGGAATTGATGACCTTGGAGCTCTTTTCCAGCCCTACTGTTTCAGTGATTTTGTGTGTCCAGCTTGGAGAGAGAGATTAAAGACAGTAAAAATGCAGCCCAACACATGCAGGACCAATATTCCATGCTCTGCCTAAAACCCAGTGATTTTCCTGCACTGGGATCCCCCAGTTTCCCATCATTTCCCACTGCTAATTTCACCTCTTAATTGTTTAATGATTCGTGGAAAATAGGAGGAATGATGAACCTCTCTTCCCTCTCAGCACATGAGAAAATGAAACCATCCAAGCAATGATCCAAACTCCACTAAGTGGAAATTTGGCCCTGGAAAACTTCATCCTGGGGTTTTTTTCAGCCTTTCACCATTTTCCTTCAGCTGTCAGAGCAGCGAGATGAAATAACATCCTATATTCATAGTGCCATCTGCATTCCAAAATCTCCTGCTGATCAATGCAAGTGTCCAAAGAACACTTCCAATTTGTCACAATAACCTTCAAAACTTGACAGAAAATCATGCAAGTTATTTCCTTCGGATCTCTCTGTATCTTGTGATTATTTATACTTTTGCCAATACAATTCTAAACATCTTCCTTTGCATTTCCCATTTTTCTCAGAAGAACTCCGAGGTTAAAGCCTGCAATGGGTTTATTTTGTTCTCTGTGCTCCTGTTTTGTATTTCTGGACATTTAAGAAACACTGGGATGACTGCACTTGGAGCAGGACCAAAAATGTGTTTGAAAAGGCTTCAAACTGCCACATCTCAGAATATCAATAATCAGCCTGCTTTGCTCAATTCCACTGGTTCTCTTTTATAACAAATTTTAGATTTTAGTGGGAACAATTGCACTAAAAAAGTGGGGCTTAAGCATCAAGCTTGAGAACCCTGTTTTAAAACTTTCATTTTAGCCTTTTTAAAAAGCCAAAAAATTATGAAATGCCAG
This sequence comes from Brachypodius melanocephalos, assembly GCA_013398615.1. Taxonomy (NCBI): domain Eukaryota; kingdom Metazoa; phylum Chordata; class Aves; order Passeriformes; family Pycnonotidae; genus Brachypodius; species Brachypodius melanocephalos. The sequence goes on from VZSR01001459.1 coordinate 10,029,935, forward strand.
AGCTCTGAGTTCCCTGAGCGAGGTGAGGGGAGACTCCACAGGCGCTCCCTGTGGGTGCTGTTGTTGGCAGTGGGTGAAGCTCACCCTGTGTGGGGCCACCTCTCCTTCTCATGCACATCTGGCCAGCTGTGGGCACTTCCATCCCTTCAGTGAAGCCCCTCGGGGTTAGGAGGCACCAAAGCTTAGGGGAGGAATATTCCTGCAGCTGGATCCAGCAGGAATCCAGGGAAGAGCCTGATCTGAGATCCTTGGGAACAGGGACCACAGAGCTTTGGGAGGCTGGAGGGAGCAGCTCCCCGAGCTTCCAACCCGAGGCAATTTGCCTGCCACAGAGCGTGTTTGAAATGCACTCAGCACTGGGAAATGCAGATTGCGAGTCTATAAAAAGCTCAGTTTAAATAACAACTCCAGAGCTTTACCAGGGACAGCTTTTTAGGACACTGGGCAGAGCCCTGGGATGAGCTTGTAAAGGTCGAGCCATGAGCAACTGTCTGTGCAAATTTTATGACTGGGAGGTAATAAACAAAAAAAGTGTGGGAAGCAGTCGATAGCCATTACCAGCCACAAAAAAAAACAGATCCTGCAAAAAGAACTCAACAAATCGGTGCTGAGAAACCCGTCAGAGAATTCACGGGACTTGGAGAGCAAATCCAGTGGCTGCTGCTTTAAATTGTGCTCTTGCATTAAAAATTCATCAGAGTATTTATAGCCAAGGTAAAATAAACCAAAACACAGCCCCGTTGGTGCTGACAACCTGTTGCAGTGGGGATGTTGGGCTGGGCAGGGAAGGGAAAGAAGGGAAGGAAGGAAGGGAAGGAAGGGAAGCAAGGAAAGAAGGGAAGGCTGAGGAGGGACTGGATGGTTTTTAAGGTCCCTCCCAACCAGTCTGGGGTTCTCTGATCCACAGCTCCCATCCCCAGAGAACCTCTGGGAAGCAGAAAGTGGAAATGTCAAATGAAGAGAAATTGGCCATTTATTCAAAGACAACACACCAAGAAAGGAAGGTGGCACCCAGGCAGTTTGGGGGCCAAAAAATGACTGTGAGTAAAAGGCGACCTTTGCTGTGACTGCCTATCTTCTCATCTGTTTTCTCATCTATTTACTAAGAGGATTAAAAACCCCAGAGAAGGGCAGAGTTCTGTGACCCAGCAGGGCCCCACCTCCTGAATTTCAGAGTTCTGTTACTTCTGGTTGACTCCTCCCAGAGCATTCCCTACACTGATTCATTTAATTGTTGTTATAACTGAATTCTATTGACAACAGTTGATAGGAAAAGGTTAAAACTCACCCAAACACTGGGGAAAAAATATCCATTCCCAGCTCTGCCCATTGCACAGCAATGCTGTGCTTTGACTGCAAGGACTCTGAGACTGAAATTCAGCTTCTCCAGAGCAAAACTGCACCAAATTATCCCAGACAGAAGAACCCACACATCTTCCTTGCCCAAGCAGAGCTGCAGCACAGAAATGCAGCAGAGCAGCTCAATTACCAACAGTTAGAGCACAGCAGGATGCACAGTTTTCTAATTGAATACACTCAGTTACAAGCAATAAATAAAATAAAGAGAACATTTCGAATGAATAAAAACATACCTTTGAATAAAATATATTCTCATTAGGAGAAATGATGACTGCTACAACAAAAAATCTCTGAGCTGCTTCTGTGACAGGCAATTTTTAATCAAAGACAGTTCTATGCAAATTAAGGAAAGCAAATCTCTGAAGGAATAATATTCTGCCTTAATAGTCCTATCCTTTTTCCTGCATAGCTCCTATGGATCCTGTGTTATAATTGGTGCTATATGCTGTCCTTCAAAGCTTGTGACACATTTTCCAAAGCAAAAATGTAAAATTAAAATAAATAAATAAATAAAAAATTACAAGAATTTGGATTTTGAGGCAAAGATGACATTCCAAATTTATATATATATATAATGATAGTTAATGATCAGTGTGGAACACTGTTAGAAACTGCAGGCTCCTACCACTGTACATCAAATTTTAGGGGCTCTATTGGTCACAAGGATCTGCATTCAGTCTGTGCTGATCTCACGATTCCTGCAATCAACTGCAGCTCTTGGATAAGCTCCACCTTTTACAACCCCTCATTCAGACAAGAATTTCTGCCATGGGACACCTCCCTGTGAGCACGGAGATTTCTGTGTCCCAGGACGAGCTGAACACAAATTTCTGCTGTCCCACAGCTCCTCACATCCTCTAATGTATAAAATCAACGTGGAAATTCATTCTCCAGCTGCCACCAAGCACAAATTCATTTAGTAACCACCTGGAAATGAAATGGGGGGGTTCCAGGGAGGAACAAGGAAAATATTTGCGGTGGGGTTGGGTTTTTTTTTTCAAGTTCACCTTCAAGTTTTAGAAAATTCCCGGTTTTCCTCTCTGGGGAAGAACTTAGAATTTTAGGGGAAATATTCCACAGTGATCCACAGCTCATAAAAAGTTTAACTTGGGAAACACCTTGAAGATCATCGAGTCCAGTCATGAACTTGCTAAGATTGAGACGTTGTTGGGAGCAGGGGGTGTTCCACCTGCTCAATAAAAATTAATTTTAATAATTAATAATGGCTGAAGAGTCCAAAAAGAGGGGAGTTTTTTTCTGTTCTGAACAAAGTTTCGCCTGATTAATGGCGTTACCTGGGAGGAGACCACAAGCTTTATTTATTTTATTCTTCAGCTGCCTCCAAAGTGGAGTAATTTCTTATCTATTAGGCAGCAATCAGCTGCTCCATTATTGGCACAGAGGGCTGCTCATCAACATACCCTTATCAGAACAATTCAAATTAAAAAAAAAAAATTGAAAAGAGATCCAGCAAAACCCTCAGTGCACGTTGGGACAGGGAGTTTAAACACCTTCCTTGGATTTGTCCTCCAATTTCCTCTAAAGTTTATTTTAAACTTAGCAGTCTATTTGGAGTTATGATTAATGGTTTTGAAAAGGCTTTTTTTCATTTTTTTTTCTCAGCTGCTCCTCCCAACAAAGGATTTAGAATTAATTCACATCACCCAACTTCTTCCTTAATGGATTTTTTAAGGTCCACTGCAAAGAATCAATCAATAGGAGGCTGAAAGCTGTGGCCTGTAATGCATCCAGCCCCACCAGAGCAGGGCAATGATCTTCATCTGCATTAACTGGAATTATTTGCGGCGATTAAGAAAAGCAAAATAATCCTTTGCATTCACTCAGTTCAGGGCGCAAAGATAGCGACTCAAGAAGTACCAAAAGATGAATTTTTTTGGTGTTTTAAGAGGGTTTTCGTGATTCTTCCCTCAGAAATGGAAATGCTTCTGCACTGGATGTGTTCCTGGCAGGGAACATCTCATTTCCAGGGCACTGTTTTCAGGACAAAGTGACATTTGCAGGTTAATTTTGTGCCTGGAATGACTGCACACAACGCTCCTGCAGCTGGCGAGTAGAACAAAGAAATTCAAGCCTTGCCATCTATTTTCCCCACTTTTTTTTTTTATTCCTGCTATTGATTGTTTTCTTTTATTGATAACAATTAAATAAATTTCACATTTTTAAAAAACTCAGTTTAACTGGGGTTTTTTGTTTTTGTTTTTGTTTTTTTTTTTCCCAAAAAATCAAATGAAAAATTTTAAAAATGCTCCAGCCCTGTGTGCACAGAGAAGCTGCCACTGAGTGAGCTGGGATGGGGTCAGGGCAGGGATGAAGATTTTTGGGAATGACACCAGAAGGAGTTGGACAAGCTGGAAAAGCCTTTTTACAGCACCAATCCTTTGGAAACAGGGCCTTTAAAAACTTTTCAGTTACCAAAAGAAATAACAAGAATTTGTCACTTCAATGGCCCCTAAATAATGAGTTCACTGTACAAAAATCTGTAAAATTCTACAAAATAATCAGGTTCTAAAGTAACAACAATTTGGAGACCTCTTGAGATTAAAAAACATACCAATTTTTCCTTTCACTTTGATTTCCAAAGGCTGCTTTCCATTGATTCCATTGCTCCAGGCAAACATAACATCGAGTTGCAAAATCACACATTCAGATTTGGACCACAAAAATCCAAAAGTCTTTTTTTTTTTTTTTTTTTTTTTCTGATTCTCCAAGGACGTGACAAGAACCCCACAATTTTTAGTGCCAAAACCTTTTAGGGGGGAAAATGCCTCTTAAAAACGTAGCTGTGCCCTGAAAGATCCATTGAATTCGAGATCTTGAAAGTCCTAGAGAGGGCAAAGAACAGCTGTGCCAAGTCCAAGGAATCAAAAAATAGCATCAAATATTTCATGTGAGCAATATCCAAAGATTTATCTCTTGCAGCCACAATAAAATAGGTTGAGATGTGAAAGGTCTGAGCTGAAAAATACAAACCTTTAGGGGACAGCAGGAAAAAAATGGAATTATTGCAAGAATTAGTTCCTTCTGGAAACAGAGTCAGCATGTGCAAAGATGAGGGTTTGCTGTAACATCCTGGGGTTTCTTCCTGCTGTTGCTCAAGGACTTGAAGGTGAAATTTAATCAATGGACAGGCAAAATATCTTCTCCCTGCTCAGGAACACACAAATCCTGCTCTGAGCTCTGAAAACCACCAGCATTTCCTCCCTGCTCAGGCAACAGCTTGAGGGAGAAGATTTTTGGCCAAAATCGCTGCATCTGCAAAGATTTACAGAACAGCCAGTGCTCTCCAAATATTTACAGCATCTAAATATCCTTTAATTGGCTTTTTCTCTGCTGACCTGTGTGGTTGCTCACTTGTTACGATCTGTGGAGCACAATTCGGGTTTTTTGAGAGGAGTGAAGCATAAAAAGAACTGTTCCAGTGAAACATAAAAAGAACTGTTCCCTGCTTATCTGCATTTGCCCATCCAGGCTGCACCTCCCTGTCTTTTGTCCATAAAAATCTGTAGGTCAGGAGGCTGCTCAGCAGAATACAGGTGGGTAATCTATCAGGAGCACAATAAACTCTGAAACCCAAAAGATGCTTATCCAGCAGGGCTGATCCTGCCACTGGGGCTCCATTTTCCATCCACAGCTCCCTCATGGATGCTGCAGCGTTGCTCTGAAATATTTTGTGCTAAATCACAGAACGTTTCACGGAGGGGGGAGATGAGACAAATAATCCTGCAATAAAAACACAGCAGATTTTGCTACCTGGGCTATTCTTCTTCCTCTGACACGACTTTCACCCCGATGCCTCAGCTCAACAAATGGAAATCCACGCATGAGCCTCCACTGAAATGATCACAGAGCCTAAAATTCCACTTAAAATAAGGAATGGCCCATTTTGGGGCTGTTTGTGCCTTTCCCTGTACCAGATGATCATTAAAGCAGCCTGGGATGGGCTGGCCCATGGGGAGATGCCCCTGGGCACTCTGGAATGAGTCTGAGCATTTTCCCCACCACCCTTTATCCTTTACAGGAGATTAATTGGCTCTCGTGTTTATGTAAATAGGGAAGCCAAGATTCCCGAGCATCCTCCTCCATAAATTAAAAACAATGCTTTCCTGCAGTTATGGCTGTAAAGGGGAAATAGACCTTGACTGGATGTAATGAGGCATTTGTGTTTGCAGTAACCAGAATTTACTGTTACTGCTCCAAGAGCCATCACTCCTTGTTTAGGTTCTTAAGTGACAATAAGTGTGGCTAAAATAAATTCTAATGAACACTCCTGGGTCACCTTACTGAATTTATGGGGCATCATCCTGCATCATTTGAAATAACTGTGGTTCTTTGGGGCTGTGGGGAGCAGTTCCAGGAACTGATTCCCTCCCTCAGGTCAGGTACAGGTTCAGTCACCCCAATTCCCAAGGGGCATGGCTTTGGAAAGGTGACCTCCAGCTGAGCTTTGGCTCTCTGGGAAGGCCACAAAAGGTCACTTGAGTGATGGCAAGTGGAGCATGAAGGTGCTGCTCTGTTTGTCTCAGAGCAGGAGATTGGAGAGCGCTGGAGCTGAGCGAGGATGGAGGATCCCAACCCCTCTCTGCCCAAGGAGACTCCTTTACCCTCCCAGCAAATCAGGATTTTGGTAGATCTGCAGTTCGAGTTTCTGAGCTACAATTCCTCTCCCAAACACGTGCTGAGCAGTGAAGGGGCACACGGAGGCAGGGATGGGCAGGGAAGGAACAGAAACTCCCCTCAGATCCCAAAGCTGAGCAGCGAAACCCAAAGTTTAAGTTAAATGAGTCAAGAAATCCTGCTGGCTGCGAGCTGGCAAGATAATCCCTGCGAGCCCTCAGTCCTCCCATTCCCTCACAATCCATGACAGCAGCAGCTCCCAAAAAAAGGTGAGGACGTTTTTCCTTTTCAATTAAAATAATGCACTTACATAACATTCCTGCTTTTCACTCTCTTGTGCCCGGTCTGCACCTGGGGAGCTTATCTGTGTGATCCACATTTCTTTATCCACCTTTGTATCTCGTTCCAAGGGAGCTGGCCAGAATTTCAATGCAGGACCAGGGTGGTTTTTAGAAAAGCTTCCCGGCCCCATTATGGATGTGAGCAGTGCCTGTGAGGTGCAGACCATTGTCACGCTGCCCTCCTTCATCTCCCTGAAGTGGAAAATAGAAAAATGCTTGAATTTCTAACCAATTTTTGAGGAAAATAAAAGCCTGACCTCTATACAGGACCTAAAGTCTAAGCTTGAAATAATGAGTTATTCTTTAATTCTTCTGTAGTTAAGGGCCGTGGGATATTACACAAAGAAATGTACTCATCACACCAGCCTTCATGGTGGAACGTGCTCTTCTATTTATTAAAAATAATATTAACCCTGCTGCCTGTTTATTTAAAGCTTTTCCTCTTCAGAGCCCTTTTTAGGCATTAGCTAATTAATGTAATGACTTGGGATATTTCAGCTGGGTCTCTCCTTGGCAGGGCCAGGAAATGAGATGTTATTTGTGCACTGTGGGCTCTCACAGGCAGCTCCACACCTCCAGCTCCTTTAACCTCTTCCAAAAAAATCCAGGTGAGGCCAGGGCTGGGGGTTTTGGCCTGGCTGGTGCAGCAGAGGGAAGGTAGTTTGGAAAATCTGGTTCATTTGGATTAAAATTCCCCAACTCAGTGCTCAGCACAGACAGTGCAATCAATCCCTCTGCAGACCAGACCCCCTTCACCTCTGCTGCTAAAAACAACGGGACATTTATGAAACTCATCACTTGTCCACTCATTGTGCTTTCCTGCAAATCCTCAAGCATCAGCTCGGTGATTTCTTCACTCACCAAAACCTCCAAGTCCATTAATCACACCAGGTCTGAGGGCAATTGAATATTTTAGATACAAAGAAAAGGCTTATTCCAACTTGCCTTATGTGCTAGAAAAGGGGAAATTTTGCTTTAAACTACACCCCAGTTAATAAAGCCAGAACTGGGTGTGTTTTAGGAGCTGGATTCAAGAGCCCAATTTGTTGAATATAAAGATTTCTTCTAGGAGAGCCCTTGGAATGGAAATTGGAATTATCATGAACTTGGTCTAACCCTGTCCTCGTGCTCTCTGGTGGCTCACAGAGCCTGTCCCACCCAGACCTCTGCAGTGGCTCTGATTTAAATCCTCTATCAGTGATCAATTCACCAGGTCCCACAGCCCAGAGTTTCCTGTAACCCCCGGGAAGGGCTCACAGAGCCTCTGCAGCCTGGGGGTTTCTGTGACTCCCACCCACCACTCCAAACCCACTCTGGGCATCTCCCCCTTCACCTCAATCAGCCTCCAACTGCGAAATCCATCTCCAGCAGAAGCATCTCCAGCTCCCTTCACACAGATCTGCTGGAAGGGGATCCTGGCAGTCCAGCTGGAATTTCACCAGGGCACCCAAGGGAGCCTTGCTGCTCCCACCCCTCTGAATCAACCAAACAAAAAGATTCCAGCTGCCTTCTGTCCAGGAGGGTTTGACTCCTAAACACACTTACTCCCCTGAAAATATTTTTTTTTTTTCCTGGAGGGAAATAAAATCAAATGAGGCACTTCTAGCACATAACTGCTGCAGATCATCTATTTTCCTCATTGTTCCTGGCTGGAAGCAGCACCCCAAGGGAAAAAGCTGCTTTTCCAAAGAGCATCCTGCAATTCTGAAATGCCCAGAGCTTTCCCCCCTCTCCCCAGCTCCCCTGAGAGCAGGTGGGGCAAACCCCAAGGATTTTCTGCTCAAAATGTGGGTTTGTGGGTTAATTCCAGTCTCTGGATTTTAATGAAGAATATTTTGATTGCTTCAAACTGTCTTGCTATTGCAAATTGTTCAGGGAATATTGGGCTTTGATTTTTTTAAAATTCTTTCTTCCAGTCTCTTTATTTTTGCTTTCACTAAAACTTCACTTGTAGAGCAGGAGGACAGAGACCAACACAGTAAATTTGCATAAAATGTACCAATGTTTCCACCTCTATCTGCATAATTTAAAAAAATGGGACCAGAGCACTGCAAAACACACCTACAGACCACTTTCTGATGCCTCTTTTTGCAGAATTATTTTTTCCCCAAACCTGCCTTGGTGCCTTGAAACAAAACAAGAGAATTACAGCTCTTCAGAGCAGCACTGACACCACCAGCACCATTTCCTTGGAAACTTCTGGTACCTGCACACTTTTCATTCCACATCTCTTAATTTAGACTAATCAGGGCTTCCAGCAGGGTCCTGGAAGATTCCCCAAATCACGACAACATAATCACTACATGATCAAAAGCCTCAAACACGAGCCATAGCCTCCAGCTATGGGGGAGGCAGCTACAAAAAAACCCATCAGACTCATCCTGCAATTAATTCCTCGTGGCCCTGGCTCTGTAGTCAGTAACTGGGGGCAAGATCCCAGTGAACATGAAGGAGATTATCTGGGATTAGCAGGAGAGGCTGCGGTGCCCCTTGGCCCCGGTGAATATTCAACAGGAGAGATGCAATGCAGATGAGAAAGTTCATTTGGAGGATTTGAAGGTTCTGCTTTAGGGCCTGCTGGGATGTGGATCTCTTACTCTCCCTGGTTATTAATTGTTCTTTTTCACTATGGAAACTCCATCAGATGAAGATCCAAGTTGGTTTCTTTGTTGTGGGGTTTTTTTTAACCTTCTTTAAACCAACACATTTTTGCTTCAGGGTTTTACCAGTTTTGATTCTTTTTGGCACTTCCACAATGTCAGTAACCCAGCAATCATCATTTTCAGGCCTCTGCCATAATGAACAACCACTGCTCTGGAATGAAGAACACACCAGGGAAAAGCCACTGAGCTCCTCAGGGATGTTCTGATGCCCGTTGGTGCCATTTCCAACTAAAATGAAACCAAGCCAGGCTTCAGCAATCTTGGGAAAACACCAACGGGTAAGGAATTAGATCATGAGGCAAAACAATTTTACTTCCTGAGTAACTAATGAGATTTTGTGTCCTCAGAACAACGGCAAGGGAGGGACCCTCAGCTGGGATCTCTCTCTTCGTTTCCTGAGTTTCAAAGAGGTTTGAACCTTTGTTTCCATGGGGATGGGGAGCTGGGATCCCCCAGCCCAGGAAGGGGTTAAGGAAGCCCCCACCGTGTCCTACCCCAGGTGAGGGTCTGACCATCCCCCTGCAGAGCAGGTTTTGGGCACAGAGCTCCCCGGGGGTGAACAGCTGGAACAGCTGGAGCAGCAGATGCTCTGCAGCTCCTGGGATGCCCTCCTCTCCCTAAATCCCGAGGGCCCTGCTCTCCTTGGGAAGTTCCAAAGTAGAACCCGTCCTTGGGAAGTTTCAGAGCAGAAAGTGCTGAAGAAAGGCTGCAGCATCCCCCGGGGGGGTCAGCACGCCCTTCTCCCACAAAGTGCTGAGCTGACTAATTGCTAATTGCTCCCTGCAATTACTGAGGACGGCTGAAAACTGCGGACACATAAAACCCATCCTTAAAGCCAGAGGCTGTGGCCACACAAATCCTGGTTTAGAACCACGTCTTTGAGAATCCAGGACGATATTTGCATGCAAAAAGTTTGTCCCCGCTGTAACGAGTGTGGGGGAAAAGTTTGTTTAATGGATTGTAATGGATGATCCCTCATGCCCCAAAAATATCTGCAGTTCTTGGTCACCAGAATGATGGGCTCACCCAAACTCTTTGGGAATATTTTGCTCTGGTTACAAAGCGAAACAAAAGACGTGGAAAGAAACTCTTTAAAATGCCTCCCAAGCAGAGAAAAAGAGGAATTCTGTCCAAAGGAAGCAGTGAGCCAAGAGGCAGCTCCTGGACATCCTCCCCAGGATCAGGGTGGGTGTGGGGAAGGCAGCCCCAGCAGCTGCAGGAACATCTGGAGCCATCCCCTCCTTCCAAAGCTCGTGGGAAGGGCCAAGCTGGAAGTGAGGAAGGCTCCAGCTGCCACTCCTGCTGCAGAGATTCCCCCCAGACATTCCCTACTTCGTCACCTCCAGGTTTTTTATCCCTTCTCAAAGCCCATGAGTCAGTCTTTCCCTCTGGAACTCAGCAAGGAATACTCAGCTCCACTCCAAACCCATGTGGAACTCCCCTCCCAATGTTGATGCTGATCTAAAAAGATATTAATTGAAAAAATAATATAATTATGCTCCTTTCTTGTCCTCCGTGGTTGTATTTGGAGGCTTTTCGAGGAAATTTTTAGATCTATCAAAGTATCTGGAAATGCACTAATTATTTCAATGATGATCCGATCCCAAGTGGCAAAGTAAACATAATTACCCATATTAATAGAAAACAAAATCAGCAACACTCCGAGGCTCTGTGGGCTTCAGCTGGCAAATATTGTCACAGTCGATCATCCACCACAAAAGGACATTTATCATGATTTTAAGTAAAAGCCCACCAATTTAACCAGGAATCCAAGTGACCTTGTCTCTCAGGATCTCCATTAGTGGGAAAACCTCCGTGTGAATGAAAAGCCCCCAGGTTTTATAGTCAGCTTATTTTGACTTGCTTGTGCCCTGCTTTGAAACCCTGCAGCTGTGTTTTCTTGTCTTAACTTTTCAAACGAGTTCTGGGTGTCAGAAACCTCGGGTATGGTTGTTAAAGAGCTAAGAAAGAAAGTGAAAGGATTCCACTGATTTCACTTTCTGCCGAAAATCCTCCTTTTCAGGGCACTGAAGGGATATCACTGGATCTTTTGTCACTTTTGTGAGCCTGCAAAGGTTTGCTTTAAGAAACAAAACAAAAAGAAAATAAAAAAGGAATACCAAAACGCATAGACTGATGCTTAAACTAAGATTTCTCCCTCTCTCCTCTCTCCAGGGGCTGTTTCAGGGCTGTATTTACCTCTGACTTTGGGTGAGACCTCGAGTGCTGCAGCCCCTGGGGGAGCAGGACCTGACCTGCCTGCCCAGCCACACTGCTGGTGGCTCCTAAGGATACAGAACTGCCCCCAAAAATAGAGGAATTAGCATTTTTGCTGCTAATAGCATCTCTTTCCCACAATTCTTCCCCTTTGGGCTATGGAAAGGGTTGGGTGTGTAAAGCACCCCACACCTGAGCAGGTGTCTCCATAAAGGGAAGGGTTTAAGACTCGTCCCAAAACATCTTAAGGGAAGAACACTCAAAGTTTCTTTGCTCTCCTGGCAATAATTGGCTCAATACCAAGACAAAAACACTGACAGGTCTTTTTACCTGTTCCTCAAAAAGTAGCTGTTCTCTATTGGGCTGTTTGCCACAAAACCCATCTAAATCATCCAATTCTTAAGGGAGAGCATGAGGCTTCTCAGGGCATTTTTGGGGTGCTGGAGCAGGTGTGTGGCACCTGTTTTATTACCAAAAAACCCCACCTAAACTATCCAATTAATAAAGGAGAGCACGAGGCTTCTCAGAGCATTTTTGGGGTGTTGGAGCAGGTGTGTGGGACCTGTCCCTACACTGTGTTCAGCTTTGTTCTTTTGTTTCTGTATTATTTTCTTCTTTTATTAAAACCTTTCTGCTTTTTCAAGCCACACTTGACCATGCTGTCTCTCTAAATTCTTTGAGCCATTTTCTGTGAAGTGCTGGATGCCCTCAGAGGTATTGGGAGATCCAATATGGGGTCAGCAGACATCACACAGCACCTTTAACCACCCTGTGCCTCCCAAGGGCCAGAGTCACTGCTGGAATCAGCATCTCATCACCTGGCAATATCACTTATCTACCTCATTCCTGAAGGTAAAGTGCAATTAGAAGTTTAAATGATAATTAAATGAAAGCCTTTTAAATCTTGATTTGCCTATTCCCGATTTTCGCCTTCCTTCCCTGTGCCTCCCTGCTAGGCTGTCTCAGCCTCTCCTTGCAGTCTACTTTGGGTTTAGCATTAGGTGATGAAGCATAAAATGCTATTTAAATACTATAATTTCAAGAGCAAGCAAAGAACATCACATTTATCTTCACTAACCTTGAATATGCCTGTCCCATCTAATGAAAAAAGTGATTGAAGGGACTTATTTCAGCTCACCATCCCAAGGCCCCCATAAAAGCTGAATGGTAATTTAATTAGTTTCCTTTCTGGTGATTAACTAGGAATTTCTGATCATTTAATCTGAGTGCACTTTGATTCATTAAGTATCTGTTTCCATTCTTTTATGAGGTGATTAAATAGCCCAGCCCTGCCACCGCTGTCGTTGGTATTCAGGGCTGCTCTGGACTTGGAGAGTCAGGTGGGAAATGTGCAGGGTGGGAGCTGAGTTTCCAAACCTTTTTGGGACCCAGCTGATGAACCAGCAGTTCATTCATGATAAATCGGCCTGACAGAAGCCTCAAAGCACGAGGCAGAGCCCGTGGTGAGGGAAGCTGGTGCAGATCTTTGCCTGCTGTGATGCTGCCTCCACTCTGAGCCCCACCCCAGGCAGGCAGAGGAGGAACAACATCTGCACCAAACTGGGTGATGATGTTAAACCCTGTCAAATGATGTCAAATTGGGGTCATTTAGCGGGGGATTCCCCCTCTGCCCTCCTGACAGTGACATTTCTCCTCACCACAGCAAGCCACTCACTGTGCTGATCAATCCCCCCTGGTACCAACTGCTGGCCTGGCTCATAAAGGATGATTAAATAAATCTATCCCAGTGCTCTGAAGACTGAGAGTGCTATATACTTAACTTTTTATTTAGATTTAAAGCTTGTTATAAAGGCTCTACATGCTCTCCAGGCACCCATACCAAAAAGGAAACTCACAATCCGTTAAAATGTTGCTTAGCACCATAATGGAATGAGGGAAGTTAAATTATCAGGCAGCTGATAGAGCAGCAAAATATACTTCAGCAACTCCACCCTAAGAGAAAACCTGAGTGTCTGTACCAGGCAGAAGATGCCAGAGTGGCTTTCTGAGCACAAATAAGCTGTGGTTTACTTTAATCCATTTTGCCAGAAGGGTAAAATGGGATTTGATTCCTTGTATGAAAAGAAAAAAAAAATTAAAAATCCAGCAGATGAACGGTGCCTCAATTCTATTTTCATTTGTTTTGACTCCTGGATCAGATGGATATGAAGATGGATATGAAGATGGATATGAAGATGGATATGAAGATGGATATGAAGGTGAATATAAGAACACCTGATCACCCTGAATGGATTCCAGGGATTCTCACCCTGGCACGTGCAACCCCTCCAAACCCAAACAGCAGCACTCCAGGGAGGAATTAAACCATTCAATCCATCCTCCCAACACTTCAAATGCTCCCTACAACACCCAGAATTTCCTGGCCCAGCTTTCCTCCATGCCCTGTGGGTCAGCAATCCCCAGCTCCTTCCCTGAGCTCTTTGTCTGCCCCTGAAGCTGCAGCAAGAGCAGCTCAGGGCTGGGCTGCACCCCGGGACCCTCCAGCCCTGCCCCAGGAGCTGCTCCCCACCACAGCCTTGGGGGGAGTTCCAGGGGCTCCCCTGAGCTCAGATGTTCGTGTTTTGTGAGCCTGTGCCTTGTCACAAGTGTCAGGCAGGTCAGCAGGAGCACAGCCCTGTTCTCACTGCTGGTTTACACTGAGGCAAGGACTCCTGGCAGGTTTGAGAGTGGAGAAGGGTTTGTAAGGGGTGTGAAAGCAGGGTAGAAATAGGGAAATTCCAATTAGTATGGAACCACCGATAAATGTTCACTGTAAAGACTTTCTGCACTTAAAGTTGGACCAAAAATTCTGGAAATTAAGACTTTGACACACAGAGGGAAGCTGAAAACAGCACCCAAGGCATTGCCCAGCATCAGCCCTGAAACCAGGCACAAGACTGCTTTCCTCCCAGCCCTCAGAAATCCTAAGACCGCCTTAATCACAGCCATTTTTATTGGTTTTTAATTAGTTCTATTGTCTTTAGCTGTCTTTGGAATTCCGAGCCAATGTTTCTTCCCCTCTCAACAACTGCAGGGAGCAGAAACCTGATTTTATCTTTAAGTGGAAGCTGGGACACCTGTGTGGCATCACATTTTACAGACCCACAGCATCATCCTTCAGCTCAGACAGGTCAGGAATTATGCTGGGCTTTGGGAGCTGGCTGGTTTCATTTCTCCCATCCCTCCACAGGGCAGTGTGGGATTCCATTTGTCCCCCTTACCAACAACTCATCCATTTCTCTGCCTGCAATCCCAGCAAAGGCACTGGAGTAAGTCCAGGAGAAAGGTGACAGCCTCAACAGATCATGAGGTGCTGTCATTTTATTGAAACACAGTTCCTTAAATCAAGGGTCCCTCTCCAGTGCTGGAATCAGACAAATCTGCATTAAGCACAAAGGAAAACGGACAACAAATAAGAAATGTGTCCTACTTCTCCAGCCTGATGTACCCAACCAGCACAATCTGCCTTCAAAATAATTCATCTGTGCCACCTCACTTGCCAGAATATTGTTATTTCGGAGGAAGTCTGGCTTTTTAATTATATAGAATGCTGTGAAAGGTGTTATAATTCTAATTGTGCATTAAGAAAGTGTCGTGACAGTGAAGATGTATCAGGTGATATTCAGGACAACAATGCCAAGATGGGAGCAGGGAGGAAAGGCTGCAATTATTCCATGTAAGCTGGGAGAGTTAATCATCGTGTTGGACTGCAGAAAGTTTCCTGGCTTGCATTTCTAAACAGGTTCTTGTCTCTCCTTTTGGCAAAGTGGCATTTTGCAAAAGAGAGCCACAAGTTATTCTCACGGGCTCTGCAAATGAAGTTAAAAACAAGGAGAAGTCCAAGGCCAGAGCCACAGCAGGAGCTGGCAGGGCACAGCCAGGTCTCCAAGGAAAGGCTTGGTGTGCTCACACTGGTGCTGGGAGGGCTCAGCAACGGGGTAACCTTTGGATTTATGAAGTTTTAGGAAGTAAAACTTCATAAACCTGAGGTTTAGCAAGTGAATCCTTCTATCCACTGAGTTCAGTGCAGAACAAGCTGTTCTTGTTGACTGGCTCAAAAAAACAAAAAAACACCCAAACAAATTCAACCTGAAGAGCTGAGAGGCAGCAGCCCCTGTGAACAGGCAATTTGAGCACAGCCTTTGAGGGAACAGGCTCTGAAGGAGAACAAGAAATCAGAAGCTGCAGGATTAGGTGCAGGCAGGCTCCAGTCCTGAGGCTCAGGTGGGTCCTGACCCTGGCTGCAGGGAGAAATAACCCGACTGCCATGGTCAGTAATGCAACAATAAATTCATTTTCTAAGCACACACACCTGCACAAAGGTGGCTCAGGAGTGGTGCCTGCAGGACAAAACAATACAGAGGTGAAATTGGTACCACTGGGAAAAAAAAAAAACCAAAAAACTGGTGAGGAATTTGATTTAGACTGAGAACTGAACAAGTCACAGAGCTGGGAAATGGAACACAGTGGCCAACATGGGCCAACCCCACAAAGCAAACCCAGCCCTGTGGTGGCAGCAGAAGCACTGGGCAGTGCCACCTCAGCAGGGCACTGGGGACAGCCCAGAACTGTCCAGCATCACCACAGAGAGACTCAACCCTCACAAGGACCAGCCTTTTGCCTGAAGCAGCTCTCCTTGGGATTTGGGGTTCTGGTGGCACTGGGACCGTGGAGAGCAGGTTAGAGGAACGCAGGTTTGTCCTAATGGGGTAACTTTGTTTGCTCTGCTCTGGGTAACAAAAACCCAAATTAAATTCCAGTGTTCCACCAAACTTCCCCTTCCCAGCAGGGGTTTCTCCTGAGCAGCTGAACCCCAACTGCTCCGTAAATTGCCCAGTTGGGAGCAGAGTTTGAAGCACGGCTGGGATGGGAACATTGCATTGGTCCTTCTGCACTCAGGCAGCGTTCCCTCATTGCTCTGCATTCAAACACACCCAGCACCACCCAGAGAGAAGGATTTACCCTGGCAGTGCCAGCAGTGCCTCTCCTGAAGCTCCAGGAACAGAGCTGCTGGAAATGCTGCTCAGAATAGCCCAGCGTGGAGTTACATGAGGATACAGCAGGAGAAGATGAGGATGAGAAAGAAATTACAGCAGGGACTCTTTGCACCACAGCCCTGAATCCCTTCTGGGTCATAGTCCACTGGCTGCTACCGGATGCACATTACTGGAATCCACGGGAGGAAATGCAGGAAGGAGATTAAAATGTTCAATCATTTGCAAGGGCTCCCCAGATGAACAGCAGAGAGTGCTGGCAGAGAGAGCAGCTCCACCACAAAACACTGCACTGGGCTCTAACCATGCTGGGAACACAAAATGAGTGATGGGGGTGGCTGCAGCCAGGGTTTGCCTGGCTAAGGGAGAGCATTCCTGGAATCAGCTCTGTGGGCAGCATCTGCAGCACCAGCAGTGTCCAGGTGCCACATGTGACATTGGCATGGTCCCACAGGGCTTGGAGGAACAGTCAGACCTGAACCATCTGATCCATCAACAGCCAAACCACACCTGAGCACACCTGATCCATCAACAGCCAAACCACACCTGAACCACCTGATCCATCAACAGCCAAACCACACCTGAGCACACCTGATCCATCAACAGCCAAACCACACCTGAGCACAGCTGACCTGCCAGGACCCACCCCTGTCAACAGCCTTGGTCCACATGGCCACAGTGCATCAGAGATGCCACAGAGAGAACCAAAAGCTCCATTAATACAATGAGACAAAACCATCATCAGCCTCAAATGGAAAATTTCTCTGGCAATTTCTGCCCTGAAACCCTTTGGCAGTGTCCAGAGGGAAAATCTTCCACCTGTATGAACCCACTTCACGTCCATTGATTTTTGTTTTACCAGCAGGAATGTAACCATCCCACAGGGCTCCTGCCAACCTTCCAAATGATCTGAGGGCTGGACACATCCCAGGAGAGGTTTCTATTTGTTTTGTTTGTGCTTTTAGGAAGCATTGCTGCTTTTCCCAGGGATTTTATTGCCCTGTAAATGAGGATGCAATGCAGAAAGCTGCTTTTATTTTTGTTGGGACAGAGCTGAGTGGGACTAAAGCGAAGAGGAATGCCCTCCCTTTTCTCATTTTCCATGGAGAAACACTTGAGAGCATCTCTTAAGAAGCTTTCCTTCCTGAAGACTTAATTGAACAGATGATTTTATTTGCTGATTTGCTGGAATGGGATGTGGGATGTCTGGAGAGGCCTTTCCCTCAAAGGATGTAGAAATCACAGCCCACTGGCAGAACCTCCCAGTCCAGACACCAAGAAATGGTGAAATCCCATCTGCCTGAAGAGCTGTGGGAGCTGCTGCATAATTGGAGGTGCCAAACAAAAAATCAAACTGTGGCCACCAGAACCCTTTTCCCTTACAAGAAGTGTCAGCCTAACACTCTGGCATCCAGAAATTACCAAAAATTGATAAAACCTCTTCCAAATCAATTCCCCCCCACTCAACAGGTCCCTGCCCTCCATGTGCTTTTCCTTTTTATCCCCAGAGAGAGGAGTGGGAGTGGTAAAAAAACCCTAAATTTAAAACTCTTGTGATGTATAAAGCAGAACTTTTCCCTGGTGGCTGCCAGCACACATCAATCATTGCTTGTCAGTCCAACCCAACAGCACAGCCACAGCACCCTGTCCTTGTGGGCCCCTTCCAATTCCAGATATTCCATGATCCACCAAATTCACCTCACAGCAACTTCCAGAAAATTGATGGCACTTCCCCATTTTCTCTGGTGAGGGCTGCAGCAAATTGAAATGATTGAAGCCACATCTGTTTAATCAGAGAGGTGGCTCCTGAAAGCTTGGTTAACTTGAAATGCCATTGCAGCTTCTGGCTGGTTTTTCCCACTCTCCCACTCACAGTATGCCAGGGAGAACAACATCCTCCCACTCTGGGGAGGGACAGGACCTGCCACACACAGGGAAGAGTCTGGGAAAGGCTTTGGCAGGCAGCTTTGGGCTGGGGTTGTTTGCTGCAAATCTGGGCTGGGGATCCCAGAAAAAAATCTGATCACCCAGAGCGTGGCATCCACAGCCTTGGGGATTTATGGAACATCCCCAGATTTGGGAATGCTACTTTCAGAGATGTGATGGATATGCAGGAAACAACTTTCCTCAGCTCCTCTGTGGAACTGCTTGATTTTTACTCATGAAATCACTTTCTCGTTGAGACAACTTCTGTGGATTTAAAAATAGGAGACTGGAGAAATGCAGCTCCCTTTGAAAGGAGCCACAGAGATTAGGATTAGGGAAAACAGAGCTCCTGCAGAGCTTCACCACAGAGGAGGAAGCTGAATCCCTGGAACCCTCAGCCTGTATTGCTCACCCCTGGTTTGCAGATCTCTGTAATTTCCCCCCACAATTCCCCTTGTTGTTGTTGTTATCACAGAATGGCTTGGGCTGGAAAGGTCCTTAAACCCCACCCCATGCCATGGCAGGGACACCTTGCACTGTCCCAGGCTGCTCCAAGCCCTGTCCAACCTGGCCTTGGACACTTCCAGGGATGGGACACATCCAGAGCACAAAATCCAAATTTCAGCATCAATAAAACACAAAAACTTTTTCGTTTCCAGTGCTTTCCACATGTAGGTGTTTCAGGCCACTGGAGGTTTTCCTCAGTCTCATTCCTTCATATCAATGCTCCCAGGGAGGCAGTCACAGCCCTGAAATGTCATTTCTAACAAGTTTATCTTGTATGGGAATCCTGCACGACCTTGACCGGGTTCCTGCCTGATCCCAATGCGCTGAAGAGCTCTCCTGGCACGAGCTGCAGGTTGTTCATCTTTTATCCAGGTGCACACACACAGCCCTGAGTCATGCACCACGAACAGATGGGAAGGATCTTATATTTATGAGCTGCCATCTTATTTTTTTTTTTCTTCCTAGAAATTAATTTTTCATTAAATCGCTTTGAAAAGCCTTTGAATTAACGGAGTAACTTCATTCAAGGAGATAACCTAGATCGGGAAGTTTTTAACAGAACTATTTGTGCTTAATCAATTAAGCAAATTGACCCCCTGGATTTTGGAAAAAACACTCAGGACAGGTGTGGCATTATTCCTTCTGGTTAAATCCAGTTTTCCTTGTCTCTGGGAATTCCTAACCATGAGTGTTAATTAAAACCAGGTCGAGGTATCACAGGGAAGGTGTGACAGCAAAAAAGGGGACAACCCCAGGAGCGGCACCTGTGCCTCTGCACCCCGGGAGATTTGCAGATTATAGATGATGCACAAAGAACAACCTCGTGGGGGTGTTTTGTCAAAAGATTTCCAGCTTTGGAGTGGCTGGGGTGTTTAATTGCAGGGAAAGTGCACTTGATGGGAACTTCAATTGCCTGGGAAGAGCTGGGAGCACAGCAGGAGCCCCAGAGGTTCAGGGAGAAACCTCTTGTGTTATATTATCATGTGTATAACAATTAATATAGAATATAAAAATATATAAATAAGTGCCACTTGATGCTGACTTCAACTGCCTGGGAAGATCTGGGAGCAGAGTCTCCATTGGTTACAACAGACTGCTGGGAGAAATCCTCCTGCATTATTTTATCAGACATATAATATTCTATTTACTAATTAATAAAGTCACATATAACTAATGTATAACAACAGAGATCATATTTTTCCTTGTTATTGAATCTTGAATATGAATAAAACAACTCTTGAAAGAACCTGAAATAGGTATTTCTGAAACTCTCAGGAATTCCTTCAAAGGAGATGAGCTTGGCCCAGGCCCACCCTGGCACCTGTGGGAACTGGTGCCACCATCAGGGGAGTGCCACCACCAGGGAGGTGACACAATCAGGAGAGTGACACCATCAGGGGGGTGTCACCGTCACGGGGGTGGCACCCTCAGGGCTGGCCTGGGTGCAGCAGCAGCACCCCCAGCCCCTGCTCCCATCCCATCCCACCCCCAGGGGATGAGACAAGCCCCCTCCTGCCGTTCCAAACTCCAAGCTGAGCTTTCCCAAGCTTTGTAAAAAGAACCACCCACAGCCCAGGCGCTGCTGAAGGTCATTATTGATCCAGCAAAGCCAGGGAAATTCAGAAATGCCCAAACTGAAACAGCAGCTTCCACTGGGGCTCTGCAAAGACGTTTTAATAGCAGGGCCACAGCAGCTCTCCTGGGAGGGGATGAAAGGGGGAATTAGGGATGTGCAGCCACCTGAGTCCTGACATTTCCAGAGGCACTGGACTTCTCACAGCCCGTGCACAAGCAGGGTGGATAAAACAGGCACAAATGACATCTGGGGACAGCTGACAGCACATCTGGATATCCTGGGGACACAGAAAAACCCCAAACTGAGCCTGTGACAAACCATCTCAGGGGTTTTAGCTCCACAGAAGGGAAACAATTCAGCCCTGAATATTCTCCCTGCTGGCTTCCCACCCTCGCGGGAGCCCTGTTATTTATATGCATGAGTGATTTATTCCTCTATTACCAGTTACCTCCTTTGATTAAATATATTAGTGCCTTTTAAGTTATTTCAAGGCTACAATCATTTTAAAATGAAATGATCCTTTGAGTACCCTTTGGGAGCTGAATGCTAAACTGACAGTCCCATAATGCAAAAAAATGGTGGTTGTGCTCCTTTTATTTAATTAAACTCTACTCTTGATCAAGCAAACCAAGTGGGAGAATATGAACCCTATTTTTTACTTCTAGAAAAAAAGAATAAAGCAAAAAACTGGACATTCTGTTGTCACGGTCAAATGTTGTCTTTGTTCGGCTGACACCTAAAATTTTGTGTCGCGCAGCTGTAATTTCATTCCTCAAAGGTCCCCAAAAGAACATTCCTGGATTTTATCCTGCTACTCATCGATTATGTCCGAGTAGGAAACACTTTCAAAACTTTTCTCCCTCCAAGCTTTGCAAAAGATCTGAATTTAAATGGCACTTTTAAGGCTCTTTGGAGCCCAAGGACAACAGCAGCCCGGCTTTTGAAGAGCACACAAAAATACTCGTGGCCCGAAAGAAAGAAAGGAACGAAGCGACAAAAAAGAGGAAGATAAAAGCAATTCCAAGTCCCAAACCTACAGAATCCCCTCAGTCTTGGCCTATTCTTTAGAACTAAACCTCATTTTGCAAATCAAAGGACCAGCTGCTAAACTTGCCTTTTAAAAAAGAGGTAAGTCCTGAATGCGGGGCTGGGAGAGTCCCGGCGCTGCCATCAATCAGAGCCTCAGGTCCTCCTGCTCCCACCGGGTCTCTCCCCATCCCCGGACCCCCAATCCCGGGTTCCAAAGCCCAGGGATGCTCTCTCATCACTGAACCAGTGCCTGGAAAAGGAACTTTCTGTGAGGAACCTCGTGGGCTTCACCCTCAGCGCCTCAGCTCCAGTCGGGGCTGCGCAAATGTTGCACCAAAAAAAAGCCAAATGTCACTATTTGGAGAGAGCAGTGTGCATCCTCACAGATGGAATTAGGTGTTACTGGGAAAGGGACAAAATAAAGGGGATTTTTTTTTTTTTTCCTTCGGACAAAACTTTTAAAAATCCCGAATTTCACACAGAAGCCTTCAAAGTCGATTAAAAACCATTCTCAGAACATTCCCAGCTTTCGCTGGTGCTTAACAACGTGTTTCCCTCTGTGCAAAGGCACTTCAAGTTGGATTTGCAGTTCTGTCTGGATGTTTCATTTCCCTTTGTGATCTAAGGGATCGCTGCTCTGTAAGATTTATCCCGGGCAATTAATAGATCAAACAGAGAAAATCGCACGGGGGATTTCCCCAAAGAGATTTTGGCAGCTCGGGGTTCACCGGGGAGCTCCTGCCCGTAGGTCTCAACCCTCTGGAAGTTATTAAACAGCACAAGGATGTCACGAAATTAAAGTCACTCGGTTGAAATGGACGTGGCACTTTCTGCACCCAAAGCCAATTCCACCTGATAAAAATCTCAGCGCTGCAGCCCCAAACAACAGGTGCGGGGTGATAAAAGTCAAGACAAAAGTGCTAAAGCCTCTCACATACTTTCCCCAATTTCTACAGCAACAGAGCTGTGACAGAGGGCTCCTGACTGCTCAATTCGATGGCCAGGCAGACTTATAAAAGCTGAGTTTCCTAGGGGAAGGCATAATGAAATCAATGCGCTCATGAATATGGATGGCGGGCCGGGGCCATCTGTTCGCCACCAACATCTTTTCTTAAAACAAGTTTCGAATATTTCGCCAGAGACGTCTGGTATCTTTATTTCCACGGGTAAAATTAGACCTTGCATTTTCACCATCTCCGGTCATTAAGTGCTATTGTTATGGAAATGTGGGTTGGTTTTTTGTCGTGTGTGGGTTTTTTGTTGTTTTGTTGTTTTGGTTTTTGTTGTTTTTTTTTTTTTTTTTTTTTTTCCTCCGCTGGTAATCAAAAGATTGAGTGATAAAACAGTTTGACAAAGTTCAGGTGGAGATTTCATCAGTCTGCGCAGGAGCATCACAATATTGCCAGTCAGGGCACGCCGTGTGTAATGTAAATATAACTTCCCTGTCCTTCCCCCGGGGAACCAGAGCCGGGGATGTCCTGCCCTCATTTGTACCCTACATCCATCTGATTTCCTCTCGTTTTCAGAGAGAACATCATAAGGCATTTTTTTTCAGCATTCATGAGGCTGCTGCTGATTTGCATGCGGGGAGCGGGGCACGGCTGGAGGAGCCGGAGCTCCTGGAATGGAGATGGGAATGATCCAGGAGCTCCTG
>VZSR01001459.1:10053080-10065341 GCA_013398615.1 Brachypodius melanocephalos
GATGGAGATGGGAATGATCCAGGAGCTCTTGGGATTTGGCAGGAAAGCCGGGTGGATCCTGGGCTGTGTCTCCCTGCATTCCCAGCTCCTCACTGAGCCTGAACCAGGCTGGGTTGAGCCAGCCCCAGGTGGGAAGCAGAGAGCTCCTGAGTGGCAAAGCCAAGATGTGGGAATAGAAACTACAAACCAGGAATAGAAACCCCAAACATCTGTGGGAATAGAAAACCCAAACCTCTGTAGGAATAGAAACCCCAAACCCTGCAGAAGAGACGCCTGAGAGGTGATTTTACCACCACACAAATATTTTTAAGGGGGTAGGCAGGCTCTCAGTGGCGCCCAGTGACAGCACGAGTGGCAACGGGCACGATCTCAAACATGGGAAGATCCAGCTAAACGTGTGGAAAAATTTTAAAATCACATTTTTTTGTGGATAGCAGAGCTCTGGAGCAGATACCCAGAGTGTGGAATGTCCCTAAGATATTCAAACCCACCTGGATTGATGCTGTGTGACCTGCTCTGGGTGGAGCACGGATTGGACTTGGTGCTCTCCAGAGACCCCTTCCAACCCCAACCCCAGCCCCAGCCTGGGATTCTGGGAGTCCCAAACTCTGGGGCAGCAGGAGCAGAGCTGAAGCCTCTCACAGGAACGATCTGTTTAAAGCAGGTTGCTAACAATTACTGTATTCAGTGTTAATTAATAATCAGCTCCTGGTTATTCAGAGCAACCATGAGCAGCCCAGATGAGCAGATTTCCAACTGCTCCCGAAAAAATGAGCTCAAAAACACACTCACAGGGGAAGGAATTGGCTCAGAGTTCTCCTCCTGGGGTCCCACCAGCCTGGCCAATGTCAGCAGTCCTACATTTGATGCCACACCTGGTTCCAAACCAGAGCAGTTCCTGTGGTGAAATTTGAACAAAAAACAAAACAAAACAAAACAAAAATTAATTTAAGTTTTGAATGTTTCAATCTTACAATATTCCTCTCCACTTCAGCCCATTGATAGTATTTATGTGGTTGCTTAAAAAACCTAAAAATTCCAAATAAATTAAAAGATGTGGGAGTAAAAGCATTCAAATGGAATATTATTGAGATAGTGAGAATTTTCTAAATAAACCTCAAAAGATCAATAGTTCCCCAAACATTTTGATTTCATTGAAGTGAGATTTTGGTCAAAAAAGTGCCCCAAGTGCCTGCTGGGATCACCCAGGGATGCTCAGCCCAGCCACGCTGGGGATGGAGAACAGCCCGGGCTCATGGCTGGGGCTCATCTCCCCAATTAATTTCTGCAGCTGATCCTAAGCATGGACAGCCTGGACAGGTTATGCCACAACAGCTTTTCCATTTGCATCCAAATTTGGGGCATTATGCTCAACCTGCTCATCCACTTCCCCTCAAAGGTGCAGCTTGCTCCATTTGCATAATAACTATCTCCTGCTAATTACCCCCATTTGTTCATGGAAGCAGCCACTTTCTGTAGGGCTTGAAATTACCATAAACCGTACATAAGATCAAGGCAACACCAATTTATCTTATTAACAGTGAAGGAGTTTGTGTGTTAATTAGCAGGGGATTACTCTGGAAATGCATTCAGATGCTCTCAGGACCAGCTCACCTGAGGAACCCGGAGGATCTGCAGCTCAGGGCTGATCCAGAGGAGAATCAGGAGCTCCAAGAGCAATGGGTGAGGTCAGGGAAGCACCCAGGGAGTCACCATCCTGGGAATTCCTGTTTGGAAAACAGCCACGCACTGTGTGGGCACTGCAGAGGTGCAGAAACCTCTGGGAAGTTATTTAAACGGGAGAGCTGGAGAAAAGTGAGATTAAAAATGCTTGCAGCAGCGTGTAGATAAGCTCAGCAAGCTCCTGAGCACAGTAAAATTTGTTTTCTGCGGTTTTTTGGATGGCATTTTGGACGAATTTTTTAAAAAGGTGCAAAACTGAGGTCCTGTCTCCTCGAGAGCTTCCGTGCCTCACTGATTTTCTCCCTACTCTGCTTAGTAAGCAGCTGCTCCAGCCTCCCCCTGGCAGCAGCTGTCAGAGCACTTCCCATAATATTCATGGATGCTCCGTGTTTTCCAGCAGCAGGTGGTACAATTTCTGTATCTGCAAACGATCAGCATTCAAATCCAGATTTTTCTCCTTAATAGCCACTACACAGCTACAAACTGTTATCTTCCTCACACATATTTTTAATACCCCCAGTAAAAGCTAAAGTAAGGACTTGTATTTAAGGGAAAGCTGTTCCCATGAAACTTTAAGTGAGAGTTTCACACTGGGAAAAGATTAGAATAATACAGACTCTCAAGGATGGAGCCATTTACTCTCCATTTTTCCTGTGCCCCAGAAATAGCCTCCCTAATTTTCACTCTGGGGCTCCCACAGGCACCCATGTGGATGCTGGGAATTGGACAAACTCCTCACACAGCCTGGAAACTTCCAGCCAAAGGAACTCAGAGGATGCAAAGAACAAAAGAAAAGCAGACTACACTGAACAGTTTTCCTTTTGAAGACCCCAAACCCTTTAAAAAGGACTGAAATGCAAAACTCAAACCAAAATATTGATTTGCTGCTCTTCCATCAAAGTCAATGTTGACTTTTAATGGAAATGAGCAGTTTTCAAGCCAACACTCATGTGCTGCACTGAATTTCCACAGAAAACCTCTATCTGCCTTCTGTCTCCTTAAAAATCCACAGAACTGGAACACAACCCCTTCCCTAATAAAGCCACAAGACACAGAATGTGGTTCCCATAAACTGCATGGCCATAAATCTTTATTTCCTGGTGGCATGATGGATTTCAGAAGACAATGGATTTAACAATTCCTTTTTGCCAACCAGTTCCCTAATTTCTCAGGAAACCCTTTCTGGGTTTAAGGCACCTCTTAAGGAACTAATTTTCCACAATGATCCTGGGAAGAGCTGGAGTGTAATTGCCAGGGAGTTAATGGAGTCATTGTGCATATTTTTGTTCTTCATTTTCCTAAGAACAATCTGAGCCTTCCAGAGAGATAACAAAAGAATATCAAAGGCATCTTTTACATCAAGTGAGGCTCTCATCACACACCAACCTCATGCCGCTAAAAATTCAGTGGCAAGACTTGTATCAGCTGCTCTCCAAAATTGTTTTCCACGTCAATAAAGGAGCAAGTCAGAAATAAACAATAACACAGTGGCCAGAGGTGCTGCTGCTTTTCAGCAGTCTGCTGGAATTACTGTATGTGAGGGCACAAAACTGAGAATTATGCCTTCCCTGTCCTTGGCAGGGGGTTGGAACCAGAATTCCGGAATCATTTAGGTTGGAAAACATCTCCAGGATCATCGAGGCCAAGCTGTGCCAGATCCCCACCTTGTCCTCAGCCCAGAGCTCTGAGTGCCACCTCCAGGAATTCCCTGGACACCTCCAGGGATGGGCACTCCAACCCTCCCTGGGCAGTTCCAAGGCCTCAGCACCCGTTCCATGGGGAAATTCCTGCTGATGTCCACGCTGAGCCTCCCCAGCACAGCCTGAGGCTGTTTTTTCTTGTCCTGAGAGATCTGATGGGTTTTGAGGTCCCTTCCAACCAGAACCATTCTGTGTCTCTGAACACCTCCCACTTTTCCCTCTCCTTTCAGCCCCAGCTTCCTGGAAGTGGTGTCCACTCATTTCATCCCTGCAGCACATCCTGTCCAGGCACAGACACTGTCACCACCACCACCACATCATCATCATCATCATCATCATCACCATCATCATCATCACTATCATCATCATCAGGCAGGATTTTCTGCTGAGAGCTCCCAAAACACACCCCTGACAGCAACACACCCCTGCTCTCTTCATCACAGACCAGCCCAAACACCAACAAGTCAAGTGCAGCTCCAGCTCTTTGATTTTCATGCCAAAAAATGGCTTTTTGAAATTCCAATCCCACCCTCCTCGGGCAGAGAGTGTCACAGGGAGAGGAGCTCACCCAGCCTGCTTTGGGGCTGGCAGAGCAGGGGATGCAGATCAGAAAATCCAACCATTTCCCACAAATGGCCCTGCACTTTCTGCAGAGAATGTTTTAGGCACAAGGCTGATTTTTGATCTTAAAGACTAAAGAAACATCAAAGGGAAATACCTGTGGGTATGCAGCAGTGCTGCTGGAACAAGCAGGGGCCTCATGAATACCAATTGATAAATATTCTGTATCAATATTGAACCTCTGTGTGCACTGAGAGCTCCCCTGAGCCCTGCAGCCCCAGGGACACCTGTGACCACCTGTCCTTGGCTTTCAGCAGAGCCCAGGCTGCTCCTGAGCTTCAGTGTCCAGCTCTTGTCCCATCCCAGGGCTTCTCCCTGTGCCCACCTGGGATTTGCTCCAATTTCAGGCTGGGCTGGGCTGCAGGTGGGATTTGAGGTGGTGAAGGTTTGGTAAAGGCAGCACTGGGGGTGTGGGACTGTGAGGAAGAACAAGATACAGCAAAAATGATCATGAAACCAAGGCTGAAACCAAAAGGACAACCATCAAAAAATGGCCAAATTTCACCTAATTCCTCAGCAAAACGTGCAGCAAAAAAGCAAAGCTGAAAGCTTTAAAGCACAAGGCCTTACACAGCTTCCCAGCAAGGATTTCCCATGGCCCACAAAATTCATTTTGATTTATCTCCTGCACTGTTGTTTTCAGATGCAGCTGAAGAGCAGAGGGGGGTGCATGATTTCATCTCAAACTCTGCAGTTTCAGGCCAGCACTCACCAGCTCTTTGCAGTTGCCTTCACAGGCCAGCATCATTTCTAATCTCAGCCTGAGCAAACATTTGTAAATCTGCTAAAATGACTCAAATTTGCAGTTTTCTCCCTCTCAGTCTCAAACAGCTTCCCTGCCCAGTCAGATCTTCAAAGCAAGTTTATAAAACGAGCATCTGTTGATAATCTAATAAGTCTGGAGAGAAAATATTTCTCTTTTCCACACAATGCTGGGAAAACCTTGAACCTTGTAAACAAGCAGGGGATGTGACAGCAGCAATTGGTTTCTGTTAACAGCAAAATACAAAGGAAGGAAAATACGAGCAGGAAATGTGTATCTGCATTTTTAATATCTTTTTTGTAGCCAGGCACTTTCATGAGGTTTGACTCAGTGTTGTAATTAAGATGTTCTGTAACGGTGGTAATTACCCCATCAGGTGAGGCACAATGGATGGCAGCACAAACCTACAATATAATGATTATTTCCAAGCTGCATCTCAATTTTTTGTGCATTTTAAGCACCTTTCTTAAGGTGCCTGGGAAGAGGGATTTTTGACAGGGTCCAGCACGTGACAGCCCAGCCTGGAACTGTGGGATTTTTGTTCTCTTTGCTCTTCCTTCTTGATCAACTGCAGCCTTTTGAAGAGAACTCATTCTAACAGATCAAGTGATGAAATTTAATCTGATTAAAGCCCACCTGAGCACACCTGGATGGTGCAGAGCGAGGTGAGAGACAGAGAGCTCTGCCTTCAGGAGCACAAAAACTCTGGAAACTTCTGGAAGCCGACCCAGAACATCCCAAATGTCCCAGAAATGACAAAGCCCTTTCACTTTGCGAACGGTTTTGAGGCACATCGACCTCGGGGTGCTAAAATTTCCCTTTTTTTAGGGAGGAGGAGTGGAGTGTTCAGACCTATATTAAACCAAAGGAACATAAAGCATCAGAGTATTCTGCAATTCAGAGTTCTGGGCTTTGGAGCTTCTGCAAAGCATTTAGAGTGCTGCAGGAAGATGAATTATCTCCCATTCCTTGTATCAAACCCTGTCAGTTATTTCCATCTTCCCAGGTTCCATCAGTCCTTTGCGAGCTCGTCCAGCAAAGAAAATAACCCCTTTCACTTTGGAAAGGGGCAATAAAAGATGATGGATGCTTTTTGGAGTTTATTTTTGCTGTGTCCATAAACATTCCCCTAATAGCTCATCACAGCTGACGAGGAGCTTGGTGCAGCAACTGCTGTTGACTGAAAATATCTGACAATTTTTTTTTTCTCCCAAGCTTGTTGTACAGAAGGAATTATTTATATTTGAATAGCACTCTCCTGTGATCAGGAAATATATATAAGTTTGTCATAATTAACGCAGGGTCTCGCCACGCTGGCACCGTTAATGAGCTTTTATTAAGAAATCCCATTTTAGTCCCTCTCACTCCAGGGGGACCATGAGAGGCCTGAGATGTTTATCTGGCACACTTCATTTTCCCCGACACACCGAGATAATTAAATCACTGAGCCAAATTCAGGGCAAGAGCTGAGGAATCATCCCCCTGATTCTCATTTTTTTACCCCCAGGATGCTCCCAAAGGCAAAAGAGAATCCCAAAAAGGTTTGGGTTGGAAAGGACTTAAAGCTCTTAAAGCTCATCCAGTTCCATGCAAGGACAGCTTCCACTAGCCCTGAATTCCTGCTCTCCTTGCTAAAGATCATTGCAATGATGCCAAATGGTTTTAACAAATCGTTATTTTTTTCATCATCATTGCATTTTGAAATGTTTTAAATGTTGTTGTCTTTCTACCCTTCAAGAAAATCACACTAAAAGAAAATGAGACACACTCAAACGTTGATGTTTGAGAGACATTCTGGAGGGAGGAATAAGTGCAGGAAAAACACCAACATTTATAGTGATACCTGGGTTTCTGGGAGTGAAGAAAAGGTGAAAACCAGCAGCAAGACATGGAAAAACATCTTTGAGCAAGTCCCACCACAACCTGCACACTCAGAGGGAACAGATAAGAGCATGGCCTGACAAAAATGGGATGTCCCAAGGTCTGCCCACTGGAATATGGAAAAGGACATGGTCAGGGACCCAGCACCCTTCCTGCCCAGCTCCCTCTGTGCTCCCTGCCCTCGATTTGGGACCAAATGTGCATTTCTTGGCCATAAATAAGAATAATGCATTTACTACCTGGCCCTGTCAGTCTCCTCCTGCTTTAACCATTCCTTGCCGTGCTCTGGAAGCAGGCTGAGGTAGGCAATGTGCAAGGCAAGCACGCTGCTGTCACTTAGCAACCTGCAACGGGCCTTGGAACAAAGATCTTTATTTCTGGAACCGTTTAACAGCGGTGCCTGAGCAGGGCTGGGGGTTTGGGCATGGCACAAGCCCAGCCCCTCCTGGTGCTGCTCCTCTCCAGGGCTGTCACTGCCTCGGCAGCTTTTCACCCTCACCTAAACCTCTTAAACTTCATGGCAAAGAGCAGGAAGAAAATCCATGGAAGGAGGGCAATTGGCATTATTTTGTGGCTGTTTCAGCCAATTGATCCCAGGGTGCCCAGAGCAGAGTGCTAAGGCAGGGAACAGCTCACTCTGTGCCCAGGCAGATTCCAGCAGCTGCTCTGCCTTTTTTACAGGGTATTTTGGGATCTCTCCTGTCCCTGCTCTCGTGGCAGTGCCCAAGGACAGGGCAGCAGGTCCTGCTGAGCTCTGGGAGTGGAGGAGCTGGAGCCCAGCTGAGGCTGCCATGGAGAGAGCTGCTGCAGGTCACTCCTGAACCATCAGGATGTTCCTCCTGTCCCATCAGGGTTATCCCTCCTGTCCCATCAGGGTGTCCCTTCTGTCCCATCAGGGTTATCCCTCCTGTCCCATCAGGATTATCCCTCCTGTCCCATCAGGGTTATCCCTCCTGTCCCATCAGGATGTTCCTCAGCCACATCCAAGCCCTGGCTGGAAACTGGGAATGCTCACCCCTGAACCACTGAGGCTGAGTGCCTTGGTGGACAGGGGCAGTTCCATGGCCCTGCAGGAACATTTTCCTCACCAGGTGAGAGAGCCAAGAGAGATTGCACTGCATCTTCCTCTTGCCTGAGCCAAGACATGCTTAATTACTGCCAGCTTTAATTACCGTCCCAGCCTCTCAAAGGGCTTTAATTCTCTCAGATTTCACATCTCATCCCTACTCCTTCCCTGCAGCAGCTCCAGGACACCTCTGGGCTGAGAATTCACATAAAGAGAATGAACCTGGTTAAACTGGAAATTTGGGGGTGCTGCCTGCTCCTCCCCACAGGTGAAACCTGCTTCAAGGAGCAATTTAAAACCAAGAATCTGCCTGAAATTTGTCATTTCTCATGTGCTAGAAACAAATGCTGCTGCCCACTGCTCACCCTTCTCTGCTTGAATCCTCCCCATGTACACGAGGGGAATTAACTGAGATGTATCGCGGTAAACCAAAATGCCTTGGTTAAAAAATTAACATAGGCAGGAGAGTATAAAATACAGAGAGAAAAATGGAAAAGAGAAGTAATCCACAGCCATTATAATGCCTAAAAAGCCAGGTTTGCCTTCTGAATATTCCTCTTCAAGGGAACACTCAGGATGGCTTTTACCCCTTAAATCCCATTTACCAAAGTGAACAATTCAAAAACCAACGAGAGAATGTAAAATAAATGCTGTAATGTGGCAGAGCAACCTGCCTGTGAGCCCTAACAAGAAAGCACTGCCTCTAATCAAAGCCTAATATTTTAACTCAAACTATTATCATTATTATTGTTGCTATTATTATTGCTATGTTTCTGTCTTGACAAAAACCATTTCTTCCTATGTATTTTTAATAATTTCTGTTAAGGACAATCAAAAATGCCATACGTGATCAACAATTTTTTAAAATTAAGCCTGAGTTTGTATTTAAAATCCTGTCACTGGGAAGCATCAGCTCACTGCATTTTGCCAAGGCACAATAAAGATGAATTTTAAGATGAAGTTTTCCCACACAAATATCCAGATACACTTCATGGGGAATGAAAAAAATTTACTGTTGGCCTCATTTTATAATGAAACGGAGTCGGATACGAGCTACCCAAAACACAGAGCTCTGACAGCAATTTACAGGCTTTACATGCAAGCTGAGTTAATCCTCTAAGTAGACTTCCAATTCCTGCAGGAGACAGGAATTAGGTGGCATTTGAGTTCATGTGAGAAATCTGGGACTGTCTGGCTTCACTGTGAATAAAGGCAGGGAGTTTTAGGGGGAGACAGCAGGAGTGCATCCACCACCTCACTGCTAAACCCCACTGAGACACCAGCCCAGCAGCTTTGGTGGTGGCCAAATCCTGCCAGTGGTGTCCCAGTCCTGGAAACAAGCAGCATTTCAGGAGCCAGGGTGGTAAATCCTGCCTGATTTCACCTCCACAGGAGCAGTTCCTTGGCCATTAGTGATCTCCTGAAATCATGAACCAGCCCTGGGGAGGATGACCCTGAACCAGCCCCAGGGATAATGACCCTTCTTGGATGACTTCCACCAGGGAAACCTGTCAAAGTTTTAGCTTTGCCTGCAGTGGGGCTGGAAACTGCCCTTGTTAAACTTGGAATGACCAAAATTTCAATTTAAAAGCCAAATGAAAGAGGGGAAGATGATGCCACAGTGCCCTTCAGGCCTGGGAGAAGGTGCTGCGAGATGCAGTCATCAATGAAATGCTGAAGGAAGACTGGGATAATCACAATTGCCAGTTCTGAGTGAAGTGCTTGGAGCAGAAGCTGGAAAGAGGCACCAGAGCAGGACAACACAACCACAAACCAAACCTGGAGCAGCAGAGCACAAATGAGCAAAGTTATTGACAGAAACATTACCAAGCCATGCCCAAATGCTGTTTTCCTTTTGCAATGACAATTTATTGATGGGGTTTTACCCGTCAGATGGGCAGAGGGTTGTGCCACCCTCAGAGGTGCAGTGCTGTGCCACACGTCTGGGTGACCGAGTACAAGGACAGCTTTCCTTGGAATCAGCATTAATCATGCAGTGGAGCTGGTTTTAAGCACACAGCAACATTAGTCAGGCCATGTGCAAGTTGTCTTCAGTGAAATTTTCATTAAATGAGATTCAGGCCTTTTGGTAATCGATAGGAACCCTTCCTTTGACTTTGGTGTGTCTGGGATGAGGCTGGTGCTGCTGCCACACCCAAACTGAGGGAAAAGGGCTCTCATCGAGCCAATTTATATTAAATTATTTTGCCACACCTTAACTATGAAGATATGCAAAGAACTCTACTCCTTCCTGTCCTCTTTAAATCCTGTACATATTTTTTTCCCAGCTAAAATGTGTGAAACACTCGACAGGCTCAGCCAAATCCCAATCTGGCAACACCCTACAGGTTCACCCATGGTGTCCTGGCACCACTGTTCAAAAACTCCCTAAACATAATGTCTGGAAAAAAAATCACAGGTCAAAAATTAGACAGCTTACAATTTATCCTTACCTCCTATTCACTTTTGCCCTTCAAAAGAACTCAGCCCTGGGGAGCTGACAAATAAAGATAAATTACCCCTCTGCAGCGTTCTCTCTAACTAAGCCATCGTGGTGATTAAATGAACCTTAGAAGCCAAATGCAGCTTTGATGGCTGAAATTGGGGGGAATTTTTTGCCTCTTTATAAATACAAAGCTGGCAGCTTCCTGAGAGTGAGGGCTGAATTCATGAAACTTCCTGGGTTGGCATTTGGGGGCAGTTACACCTTCACCTTAATGGGCTCAGCCACGTCTGGTGGGTGCTGAGGTAATTCATGGATGCATCTCTAAATGTGGGATAATACCTGGAAGTGCCCAAGGCCAGGTTGGGCAGGGCTTGGAGCAGCCTGGCACAGTGGGAGATGTCCCATAGGAAAGGGTGGAATGGATGGGGTTTGGGTCCCTTTCAGCCCAAACCACTTTGGGATTTTTAGATCTAAAAAAGCCCATTGAGGCCTCCCCCTCTCCAAGGAAAACCCTCTTCCAGGGGTGGAGCATTAAGCATTAAGGACACCACCACGGCATGGCATTCTTCTTCCTCATTGCTTAAAAAGAAACCCTGAAGAACAACTGAAAATATAAATATATAAAAAAAAGAGTTCAGAGGAAAACTGAAAAATGCTCAAGCTAGTTTAGCAGGAAGACTGAGAGATGGCTTGATTATATAGGCTTGATTATTTTCAGGGGAAAAAAAATCAGTACTGCAGTGTTCTCCAGTCTCACACTGGAAGTTGCAAGGGGAATAAATGGCTGGATGCTGGAAAAATTCAAATGAAAACATCCAAGTGAACTCAATCAGCACAGACAACACCAAGCTGAGGAGCAGTGACTCCACCATCACCAGGCGTGTTGGAATCAAGCCTGGCTGCCTCAAATTTTGGACCTGTCATTTCTTGACAGGAAATGCATTTCTATGCACAGGTATTTAAAATGAAAGCAAGAGAAGAAAGCATGCCATCATGCACACCTAACATATGCATTATATATGTATATTACATTGTATAGATCCAATATTACATAAATATATATATTATACAGGAAGGAGAATTAAAAAACCTGTACACGCGTGTGCTTCACTTAGAAGGAATTGCAGTGAGATTTAGTAAAACAAGGGGGGTTCTTGTCCTCCAGAAAAGCAGAATTTTATTCAAGCAGAGCAAAATAGATGCTGCACTTGCAGTTTGAGGTTTGATACAAGACAAGTCTCATTATCCTCCTTTTTAGCCTGAGTTCTGTTGTGCTCAAGAGATCAAGGTGCATAGAGAGAAATATATAAAAAAGAGGATATTAACCCACACACGTTTTTGCCCCTTCCAATAACTCCAAGAGCTCATTAGGTAAGCTCTGCTGCACTGGTAATTAGGTTCAGAGTTGGTGTCAGTGTTGTAATGGGTTATTGATCACTGAAGTTCTCAAAGAACTTCATGGTTCTGGGAGTTTGGGGAAAAAAAAACCCAAAAAACCAAACCCCATGAAATGAGTGCTAGCCTTGCTAAATTTGATTTTCATTACATATTACAAGTCTTGTTACACTTCCCAACCCCAAGCTCTCATTTCTCCCCAGCAACAGTTTTATTTTAAGCTTTCCTTCCCCAGACATCTCTGTTGGCCATTTGGGCTGGGGATTAGATTTTTTCACCTGTCCCAGGATTATTGGGAAGAGCTATTTTTTATTTTCTCAGGCTTTTTTTTTTTTTTTTAAGAGACAGCACATGCCTGGGGATGCAAAAATAGGCTGTGGGATGGTGTCAGCTGCCAGAGCCAGGGTGGTGGTCTGCAGTGAGACCACCCTGTTTATACCATGTATATAGAACTGATCTAGAAATATGTCCATATATATCTGTGTGGATATACATACATATATATATATATTTATGTGTGTTTATATAGGTCCCCAAAAGCCACATCCACATGACTTTTAAATCCCTCCAGGGATGGGGATTCCACCCCTGTCCTGGGCAGCCCCTTCCAATACTTTTTCAGTGAAGGAATTCTCCCAAATATCCACCCTGAGCCTTCCCATGCCCAGCCTGAGGCCATTCCTTGTCCTGTCCCTGTTCCCTGGGA
>VZSR01001459.1:10065441-10108045 GCA_013398615.1 Brachypodius melanocephalos
ATCTCCCAAATTCCCATCAATCCAAACCTCACCGTTGCTCTTGAAAGCAAATTCCCATCCCAGGAACCTCCTGCAGCAGGGCTGGGCCCGTGGATCCCGGCCCAGTGCCCGTGGATCCCCGCCCCCCACACGGATTTATTGCAGATTGTGTGCTGCCAAGTGATCACTACGTTTAATTAATGTATTGTAAATTGCCAGGTAATTGTTCTGTGCATTTTTCAAGTCACAGCTGTTGAAACCCTGGGAGGGTTTGATCCAGACATGGAAGAGGGGAAGGTGAGGCCAGGGCGCCCTTCAGGCCTGGGAGAAGGAGCTGCAAGATGCTGTAATCAATGAAACGCTGAAGGAAGACTGGGATAATCACAACTGCAGGGAACAGAATCCCCAGCCAAATTTCAGAGCTGCTCCAGCAGGCTGCAATGGAAACTTTGCATCCAGGATGGCGAGGAGAGCACCAGGAGCTGCTTGGGAAGGGAGAGGTTCCTCCTGAGGTTTGGGTTCCCAAAGTGCTTTATTCTAATTGCACTCAAAGAGCGATGCCAAAGCTGCTGCCAAGGCAGTAACAAGGGAAGGGCAGAGCAGGTTTGGTACCAGAACCCGGTACCAGGAGGTGCCAGCCTTGGGCAGGGCCTAACTGGGCATTAAGCAAATTGCAATTTGTTATTCTGTGAGTTTTTTTGCCGGCTTAATGGAAGAGCCAAAGGGCTCTTTGCTCTCTAACACTGCCGTGGCTGCTGCTGTGTTTTAAAAGCTGTGTAATTATATCAGCAAGCACATTCCATCTCCCAGTTTGAGCTGGGCCCAAGCTGGAATGGTGTCCCAGCCATGCCAGTGCCTCATTCCCTTCTCCCAGCAGGAACCAGCAGGGCAGCACTGGGAGCTGGCTGGAATCCTGCAGAAACCGGAGCTGCAAGAAGGTTGAAGCCACGTCGGATTTTCTGTGTCCTTCTCTGACAGAGAGAAGCAGCTGGATGTGTCCACAGGGACACGTGTCCACTGCCACCCCTGCCCCTGCTGAGGAGGGGACATGGAGGGACCCCTCATCCCAAGGGCTACCCCAGCAGATTTGCATGATCACAAAACCAGAATATTCTTTTTTAAAGCACAAGGTGGTAACAGCCGTAAATATCAGGCTGTGCTTTCATAGCCAGGCCAGAAATAGGGCGATAAATCTTTATCCTAGTTTTTTCTCTCTATTTTAAACTAAAAGAGGACAGTGTTAGGCTGGATATTGGGAAGAAATGCTTCCCTGTGAGGGTTTTGAGGCCCTGGCACAGGGTGCCCAGAGCAGCTGAGGCTGCCCCTGGATCCCTGGCAGTGCCCAAGGTTGGACATTGGAGCAGCCTGGGACAGTGGGAGGTGTCCCTGCCATGGCAGGGAGTGCGAATGGATGGATCTTTAAGGTCATTTCCAACCCAAATCATTCCATGACTCTAGAAATATTTTATTCCCAACAAAAGATTTTGTACATTTCCTGCAATGCTAAAAGGATCCTCAAGTTGTGGATCTTCCCTGGAAACATCTCCTTGCAAGCAGTCAGAACTCCCTTCTCTGAAGTTATCTAGGTAAGTATTTAAGAACTAAGATTTAAAGCGCTCATTTGCATTTGTTAATTCAGGGTTGTTCAAACTATTATGAAAATTTCAAAGAGGAATAAGAATTGAATAGCTTAAGAGCATCCTTTGAAAACAGAGATATTCCTTGCCTGCAGAATTTCCTCCTCCTAATCAGCCCACATAGAAGAGTTGTCATTTCTATCTAGTTCACTAGCAGATATGCCTTCGTTATTAAATATTAAATCAGAGAGAACAGAGATTCAATTCAGAAAAATATAGTTCAATCTGCCAAATTGCTACTTCCATGAATTATATTGTGAACATATTTTGATAAAGAGGAGGTTATTTAAAGATGCAACCAAGTCTGGTGATAAATGAGACCCTGTTTCAGTTTGTGTCTGCAAGTTTTAACTCAATAAATATAAATCTACCCACAGTACATTTTTCTTTTCTTTCTTAACTCCTTTTTGTTTTTTATTTTTGCCTTTTAGATAAATGTTTGCAATAAGAAACAGTGTTTATTGTACTTAGAAATTTTAATATAAAAACCACAGAGGAAGCAGCTATCTGGATGAACAGAGCAACAGAGAAAAATAAGAAATTATTGGAAATCTGTTACTAACGAGGGCTGAGCAAATAACTCCCTGTGAATAATCCACTCCAGAAACGGAGCCTCTTTCTATGCTCACAATCTAATTACAAACAATTTACAAACAAGCTGTGATTTCCTTGTTTCCCTGTCAGTTATTTGACTTAGCTCAGTAACTTCATTCTTGTAAAAGCAACAGCTCCAGCAATGGACTGGGAGAGCCCTCAAGAGAATCCATGGTTTAATCTGAGCAGCAGACCTCGGTGTCACTGCTTCAAATCCCACCTGTCCTGCTCAGAGTGGGGCTTGGAGCAGCCTGGGACACGGGAAGGTGTCCCTGTCCCTGGCAGGAGTGGCACTGGATGGGCTTTAAGGTCCCTTCCATTCCAAATTCTGGGATTCCCGGTGCCCAGCCAGGCACTGCCCAACACAAACCATCCAGTCCTTATGCACAGCGCACCTTCCTGGGCAAAAATACAGAATATGGGGTGCCAGATCCCAACAATCCCACGGGATTGGTGCTGGCAGGGCTGGGCACCCCACAGGGCACCCCCAGGGCCTGGCTGGAGGGAAACTGCACCTGCTCTTCTGCAGGATTTTACAGTTCTCTCCACAAAACTAATAGCCCTCACCCCAATAAAAGGGCATTTAACTTTTGGTTTTATGGGGGCTTTTTATGTGCATTATTGCAATCCAATTTAATTCACTCCCTGCTAGTTGAACTGGCACTCATTTCGGGCTGAAGTGATAACACATAATAGCCCCTTTCAACTGAATTGCTGAATAAAAGTCCAAATCAGCCCCTGTTAGGGCAGCTCTCCCTCTGGATGCTGCTCCATGGCCAAAGGAGAACATCCCCACTCAGCCCTGGGCAACGTCCTTAAACTTCAAATTGGGGGGTTCATTTCACAAGTTCATCAGCAGCATGAAAATGTCCATTTCTCATCACATTTTACTACAATCACCACCCTGTGACTTCCAGCTGCACTGAATGCAAAAACTGAAGTTGCAGATGTCTTCTCTTAAATGGCCAATGCACTGATCATTTAATTTTAATTCCAGCACAGAAGTTAAAAGAGGCATCTCTAATGATTCCAGTTTATGTCAATAAACTGTATCAAAACCGTTTTCCCAGGAAACCCATCAATCTCTACTAGGAGTCCATTTGCTATTATATATAAATAAATGAGATGTGAACATAACATTTAAGGGGAAAAGGGATTAATTCTGCTTTAATTTCATATTTAGCAAGATTCCTACTTTCCAAAGCTCTAATTCAAGAGTATAATAGCAGTTATATTCTGCTTTGCAGAAAGGAAGGGAATAGGAAAAGTGCTGCAAGAATAAATCCAGTGGGAATGGAAGATGAGAAGTGATCAGGAATTAGCAGAGAGACAGAAACAGATCCTGGGAAGATGAGGATGAGGATGAGGTGCTGACAGAGCTCCCAGTGCACTGGAGGTGAGCTCTGCTCTCTGCTCTACTCCCGCTTTGCTCCTTAGCAATCACTGAATGATCACGGTCTAAAAACTACAACTTTTATTTAACAGCCTAACCCTGAAATTATTACAATTAGTAATTATAAATCCTGTTGCCCTGCAATAGCAGCAATAACACATTTCAGTGTCCTTCCGCCTCTGTGCCCCAGCCCCTCTCTCCTTCCTCTGCCCCCTTTTGAAAAGGAAAGGATTCCTTGTGGGAAGACCAGGGCAGCACCTCTGACAGATGTGGATCCATTAACAAACCCTGGAATTACACTTAAAATTCCTGTGACAACTCTCCATAATCCACAGCTGGGACTGCCTGGGCAGCCGGATAAAGGCACATTAAGCGCTCCAGGCCCTTCCCCTGCCTCGGGGATCACAATTCCCATTGCCCTGTGCTCATTTCCATGGAGCAGCCGATCCTTATCCTCACACACAGCTTCATCCTCCTTAAGGAGCTCAGAGCCTGTCCTCGCTCCCTGGCTGGGGAGCACAGATCGGTGAGGGCTGGGATTGTTCAGCCTGGACAGGAGAAGCTCCAGGGAGAGCTCAGAGCCCTTTCCAGGGCCCGGAGGGGTTCCCAGAGAGCTGGAGAGGGACTGGGGACAAGGGATGGAATCAGGACAAGGGAGAATGGCTTCCCACAGATGGGACATTGGGATGCAAATGTCCTGCATTTCTGTCCTGCACCTGGCTTCCCAATCCAGGTGCAAACATCTCTGGAGAAGAAAGGGAATGCAGACATCCAGACAGCAGAGAATGAGGGACAAAGCCACCCCACCACCACACGGAGAGCAGTGGCTGCTTGCTCTGCCCACCCGTGGCATTCCTGGATCCTGCTCCAGGTGATCCCATGGCATTCCTGGATCCTGCTCCAGGTGATCCCATGGCATTCCTGGATCCTGCTCCAAGTGATCCCAGGCTGCAGCTCAGCCTGGCAGGACACAAAGGAGAGGCTCAATCTCCTGCCTGAGAGTCCTTCAGCAGCTCCCCTGACAGACCCGAACGGATGGAAACGTATCAGCTGCAAAGCCGATGAAAAACCCGACAGGAGTGCAGGGAAAGCTGGAAAACTCTTGACTTAAGCATGGCACAGGTCAAAAACAAGCACTATTTAATGGGCCTGCTTTGAGACCATTTCTCAGTAAAGCATTAACTTATCCCATAAAACCCACGAGCAAAGAGGATTTGCAAAGGTCATAAAATGGAATATTCCTGACCTGAGCCATTATTCGATTTTCTGTGTTGGTAAGGAGAGCCCCAGAGTGTGCAGCTACCAAAAAAAAAAGAGTGGAAGTCAGCAAACAGCCGAGAGCTGCAGAGAATAAAAACAGTCAATAAAAATATTCACTGGGGTCACAGGGATGGTGGAAAAAGATCCCTGCACCTGTGAGCAGCTTCTTGAGGCTGGAGCTGCGGAGGAAACGCCATATGGTGGGAATTCAGTCGGGAAAAGCCGTCGGAAGCAAAGCCGGGTAAACACAGGCAGATATGGGAGTTCAGCTGAGGTAAGGCAGGCTCAGAGGTCAACCTGGAGGGCACAAATTGGGGGCTGAAAATGGTGCTGGGAGGGGAGATTTAGAAGAGTTAATCTGCTGCAGATGGCTCGGGTGCTGCGGCAGTGAAGATCCAGAGCTCAGCACTGGAGTGGGATCCCGGTGGGAAGCTCACCTGGGAGCACCTGGAACAACCCTCCAGCCCAGTGGGAACTGGGAAAATCATCTGGAGTCCAGGGGAAAATCCACTCAGGCAGCAGCAGGGGTGCTGCTGGGTACTGCTACTCGCTCCACACTTCTCTGGCTGTGTGCAAATTGCCCAGATTGGGTTCACTTTTAGCAGATTAAATCTGATTTGCTGTTTTCCTTCCCCTCCCTGCAGGGCCTGTGTTTTTTGCAGGACTGGGATGGGAACATCAGCACCCAGATCTCAAAGGGATGTAACACCAGAGACACCTCCCAGAGCCTCTGCTTGCACAGACCAAAGTATTCCCATTTTTCCCAGCCACAGCTGAAAACTGAGTGCACATCCAGAAACTTCTAAATATTTATCCTGAGCCTCCAATATTCCACCATACAAGCAATGCCCAGAGCTGCACTGGGCAGCCAAAGGTAAACAGGCAGGCTAAGTACTGGGGAGAAGAGGGTTTTTATTTCAATTTCTTCACTTTTAGTGTTTCAGCTGCATTCCCAGTGCCCAAGATGTAGATCTCCATGAGTTTTGACATGAGCTCTTGTTTGGAGAGCTGCTATCAAAGGGCAACAGATCTGCTCTGGAAGCCCTGGGAGCAGCTCACAGGATTTGAGCAGTTCCAAGGCAGCAGAAAATAGGAAAAAAAAATGTAGAAAACATGATTGAGATATTGGCAATTCCAACAAGTCAGTGCAGGCTGGAAAAGAGTGAAAAGATTTTTTTAAAAAAAAAACTTAATGGGAGAAAAATTAAGTAATGGTCAGTTAATTTCTTAACATCAACATTTCCAGCTTTAATTAGGATCCAGGGAAATCAAATGTTAGAAGCCCATCTGCTTCCAGGCTCCAGAAAGATGAAAACCTTCAAAAATGCCATAAATAATAAATTCCCAGGCTGGCAGCGTTTCATTGAGTTCCTCCCCATAGATTTCAACATATGCCACTATTGCAGGAATAAAATGCTTTTGAAAACACACTTTGCAGGAAGTTGGGTTAACTCATTTAACAATTTAACACATCAGGAAAAAGTGGGATTATTTCTTAGGAGTAGCATTCCTGCTCTCCATAAACACTGGAATGATGGAGGTGCCACAGGGACACTGCTGGGAGCAGGAGAAGGAGCTGTTTCATCACAAAATTATCCTAAAACTGAGCATTTCCATCCCTGGAAGTGTTCAAAGCCAGCCTGGAGCAGCCTGGGATAGTGGAAGGTGTCTTTGCCCATGGTCTTTAAAACCTGGACAGGTTTTAAAGGCATTTTTCAATAGAATTCTGTGAAAAACACACATTTAAAGCTTTTTACAGTGGAAGAAGGACGTTTTAAAGCACTACCTGGCTATGCCCCAGAGGCTGATCCCTACCTTTTCCTGAAACCAAATTTAATTAAATTCTAAAATACTGAGGCTGAAGTTAATCCTGTGTTTTGTTAAGTCCCAAGATATGATTTTCAAAGGATGCAGCACTGGGAATATATTTCTTCCTCTTTTTTATTAATTCTATTTTAATTCATTACTTTCACTGGAAAAGAAGAAAAAGCAAGAGAAACCACCCACTTTCTTTCAATATTATCCACAATTCCACATTCTACTGTTTAAACACTGCCAGCAACGTGTTGTGATTGAAAAGGAAGAGAAATATCAGTTTTAGCCAATCCTATGTTCGATCTACCACAAAAAGCCTGGCCTGATTCGTGTGAGAGAAAGCTCAGCCTGGAATTCCAGGCACTCATCCCAGCATTTCACAGCTGCCCTTTGTCCCTCATCCACCCGGAATTCCTGGAGCGGCCACTGGAAAACAGAGAATGTCACTCACACCTGGCTGCTGCTTTATGAGTGCCAAAATTCCCAGCAGAGTGCAGGTCCTGTTCGCTTTCCTCCCAAGGTGCTGCACTTGCTGAAGATTGATTGGAATTCTGCATTTTCTCCAGACCAGCCATTCTTCAACCAGCACTCCCAAAAAAAAAAAAAAAAAAAAAAGAGCTACAGGAAAATTTAAGGTGACTTCGAGCTCCAGCATGAGTTATGCTTCCCAATTTCCCTTCAAACACCAGAAAAAATCACCTTTCCCAAGTGCTCAGCAAACATCCTGCTGAGAGAGTCTGGAATTCCCAGGGAATTCCCATGGATCACCCCACGGCTAAGGAGAACTTGCCATTAGAGCAAGCCTTGTTCAGTTAAACACCACACTTTAATTCTCTATAGGGAAGATTTGTTAAAAATCAGATTCTTCACTCCCAGTTCCTAAATGTTGATGCATTCCCAACTCTGTTCCCTAAGAGCTGAGCTAGCCATGCTCCACAGAGCATCCTGGAGGAAACTGCTAACTTTGAGCTTCCTTCTTCCTCATATATCACAGAGAGTTTTACTCTGTTGTCTGGTTTTTTTCTTTTAAACTGGATTTAATTAAATATTGAGTAAAGTGCCACAGCCATCCATCGTGTGCTTTCGAAGGAGAAATTCGGGGATGCACAATGATTTTGTTGGATGAGACAAGGAAGAGTCAATATTTAATGTGCCATGAAGGATTTATAAGAAATATATCTCGCAGGAGGAATAAATACAAGGAGACATCTTTATCTCTCTGGGTTGATTCAGTGTCCATCTTTGCAGATTTTGACTTCTTTTAATTATGCAGAGAGAACAGGAAGAGCTGAAGGAATGTCAAGGCTCTGGATGAAAACAGGACGAATTCCAAGAGCCTCCAGAACTGTCACAGGAACCAGGAAGAAAGGAGTTAAGGCAGAGGAATTGTGCCAAACTTGGTAAAATGATAACAGCACAGGAGAATCAGGAGTGGGAAAGGAAGGGTTGGATTTCTCACTGCAAGGGAAATTTGATCCACTCAGAACCACGACCAGAACGGAGGTTTAAAAGGTGCTCTTTAATTATTTATAGATACTAAAAGTGTTTTTATAATAAAACAGGACGAGCCACTGGAAATTAGAGGGAATTATGGTAAATCTGTAACTTGCTTAAGGGGCTCTAAATACATCCCAGGCTGGGAGAGGACAAATCAAGAGATTCACAGCAAAGCCTGGTGAGGGAGTTTTGCTGCAGGTTCCCCACTCACCTCTTGTGATTACACAATAAACTCCAATATAATCTACAATAAACTCCAATATTAAAGGGCAGTTCCATGGGTGCTAAGGAAATGTGCTCACTTTCAGGTTTCTCCTGATGTTCCCTCCCTTTGAACACACAGGAATCAATGAGTAGAAATACCCTCAACCCTTTTAGCCCATTTCTCTGGGGTTTGGCAATGCTGGAAAAATCTCTCTGGGAATCACATCCTGACCAAAATGTTTTTGTCCATCAAAAAAATTCCTCATCTCCAGAGGAGCAGATCTGCTCTGGATGGAGAGCAAGCACTTTT
This sequence comes from Brachypodius melanocephalos, assembly GCA_013398615.1. NCBI lineage: Eukaryota > Metazoa > Chordata > Aves > Passeriformes > Pycnonotidae > Brachypodius > Brachypodius melanocephalos. The sequence goes on from VZSR01001459.1 coordinate 10,074,131, forward strand.
CCTCTGATGAGAGAGCTGAATCAGCATCATTAAACTGTCAGGAGAAATCCTCTGTGCTAATAAATATATTGGAACTGCAAAGCTCTGAGCTGCAAATTAAGAGGTCCCCGATGCTCAGAGGGACATGGGGCAGTGGGACAGACTCAAGGTCAAAAAGCTGCTTTTTCCAGGTGACCCCATGCTGGAATAACCCTGCAGCGTCCAGGAAGAGCAGGCAGAGCACAGCACATGTTGAAAATCATGGGATGGTTTGGGATGGGAGGGACTTAAAGCTCATTTGATTCCAGCCCTGCCATGGCAAGGACACTTCCCACTGTCCCAGGCTGCTCCATCCTGGCCTTGGGCACTGCCAGGGATCCAGGGGCAGCCACAGCTGCTCTGGGCACCCTGTGCCAGGGCCTGCCCACCCTCCCAGCCAGGAATTATTTTCTAATGTCTCACCTAAACTTGAAGCCATTCCCCCTTGTCCTGTCCCTCCATCTCTTATCCAAATCCCTCTCCAGCTCTCCTGGAGCCCCTTTGGACACTGGAAAGGACTCTAAGGTCTCCCCAGATCTTTCTCTTTTTGAAAATTATTATTATTATTGCTGTGAGGAAAAAAAAATCAGCCCAGCTGTGAGCCTTGGCATGGCATGGAGGAATTTGCAGGGCATCACCCAGAGCTGCATCCCCACAGAGGCAGGAGGGTTCATGGGGCTGCATTCTGCTCTCCATGCTCATTGCCTATTAAAAAACTGGATTTTTAATTTTTTTTTTTTCTGACTAAGCCTAGAAACACAGAACCTCCAGCATGGAACAATAATAGCTTTGACTCTGTCTTTATATAGGTCACGTTGGGAGGCAGGCACGCTCCGCTCCGTATGCCAGGGGGAAAAAATAGCACTTTTTGACACACTGCAACAACTTCTGAGGGGAAGAACGGCCCCCCCTCCCTCTCCCCTCAGCCTGAGGCAGCGATCCCAGAGCAGCTGTCAGAGGGAAACCCCATTTCTGGAGAGCAGCACTTCTCCCTTGTGCTATTTCTGGAGGTAACCACCCCTGAAAGGCAGCTCTGTGAAAGAGTCACCAAACCCACCAGCTGAGCACAGGAGTCACTCAGCAGCCTACAGGACAGGCTTGGGCTGTGTTTTATTCCTGTTCCTTCCCCACAACCACTCAAAACCATCACAATTCTCTGTTGCCCATGGGGAGGGGGGCAGGAGGGTGTCGCAGGGGTGTGTGATGCTCTGGGAGTGGGAACCCCACGTTTTCCCAGGGGAACACATCTCCAGCATCCCCACTAATGAGCAGGCAGGCACCACACAGGGCTGGGCACATCCACACACGCCCGGTGCCCTGCTCAGTCAGGGATCCCACTCCGACACTGTTCACTGCATTTTTAAATGTGCTTTTTCCTGCCAAGGAGTTTAAATTCCTTTAAAGGGACCTTCTGATAAGTGCAGAAACCAGCCCTGATCTGCTCAGCTTGCAGGGGAAAGCTCTTCCAGGTGACACTCAGACATGCCTTGAGTGTAGATGAACACAACCTCGCCCTTCACTTGTTAAAGCCTGGATGAGATAATGAAACCAAGACTCAGAACTAAACCAAATTTCCCCCCAAATGTTCCAAAGCCCAGCACAGCAGGGATGAGTTTCACAGCACAGTGCTCAGTACAGAGCTGCAGTCACCACAATTACACTTCTACATCTATTAAAAATTAATATAACACCTACAGACCAGTCCAGGCTCTGCTGTCTCAGACATTTTAAATCATTTCCTGGGACTTCCTGCAGGCAGCTCGTGGTTTTGGGGAGGGAAAAGTGGGAAAAGAGGACATTGCCAGGGATTGGGAAGGCACAGCTTCTCTGGGAAGCTGTTCCCATCCCCTGAGCTTCTGTTCCAGCCACACTGAGCTCCAATATCCCGAGAGCAGCACAGCACCGCGGTGATTTATTGCCCAAGACTTCACTGATGGTTAAACTCCTCATAAGCCATGATAGGGCAGGTCCCCAGCTCCAGTGAAATTATCAGCTCCAAAAGCAATGACTAAGCTGGTGAATAATTTCGGCGAGGGAAAATCAATCAATTCTGCCCCACGTCATCACCTCAGCTGGCAGCACCAGGCCCTGCTCCCTGCTGCTCCAAGCCACCCATGGCTGCAGCCCCAGCAGCCAAGAGCAGGGCATTCATTTTCTCGGCATGTACTGGGCACTTTCTAAAGCAGACCTGGAGAACATCCTTGGGCCTCCCCAAACCCACACAGGCTTGGGGTTTGAATGACCCCCTGCCTTGCATTTGCTATCAGCCTGGCTGCAGGCTCTGAGATCCCACTCCAGCCTCCCAAAGAGGGGAGGAAGCCCTGCCACAGCCTCTGAGGAATGCTCAGCCTGGAAGATTTTCACCTTCCCTGTGGTTTTCTAGCACCCAGATGGGCATTTCAATCTGGGTTTTCATTGCTTTCCATGGTGTTCCCCTGCCACAGCCTCTGAGGAATGCTCAGCCTGGAAGATTTTCACCTTCCTGTGGTTTTGCAGCACCCAGAGGAGCAGGAGCGTTTCAGTCAGGGTTTTCTTTGCTTTCCATGGTGTTCAGCAGCTCCTGAGGAGGTGACATCCCTGGGACATCCCTGCTGTCACCAAGTTCATGCACAGGGAAGAGCCTCTTGGGCCACACATAAATAAAAAAGGTTTTTGTCCCACTGCACTCCTGGCTGCCACGAGAGACTTGCACAGGAAAGGAAAGCTGGAAAAAGGAAGCACAAGGAGCTTCAGCAACTCACTCAGAGTCTCACTGGGAGGCTGGAGAGGAGCTGCAAGGCAAGCCCAGCTCAGCAGCCCCTGCTCTGCTCCTCCTGGCCCTGGGAACAAGCCTTGGGCCATCCAAGCCATCTGTCCCTGTCCCCAGTGAACATCCAAGGGGTTTCAAGGCGTGGGAACTCACATTGCCCACACCAAACCGTGTCTCCTGCTGGGCACAGGCAAGGAAGGACACAAAATTCACCAAGAATGCTGCTTTTTTGGGCTGAAACTGTGACATCTGAGCATTCCCTGAGTGCTCCCTGGGAAAAGCAGAGCTGTCTGAACTGCACAGGGCTGTTGGCTGGAGGAGATTCCTGCTGATAAGGGGATCTATTTCCACCTCTTGGGAGAATATCAATATCTGTCCTTCACACAAAAAAAGAAAGTGAATGATAACTCTTTGCCTGACACCTGCATGATGAATTTGTGACCCAAAAGCCCTTTGAGAAGAAGGATTGGCCTCAAGTGGGCCATTAATAGCTGGATCAGATGTTACAATATTTAAATGAATAGAATATCACTTCTCCTACTTAACCCAAATGATTCTGTACACACAGAGCATGGATGGGGCTGCATAGAGACATTTAGGGGACAGATTTAGGGATTACAGATTTACATTTAGGGACAGCGCAGCCAGGGGACACCACCCCTCTGCTGCCCAGGGCAGGGGGGACACACAGAGCAGAGAACAGGCACCTGCAACACAGGGCTTGCATCTAAAAATTCCACTTGGGATCTTAAAGCCCCTTCAAGGAGCCATTAAACCAGGAAATTGTAATGATCTGACAGTGTTAGAGCACAATAATGCTTCATTTGCATGAGATCCTTGGTAATAATGTCCTTAGCCCCAGCACAGAAATGCACAGGTCCCTATATAGTCCTGCATGGCAGCACAAGTTTGATAACACTGGGTTATCTCCAGCTCCTTGACATCCTCTGGAGGGAGGGGTGGGAGCTCCTGGGATGTCTGCAGCACATTATTAATAGCACAACAATGCAGGAGCTGCAAGGAGCACAGCAGATCCCCTGTAGCTATTTTTAATGTCTTTCTAGGCATCCCCCTCAGTGCCAGCAAAAAGACAAACTTGTTTTACTTCCTATCAGCAAGATCAGGCAGGGAAATCACGGTGACCTTCGCTGCTCCAAGCCTTTCCTGGAGTGCACCAGCAGCTCCCTGCTCCTGCAGAGGCAGCACTCAGCACCCCACAGGAGGGACAAAAGGCTCCAGGGAGCCTCTCAAATGCATCAGCACTGCCAGAGGCAGCAAATTGTAAAACCAAGCCCCTCCGACAGCCAAAGCTGAGGCTGAAGAAATCATTTCTGGGTGTCTGCCCTGGGCAGCAGCTCCTGCTGGGAGGGTGCAGGCAGGGCTGTCCCTGGGGCTCAGCCTTGGCTTAATCCCAGCCCAAGTGAGGGAAATAAAGAATCCACCCAGGCCTCAGCTCTTTGGGGCTAAAAAAGAAACCCCAGGGTGCAGTCAGAGCCCCTGGGAGGAACCTCACAGGCAGCATCAGCGCAGGTGCCAGCAGAGCAGGTCACAAACTGCATTTAAACACACCTAGGCTTGTTATAACCTGGAGATCAGCTGGGAACAGGCAGGAAGAAGTTAATTTTCACAGACACACAGGCACTGAACCCCCTGAGGATCGTGCATGTGTGACTCACCCAGGGGTGCCACTGCAGCCCAGGCAGTCACTGCCACGTCCTTGCTGCTTTGAGCTGTCCCCATGAGCACCCCAAGGAGAGGCAGGGTCAGGAGGGTGATGCCACCAGCTCAGCTGAGGGATTCTCACCCTGCAGAGCAGCTCACAGAGAGTCAGACACGTTCCAGAACCAAATCCAGGGTCCCTTTTGCTGTGGGCTGCCTGCAGTGCCAGGTGGGACGTTGCCTGCACAGTCTGGGGACAAAAATGGACAATGTGCAGAGTCACTGCCCACCATGGGGACATGTCCAGTGCAGAGGGTGGCTCAGTCTGAGGGGCTCTGGGGGCAGGGGGGGTCTGGTTCTCCAGGAACTTGGGCTCTGCCTGGGCTGAGGAGCACGAGCTGGGCTGGGCTTCCAACAAACAGCTGGGCTGTCCTTCCATGGAATTCTGCATCCCAGGGCATGACACTCAACTGCCCCCCTCAGCAGCACCTTCCCCTGGCTGGGGCTGTGTGCAGGTGTGGCAGAGTGTCCCTGGGGACTCCAGGGAGCTCTCTGGGTGCTGTGCACATCGACGGTGCTCCCACTCCTGATGGAGAGGTGCTCAATGACACAGAGCCACTGCCTGGAACACTCTGAGGCGTCAAATCTCCCATTCTGAACTGCACAGCAAGAGCTGAGAGCCTTTATTTACTCTCTGGAAAGGAGGGGCTTCCTAACAGCCTGGTAATCTCTAAATCCTTTTGTTTAAAGGCCAGAGTATCAGAAATACTTTGCTGCTCTCCAATAACCACGGTTATTAACCACCCCAGAAAGGCCAGGGATATAAAATACACAATTTCCCACGATGTTTTCCTCTGGAGCAGAACTGAGGATGTGAACTCAGCTCTGCTCCAGCACTGCCAGTGGAGTGGAGATTTTAATTAAGTGCATCACTTGATGAAAGGCAGGATGCAAAACAACCTTGAGCAAATGTCGTGGTCCTTGGGCAGGCTGGGCCACCCTGCTGGGGAGGAGGCCAAAGTTCTGCCTGGAGAGTTATTAAAATGCAAGTTTTAGATGCTAAAATAAGAATGCATGAAAAGTTCTTCTGGATTAACCCAGTGGCCCACCCAGCAGCCTGGGCAGTGGCAACAGGAGGGGTTATTTGAGGATTACAGAGAATCACAGAATCCTTTAGGTTCAGAAATCCATTCCCAGCCAGCGAGCCCAACATCCCCCAGCACAGCCAAGGCCACTCCTCACCCCTGTTCCCAAGTGCCACATCCACACAGCTTTTAAATCCCTCCAGGAACGGGGACTCTGCCACTTCCTGACCCAGAAACCAAATCTCAAGATCATTACAACATCAATTCACACACCCCACCCAAAAAAAAAAAAAATAATGGTGAGAGCATTTTGCTTTGAGTCAACCCAGCCTGGCTTGGGATAGAACAAATGAGTGAAAGTTAGAGATTGCTGGATAAAAAAAATCCCATTTTCTTTAAAAGATGCTTTCAAAGTGTGACCCCCCCAGCACTGTCCCCTTCGTGGCTTTTCATGGCTGGTTCCATGTGGAGTGGAGTGGATATGCCATGTTTGATATTCCTGAAGACACCAATATTCAAGGGAAAATTGTAAAAACCTCTTATAACTCAGCAAAGAGACCCAGGGTCAAAGAAGCAACACAAGAATGCAATAAAATAGAGCGAGAATTAAATTACTGCAAGCAATTTCTACATCTCGAGAACTGATGTAATGACAAAATCATAGGCATGCACCAGCATTACACAGAAGTTAAGATTGATAATACATCTTCATCTTTAATTTCTCTTAGATTTACTCATCTAAATGAGCAAACGCTTGGAATTTGGCCCAGAGCAGGATTTCAAGCCAAGAAAACCTCAGGCTGTGGAGATCAGTGGCTCTCAGCTGTGCATTTTGCATTCCTGCAGGAGACGTGGAGGTTGAGAAAGATGAGAAACCCTCCCCCAAAATTCTTTCCAGTCTTCTTTCTCATTTCCTCCTGCTCTGTTCTCCTCTTCCCCATTTCCCACCCCCAAATGCCTCTCCTCCAACCAACAGCAAGCCTGGAATGAGTGAGCCCTGAGGATGGGGAGGTGGCAGAGGGATGTTCCTGCTGGGATTTGGGGTTTGGCTTGGGGCTCCACTCAGAGAGGGGCAATAGGTGCAGGGTTATCACCCACCCTGGGCTTGGGATCCCTTCCAGGAGGAGAAAAGTTAGAGGGTGAACTCTGCAGAGAAAACAGACTTCAAATTAGGTTTGGGGTTTCAAGAAGAAGGAGTGGATGAGCTTGTTTTATTGGGTAATATCTGAAAGCCTGCAGGGCTGGAGGGCTAAAATATGTGCTGCTCCTTTCCTTGACAAATGGTTCATATTTCCTTCAGAGTTGAGTTTCTGCCAACAGTTCCTGTACCACAGGGTTAAACTCCAAAACACAGAGCAGGAAAAAATGGGGTTTTGGTGGTTCCTTGAAGACCTATAAAACACAGGCCAAAATCCACCCATGAATCAAGTTCTTGAGCACTTTGTTCCTCTGAAAATTCCTCTCATATCTGCACAAACCTGAGCTGAACACAGCCGAGGGAGACATTGCTATCATGTGATAACTAATGACAAGCCTTTTATCCCCAGCAGGGGTTGAGAGGATCAAGAGTAAAATGGGTTCCTGAGGATGCTGATTTGAACCCTGACCTGATCCCTGAGCCCAGCCCGAGGAGAGCCCGGTGATTTACAGCTCACAACACTCAGGATAAGCCTTTTGTCTTTGGAGAGATGGGCTTTAATCTTAACTAAACGGTTTCGTGGTCAGCCCTGAAAACAGCTCCTAAGCCTGGAGCTGTGATGGTCATTTTGTCCCCTAGAGCCACCCCAGGGGACTGACACAGCCCCAGGGCCATCAGCTCTGTCCTGCATCACTGAACCCACAGCCAGCCCCTCCCTGCCAGCAGAGGTGCCTCTGGTCCTTGGGGTGTCCCACAGCCCTGCCAGGGATCCCTGGCAGCTCCAGGTCCACCCCTTCCATCTCCTCCTGGTACCTCTCCTGTCCCCTGCCTGCTGCCACCAGTGCCCCGTGTGTCACACACTGACCCAAGCCCTTCCTCCCTGGCACTCCCCAGGCTCCCTCAGACCCTTCAGTTTTGGGGTCCCCCAGGTCCCCCTTTTGAACCCCAACTCCCAGTGACCAAAGCTGGGATTCCCTGGCCCAAAGCCATGTCGGAACCAGCTCCCTCTGCAGCGATTCCCAAATGAATCCCTGCGGCCCCAACACCAAACATCACCCACCTCTGTGAGACTGTTCCTAAAGAAATGCACCCAAATTCACAGAGCTCTCTTCAAGAAATGCCTTCCCTCCCTTTGTGGTATTTTTATAACCTGCAGCTCAAGTGCCTTTCTAGTGCATCATCCCATATATAACGAAGAAACACCAGACACGGATATAACACTGCAACAGATGCTCCTGCCACCCAAATGAATAATTTCAACATTAATTCAGAAATCTTTAGAGCAGTCAGGATGCCAACATGCAGAGGATTATCAGGCAAGGGAAGAGAAATTTAATGTATGCAGGTGAAGGTGAATTTGTTTTTCGTCAGCACCACACACTGAACTGAGTTCCTACAGGTCAAATCTATAGCAGGTGTTTCTTACAAGAAGAAAGGTGCAGCTTTTATCTCAGACTTACATTTTGATATCCAAAGTTAATTCCTCTAAGTGCCATTAGTTTTGGTGCCCTAACCAAATTAAACCCGGTTCACATTCAGCAATCAAAGCTTTCCAATCAGATGCTGGGAGCTAAATGGGTAATCAAGTGCCATAAGAGACTGATTTGGGGTTTGAAACCATGGAGGATGGAGCCAGCCTGGAGCCAGCCTGGAGCCTGACCCAGGAGCTCCCCTGGCTGTTCCCGAAATCCCTCAGCCAACACATCTGGGAAGGCCAGGACTGATCCCCTTCCAGCAGGCTGCTCTGCCTCACTCTGCCTTCCCAGAAGATCGTCACACTCAGATTTCTCTGAACTCGTCTCCTTTTCCTGCTCCAGATCAGATAAAAAGCCCAGACAGGAATCCAGGGAACGGGATGTGCTGCTTCCAAAGGAGGCAGATTTTCCTCTCCTTATCACCCTTCCCCAGCCAAGTACAAAACTATCATTTAACTGCCCATTATCCCAACACAAAGGCAGAGGAAGAATTCCTGCCAGGTGCTTCAATGGGCTCATGTTAGATCCAGGGAGAAAGGATTTCATCAACCCAAAGGGATGGATTTGGGTTTTATCTGTGGTGTTTTGGCCAAAGGTACAGCCCTTCCATTGCCATCCCAGCTGCTTCCCTTCCATTCCAAACAAGTTTCTCCATCCCAGTAATCTGTGGAATGAGCCAAGCTCCGGGGTAGAGCGTGAGACACAAAGGCACTCCCTGCCCTTGGTGTTTGATGGGGATCAGAACTGCAAAAGTGCTTTTGGTTATTGGCTGCTGTCAATCAACCACAGCCCCAATGACAACGACAGCAAAGAGAGCACGTGGCCACCAATAAATTTACAGGGATTGATTTTCACATTCCAGCACAGCAATAAGACAGACTCCCATTCAAGGAGACCTTATTAACCAGGCAGGCTATGCAGCAGTAAAACATGAAATTGCACTGAACAGGAATGTAATCCCCATGGACCCTCTCCTTCCCCACAAAATTTTAGTCCAACATCGATTTTTTTATGTTGGACAAACACATCATGGGGCTGAAATGAGAGAGGTGGATTCATCTTGAGCCTTTTCCTGCTAAAAAAAAATAAAACTGTCTAGTAACAAGGTGAGAGAGCCCTGTAATTACTGCTCCAGGATTCATTTCATTCATTTGCAATGCAGCTCCCTCCTGACCTTCCTCCAACGCTGGCATTCACAGACACACCACGGTGTCAGCTTGGGTTACTCCACCTCCAGTGGGGCAGCAAGTTTCAGGACACTGGAATGAACTGGAAGCTGACAACCTGCAGGTTTTATTCCTGGAGTTCCCTGGTTTTGCTCAGTACCTCTTGCCTCTCATCCTTCCTCACGGCATCACCCAAAGAAACAGGGGGTGAGGGTACAGTGGGAGAGGGAGCTGGAGGAAGAAAAAGGCCCTGGTTTCCACCCACAAAATCCTGGGCAAAAGCTGGAACACCACATTTGTCAGCAGTTTTGCACCATTCTGCTGCAGCACTGAGCTGGAACCTCCCAGGTCCTGTCAGGGCAGAGAGGATGAGCCACCTCACTGGTTCTCAGTGACACTGCTCAGCTCCTGTTTGGCTTTAAAAGTGCCCAAAAACCAGTGGTTACTGAGGAGGAAGATGGGGAGAGCGAGGAGTCCCATCCTCCCAGCACTGCTGCACATCTTCCAGCACAGACTGATTGCAGTCAGACAGCTCCCCAGGCTTTTGTTATGTGTTTTACACTCCAGAGAGTGAATTCCTCAGGAAAAAGAAAAGCAGCAAACCCTAGAAAGCACCAGAGTGACAAACTCTGAGCACTGGGAGGACTGGAACACAACCCAGTGACAACAGGGACAAAACACAGACGAGCTGGTGGCCCTGGAGCAGCCCCAGTGTCCCTGAAGGGTCATTTTTCTGCATCTGAAGTTGGATGGGTTTCAAACTCTGTTTACCTCATTGTGCAGTTCCAATTAGTGCAAATTCTAGAGCAGGCAAAGCCTTGTTGTTAATGCTGCCCAAACACACCCCCAGCTCACTGACACTGCTCTGCCAGTTGAACCAACAAACCCAGCTGGGGAGGAAACACTGCCAGGACGTGGCTCCTGCTCTCCCAGCACATTCCCAGCAGTGCCCAAGGCAGGAATGATCCCACCCTGCCCCTCCTGCCCCAGCAGAGCCCCTTTCTGCAGGCTGTGGGCACAATCAGGGCTTTTTTCCCCCTCTCTGCAGAATTGAGCCAGGCCAGGGATCCATCAGCCCTCACCAGCACTGCATCCCTCTGTACCAGAGGGAACTTATTTTAAGTAGAGCAATCCTTTCCTTTTGTCACTGAAGTGGGGTTTCAAAATGTCTCTCTTGTAAATGTGCCAAAAATAAGAGCATAATTTATTCATTTCCTCTATGTGCATTTTGTTCCTGGTTATCTTTCCAACTCCTTGACTGCTGTGAAAAGTTAAAAAAGGGAAGAAAAGGGGGGAAAAAAAGCACCTCTAAAGGTTAAAACTTCGAGCCAATTTCAACTTCAACATACATTAGAGCAGTGTATTTTTCATTCATTCCTCCTGGTGACATTTCAAGCTTTGTTACAAATCAATCAGCATTTCCAAAAGCATTTGGAGAAGCAGGAAACTATAGTGGCTACAAATCCTACAACATCTATTATTCTTGCTATTTCACTCGTTTGGATGAAAAACATTTCAAAGGTTATTTTAAAAGAAGCAAAGGTTTCTCTGAAGTTTCAGGACACACAAAAGATTTCTGTGCAATGTTTCAGCAGCAGAATAAACTTCAGCAATGTACACAGAATTTATTTCATCATGAATTTGGTCAAGCACTCAAAAGGATGGAGGCTGGAAGAGAGGGAAGAGATACAAATAATCCAATTCTGTATGATGTGGAAATACTGGGAAATAGGGAATCTACCTAAAAGTCACAAAAGGCAGATTTAAGGTGGAGGTTCTGGAAGCTTCCTTCAGTGTGGTATTTACCACACAAAGACACAGAATCATTAAGGATGAAAAAGACCTTCGAGATCATCAAATCCAACCTTCTCACCACATCTCAAAGTGCTGCATCTACTTTTTGAACACTCCCAGTGAGGTGACTCCAGCCCTGCCCTGGGCAGCCCATTCCAATGCTCAGCCACTCTTTCAGTGAAGAATTTTTTCTCCTGATCTCCAACCTGAAGCTCTGTAGCGCAACTTCAAACCCAATTTATGTCAGTGCCCAAGGAAGCAGCACCTCAGCTCCTGACAGCAGTGTTGTGCCAGGGGTGTCCCCTGGAAACCCAACACAGCTGTTTCACCTTCCCAGAGCCACCAGGAGCAGTGGCAGTGTCCTGTGGGGTGGGACACAGCCTGAGGAGGAGAGCAGTGGTCCCTTGGCTGTCCCTGCTTGCCAGCTGCTGCAGGAGCACCTTGTGCCATCAGGGGCTGTTGGACCCCACGAAACTTAGCATTTGTGGCTTTAGTGTGTAGTAGTGCACATGAGTCAAGATGGAGGATTTGGGGTGTTGTCTTTGTCCTTCTTCTTCACCTTCTTCTTCCTTCCTCTCCACGGGTTTGGGTGGTTCTCTGTAGTTGGGTTAAAAACCTCCACACTGCCGGCCTTGGGTGGTCAGCATTGGGTCAGAAACATAAATAATAGAGGTGTCACCTTGGTATTGGGTACTTATCACCTAAAAGACCCTGGAAGGCGTTAGAAGCTCTCCATTTTACTTTGTTTTCCTGGCATGCTCATGGAGCTGACGGTACACGAGTCTGTGCACAGATAAGATATAATAAACAACCAAGTCCGAACATGATCCTACGTTTGCTGTGTATTATTCATCCTGACCTCGGCAGAGAAGAACAGAGAGCCCTCACAAGGGGCCAGCACAGCCCCCTGTCCCCATGTCCCAGCCCTTGGCACCCCCTGCCATCCCAGCAGGAGCAAACTCTGACCGCAGTGTGACGGGAGCCCCGGGGCAGGCAGGGAGCAGAGCACATCAATGGGAATCTCCCTTTGCTCAGCCTGGCTGCCCGGGGTTCAACCAGGGACTGATTGCTGCTGTTTGTTTGGGAAACTCGCAGGGATCAACCATCAGTCAGGATCAGGGAGGAAACTGTGCCTGGGAGAGGACAAGGAGGAGAAGGAAACCCTCAAACCTGCACCCTGCCAGCCTGGCCGAGCCCTTGCTGCCATTTACCCACTTCGTGCCCACTTTGTACCCACTTTGTGCCCACTTTGTGCCCACCAGGGCTGAGGCTGGGTGGGCAGAGCAAACCCAGCAGCCCTGGAGAAAGGGCAAAGCCCTTCCCAAATGACAGAGCTCCTGATTTTCCCCACTTGAAGGCAAGCAGAAAGCAGCTGGGGTCACTCTGTGCCCAGCCTGGCCAGCGGTGCACACGGAGGAGGACAGAGGTGCCACATGATGGATCAGCTCCATCCCCTGTCACTCCTGGTTACCATCATGCCAAAGGAGGAGGGAAATCTGGGCCTCAGAGTGACAATGTTCTCTGTCTGGAGCCTGGGGAGCACCACGGGTGAGTCTGAGAAGATCTTTCCCCAGCAGTGATCAGCAGCTCCTCCTCATTTCCCATTTCCCCTCCTCATTTCCCATTTCCCCTCCTCATTTCGTGCTTCCTGAGCCAGGCTGGGATCAAGCTGCCCTCAGCCCCGTGATGGAGATGGCTCAGGAACCTCAAAGTGACTCAAGGTGACACACACAGAGCAGTGCTTGGAGCTGGAAAATGGGAATTCTGTGCATTCTTGTGCAAGGACCCCCAGCCCTGGGGCAGCTCCTCCAGCCCCTGCCCTGGGATGGTTTTCAGACCCTCCCTGAGGAGGGAGTGCAGACAGCTATTGCTGTGGAAACCAAAAGCAGCCAGTTCTGCTGCCAGCATTCTGTAACCTGTCCAAATGGATGCTCTCATGGCCCAGGCTGTCTTTGCCTCTTACTCAAACTCAAATGAGACAGAAATCCCACTCTGCATCTCATGACTCAACAGGAGGAGTCTCCCTGAACCTTTTGGCTCTTTAGGCTCTGTGTAAATCAATTTAAATCAATTCTAACTCCATTTTCCTTTGCAGAACTCATCCACGCAGCAGTGAACAGAGTAAAACTTGCCATCAAACTTTGCTCAAGCACACCCTGACAAATTCAAATTAAATCCCCTTTTGCTGACACCTTTGCCTGTGATTCTTTAGGTGACATAAGTCACTCATCTGTGACACAAGGTAGGGACACAGCTGAAGCAGCTCCACCAGCAGCAATGGGTAAAATAATAACAATAATTCATGGTTAGGACACAAGCTAGAAATGAATCCCCATTTAAAAACTCTGCACAGATGCCTCTAGCAGGTTCCTGCTTGTCTTTATGGTTTCATCAGAGCTATTTCTGTTCCAGGATGTTATATTTGTAATAATTTTTTTTATTATGTAGGAAACAGCTTATTTGATCAATTTGCCCTGTTTTTCTGTTCATGAATTTAGTGGGAGGTTAATCATCTCCCTGGGTTTACTAGAAATTACCTGCCAGATATAATTGCAGTAAATAAAACTTGCTCTGGAGCTCAGGCTTGTGTGGCTCAAAACAAATGCCTGCAATTACTGCATTTGTGGAGCATGAGCTCAGGAGAGCAGGAGCACGGGCAAGGAAATTAGTCTGGGGTCTTAAAAGGCATCTCAGGACTGCCAGTGCCTGCTCCCTGGCAGCTGGGCAGCAAATCCCCAGGGATATCCTGCTGAATGCTGCCTGGAGAGGCAGCAGTGCCCTGTGCTGCTCCCTGCACACCCCAGGCTGCTGGGGGAGCAGGGATGTCACTCCCAGGCCTCCAGAAAATGCTCAATGCCCCCTGATCCTTCCCACACGCAGCAAAGTTCTGATATTTGCCTTAAATTGACTCTTTTCTGTCACAGCTTCAGGTGCCCTTCCCTGCAGCTCAGTGCCTTTGGCACCTGTTGCCAGCTCTGAAAACACCCAGGATATGCACAAATCTCGTGTGTGAGCTGCAGGGAGGGGCTCAGGGCACCCCTGGCACCCAAAAATCCGAGGACAAAGCTGCATTGGTGCCTCCAGCCTTTGCTGTCCCTCAGAACCCTGAGATCAGCTCTGATGTGTGGGGGCAGGAATGGATAATGAGCAATTTTCTCTTTTTTTTTTTTTTTTGCTTATTAAGAAAAAGATTTATTTTGGAAATGTGCCCCTGCATTTCTCTCAACACTGCACAGTAAAACCCAGACATGAGGAGAGCGATTTCCTACGAGTTCCAGTCTGCAATTAAAGAAAACATCCCTTTTAGTGTTATTCCTAATAAATACTGCTTTTAGATGCTGAGCAGAATGACTGGGAAATCCTCTGTGCTCTTCATTGCCTTCCTAAAGCAAAAGCCTCAGAATGTATCCCCCAGCAAGAGCCATCTCTGAGGTTACACATCCCTGCACTCCCGTTGCAATAATCCCTTTCACATTAAAAAATAATGAGCTTCATCTCATTTGCAGCTCCTTAAAAGCCCCAAATCCTGTGGTCACTTGGCAGTAGGAACGCACATCTCATCAATAGTAAATGAAAACAGAGCTCTCTTACCTTCCCTTTCAGCAGGGCTGAAAGCTGGGCAGTCCCACAGGGAAACAGATTCCATCCAGGAGCCTTTCCTTCCAGAATGGCTGAAATTCCTGCCCAGGGGAGGCTCCTTTGGGGGAAGACGGAGGATTCTGCTGGACATTTCAAAACGTTTGTTTCACTATTCCCAGCCTGATAAACCTCTCGAGAAATGCAATTCTTTCTCGTGGTGGAGAAGTGCCAGAGCTCCTGGTAAAACCCAAATCAGTCATTTTTATAGGGAAACCTGCACAAATGCCTGTTTCACCAAAGAGAGAATTTGGGAAGCATCTACAGCTAAGCAGAACAGAGCAGCTCGCTGAAATGGGTGCCTAAAGGCAGCTGCAACCAGAGAAATGAGATCTATAATACGAGGCTTTGCCAAAAAAATAGACTTCTCTGTTTTCCCCCTTTCTTCCTAATATACTTGTGCACTTTCTTTTGCAATAAAACCTCCCCAGAACAGGCAGTCCCTCATTATGGATGTGTGTGTTGTGCCAGAGCTGTGGTCCAACACTGAGGTTACTGCAACAATGTGCTCGAGACATCAAGAATAAACCTTTTCTTTCTTTTTTTTTTTTATTTTCTTAAATAAATCCATAAGACTAAAAGGCCTTTAAAATTTAGTGTATATGAAACCAATTCAATTTTATAGGAGCAGGGTGGTTAGGAGCTGCTCTTGCAGCCATCTTACCATTCCTCAGCAAGGGATAATGTTCTGTTAAATTCTAGTAAATGCTTTAAAACACACAGGAAACTCACTGATAATTTACCATCCTGTTGGGTTTCACCTTGGCCTCTGGCATTCCTCATGTACTCTCGTAACAGGTAAAAGAATTAGGAAAGAAAGGCCTCATAAAATCACTTCTTCTAAGGAATTGGCAAATTCCCATGCAAAAACAATCTTGGTATAAAAACTTGTTAGCACAACAACCTATTCCTGGGTTGAAAAACAAATGCACCTGCAATAACAAGGGATTTGTCCCATGAGAATCAGTAAAGAAAATATGTAAACAATCCAAGAATAGAGAGATTTGATGGATAAATAGAATACCTTTTACTAACCAATAGAGCAAATAGCAAGAAAGTTATTAACTAATTAAAGTTGCACACAAAGTCTGTAAAAACTGTATAAAATGAGTTGTGATAATAAAGAATTGGCTTTTCCTACATGAAGATAATGGAATCTTGGCTAGCTTAGTACAATAATGTTCAACCAGGGCTCCTGTTGGTTTCCTTGCATGGATTTCCAGGTCAAAAGCAGGGTTTGGTGTGGGATTTTGAGCAGTACCTGATGTGTGAGTACTCAGTGACCCTGCTGGGATGATGGACAGTCACCCCAAGGCCCAGATCTAAAGACAGAGAGTCCTTGGCCAGCAGCCTCCTCTGGCCAGGGGGAGTCAGCTCTGCTCAGCCACCCCCACAGCATCCACAGCATCCACGGCACCCACAGCACCCACTGCACCCACAGCATCCACAGCACCCACAGCACCCACTGCACCCCCAGCACCCCCAGCACCCCCAGCACATGGCCACAGTCCCAGACTGCACATAAAAATCCTTGAAATGTGCTTGGATGAATCCCAGGGCTGGGTGATCAACCATCCTTGGGTTGGTAACTCCAAATCTTTGGGTTCAGCTCTCAGCCTCGTCACAAACTTCTGAAGTTGGTGAAATACATTTTCTGCTCTGGAGGTGTTGGTTCTCCACAGACCAGGTGCCCAGACAAGCTGCTCCATCCCTGGAAGTGTCCAGGGCCAGGCTGGGGCCACCTGGGATGGTGGCAGGTGACCCTGCCCACTGCAGGGGGTGCAATGAGATGGTTTTTAAGGTCCCTCCCAACCCAAACCACTCCAGGATCCAACATCAGCCTCTGGAATGGGGATGGTGGGATGCTGAAACAGTCACTGATGGACTGTAAAGTGTCTCTGTCCCTTTGAACATAAAAATAAGAACTTCAGTGAAAGCTGGAGCAGTGCAGGAGCTGGAGGGGCTGCAGGAAGCTGTGGACAGCC
Source organism: Brachypodius melanocephalos (assembly GCA_013398615.1). Lineage (NCBI taxonomy): Eukaryota > Metazoa > Chordata > Aves > Passeriformes > Pycnonotidae > Brachypodius > Brachypodius melanocephalos. The sequence continues at coordinate 10,090,836 of VZSR01001459.1, forward strand.
AGGGCCAGAGGGGGATCTGGGGCTGTGGGAGCAGGCAGGAGCTCCAGGGGCTCCTCTGCTCCAGGGTTCAGCAGCACAGCTCTGCTCTCTGCATTCACTCTTGGAGCATTATCTGAAAGCAGCACATTCCCTTTGATTGGCTTTTCCTCATGGAAAAATACCTTCTAAGAGTCGCAGCTGCTTTTGCAGAGTACTTGTATTTATTTAGTAAAATAATTGGAAATCTGCTTATTGGTTGGGTACAAAGTCATTTCCTAAGGCCCATGTTTTTAAAGTGGGATGAGAACAGCCCCAGAACCTGTCAGTCTCTCACAGTTTCCACTGTATGTCAGGAGCAGCACAAAACTGAACCATCATTTTAAATAATTATGGCTGAAAGAACCCATATTTTTGTTGTCAAAATCCTAAATTGAGTCTGCCACAACGCTCCATATGTTCTCTTGCCCTAGATTAAAAGATCAGATAAATTCTAATTTATCCAGTTGGGGTTGTGTCCCTCCAGCTGCCCTTTTGGAAGAGCTGTGCTCCAGCCTGGGAGCTGCTCTGGCAAAGCTGCCAGGAAATCACACAGCAGGGCAAGAGAGGAAGAGGCAGCTCAAAGGCTTTGTCCTCCATGGTTGTGCACGTGTTAATTAGCTCCAATTTGCAGCCTGAACTGTGTAAATAGCAGTGTAATAACCTTGGCTGGTGAGACAGGAGCGGTGGGAGCAGGGGATGGGTGCAGGGAGGGCTGGGGTGGGTGTGCCTGTCCCTCTCCAGGTGGGTGCCACATGAGCAAAGCCCTTGGACAATAAAACCTCAGATTCCAACAAGAACTGAGTTATGCTGAGCTTGTCAGAAGAGCCCATCAATCCAATCTACCCCCGGGAGAGCAGGAGGATCACAGAATCATAAAATCCCAGAATGGCTGGACTGGAAGGACCTTGAGGCTCATCCATGGGCAGGGACACCTCCCACCATCCCAGGCTGCTGCAAGCCCCATCCAGCCCAGCCTGGGACACTTCCAGGGATGGAGCAGCCACAGCTGCTCTGGGTAACAAGAGAGAAACACACAATGTCTGATCTTTCTGATTCAACACTCGATAATCCAAAGGCTTGGGGTGCCCCCAGTGCCACCCCAAGGCAGTAAAGAGCAGCTGGGTGTTGGGCTGGGGCTCTGGCCCAGCCGGGTGGGATGAGCTGGAATGGCTGATTCCCTTTGGGAGGAAACTGCTGCTGCTGCTGCTGCTCACACAAATCTCCCACACAGAGTGCTGCACTCACTGCCGAGTGCATCTTCAAACATTCCCTCTCGAAATCCACATGAAAGGAAGAGGAAATCCCCACAGACGGCGATTTTCCCCAAAGGTGAGGAGCATCTCAGTGCCTCACTGCTGCCAGGAGCCCTCCTCGAGCTCCCCCACCCCATCCATCCCCACCCTCGTGGTCCAAAGTCCCCAGCAGTGCCCTGCCCAGCCAGCTTCCAGGGCTCCCCATCCTCCAGCCAGAGAGGATGCAGCTTTGAGGATTCGATTTGTGCTCCGGCCAGGAGGAGGTTTCCATGTGGAGATCACGGAAGCAATCACACCTGAACCTTTCCAGATGCCCTCGGGACATCCTGGCTCCATCCCAATGTCTGAGCAGCTTTTCAGTGTTTGTGCAGGGAAAAAACAACGCGAGGGGAATTAAAAAATGAGAGGTGTGAGGTCAGGTGTTGCACACCTGAACTACACAATTCGATTTTATAACACCACTGGTGTGGTACCTGCTCTTCAGAGGAACAACCCAGGTCAGCTTTTCTGGGTGATTTTAATTACCACGGAGGATGGTTTGGGTTGGACCTTTCAGATCATGTGGTTCCAACCCTCTGCCATCGAGCAGGGACATTCTCCACTAATTAGAAGATTATTCATTGGTATCAAGACACCACCTCCAACAAGGTTTGCAATACTCAGCTGAGTATTGATGATTTATTTGTGTTTATGTAGGACACCCAGCACTAACACTGACATTTCTAATGTGTTTGGAGCATTAGACAAACAGAGGGATTTTTGCCTGCTTAGCATTACATATTATGCATCTGTCCTACACTGTGCCAGCTTTCCTTGCCGCTGGATTTTCACAGTGGTGGGAAATAACAGGGATAAAGGGATTAAAAAGCAGTGATTTTCAGTAAAGCCTTATAGGACATGTCTGCTATGATCTCAGATTACTTGTCTTCTCTACACCAGTAAAACACTCTCATAGTAGACAGATTTATGGCTTAAATGCAGACAAGTGCGTAAAATAAATATTTTGCTTATAGTTTCCACACGCTTTCAAACAGTCCCTGTGATTGTAATGGCTTCTGAAGTCTCTTTCCAACGGGGTGATTTGCAGTTCAGAAGTTAAAATCAGGGCCCTCCCCTGGCCTCGGTGCCAGCTAAAGGTCATGATTGAAGTGTGGTGTTTAGCAATTCCAAATAATTGTATCCAGACTTCAAACACGCCACGCTTTGTCACAGTTGCCACAGAAGGTCAAACCGAATTGAAATTCTGTTTATCTTTGTATTAATAGAGCTGCAGTTCGGGGCATGCCGTGTGAAATACACCTCTCAGAGCAGAGAGACCACGGGGACTGTGGGGACTGAGGGACTCCATCCACAACAGGCAAGAGAGGGAAATTCAAAGCCTGTGAGCCCTCATTTCACAGAGAAGGAGCAGTTCCACAGCTCAGCCAGGGCCATGCTCGTGTGTGTGACAGACCCAAGAACCCAACCAACACCTCCTGAATCCAAACTCCAGAGGGAAATCTCCAGGTCCCTCTGTGTCCATCCCAGCCCAGGGCCCCCTTGAGCTCCAGGGACTATCACCCACCCATACACACAGGGGACAAGCTTGCAATTCAAATGATTTCTGTTAAAACAGACTTATCACTGCACCTGCTGCAAAAGAGCCCTGCCCAGCCCCCCAACACACACACACACAAAATATATTCATTAATACATATAAGTCTCCAAATTCCCATTGTACCCACTGACCGTGAGCACAAGATTTTTGTTGCACTTCACTGATTCCTTGAGTAAAATGGATTTACAGCAGCCTCTGGTCCTTCCCCACATGTGGGAAGGACAAAGCAGCTGCCGTGCCTGCTTCACCTTCACGCTGCTCTGTCCTGAGCACAAACCTTTGTCTCAGAGGTAGATGGAAGGCAATAAAGGATGGGCTTGGTGTGTTTGGGTTTTTAAACGTGTCACTATACAGCAAACACACAGTCAAGATATTGAATATGTAAGTTTACATACTGCAGAGGAATTTCATTTCTTTCACACCGAATCAGGAAACAATGCTCAAACCACAATCACTGAGATGTGAAATCCAATGTTAATGCACAGAAATACTGAGCTAAAAAGATCTTAGTTTGCCCAAGGAACACCCAATTAGGGATTTCTCTCTACAGAGCAGATCTGTAGAGCTGCAGATGTCAGCTCAATTCCTCATCAGGTCCAGGAATTCCCAAGGTAATTTCACACTAAGAAGGTTTCAACAAACCAGACACAGGAAAAAAAAAAAAAACAAAAAACCTTAAAATACTGAATTCTTTGACATGGTCCAAATAAAATGGGGACTAAGGGTGAGAAAAGGAGCTGGGGTTTTAGCTGGGCATATGGGAAGCAGCAGCTGAGGGGGTGAGAAGAAAGAACTCTCTGCTGCCCAGGAAAGCTCCTTCACATCCTGGCCATGAGAAATTGCAAATCCAGCTCTTAAACCCGAGTTAAGCCTCCACCTGTGAGAGCTGCCCTGTCTGTGCAGCACCTCTGCTCCAGGCTGGCTGGGAACAGACAGGGCATCACTTCAGGTAACAACAGATGCAAAGAAATGTTTCCATGTTCATCCATCAGCACATGACAGGACTGGAGTGCACAGGAGTTTCATGCTCCGTGGGTTAGTACATTTCCTCTCGCAATAAACACAAATGATGCACCCACAATGAAACCCCTCAGTTGTCTTTAAGGAGCTTTGGCTTTCTAAGAAGCTTTGGGGGGTTCCTTGCAGAGTGATGAAATGAGATTAGAGTCCCTGCTAATGAAACATTCACACGACAGATCATTTGGGTAAAGGTACATCAGCCACAAAAAAGCGCTTCCCAATTAATAATACATAAGAGAAGTGGGATGGAATAGCGTGTGAAACAACTGACCTGCTTTAGAAACACTGCTGGGTGTCAATTCAGCTCCTTGCTACAGAATTCCCTACATAAAACCATCCAGATGTTCCCACCTGGCTCCATATTGTGACCAACAGGAAGGGTGAACCTCAGCAGCCTTTGCTGTGAAGAGCTGGTGCATTTCTCATGGAACACACTTGAAATTCCAGGGAGAGACCCACGGGGGAGGATCCTCCCAGGACAAAACAAAGCCTGAAATCCCTGCCTCTGGTGCAGCCCTGTGCTGCTCACGCCCAGATGTTTGTGCAGCCCATGCACACGTGAGCACGGCCCCACTGCTGCACCTGCAACCACTCACAGCAGTTGTGCATGCAATTAATGCAGCCGCATGCACAATGGGGAAGGCATTATGCAAACAGCCACTTACTGAGGTAATTGGTCACTGGCTGCCACAGTTACTCTGAATAATTTGTGCTGTGCTGGTGCCTTTCTGAGTAAACCCAGAACATCCAGGCAATTGTGAAAGTCAGTGTCCACATCCACAACCTGAGTGAGGAGAAACCCCATCGGCTTCACCTGGCTGACAAAAAGTGTCAGCCACGCCAAGAAACTGCTGCCACAGCACACAAACTGCAGCTCCTCTGTTTAACTCACACATCAGTCTTCTGCAAAAGTCATTCTTCTCCTCCAAAAATTCTGACTGTTTCAAACTGAGACAACAGATATATTCCAATCTCCCAACCATCAGGACCCGCTGCTGTCTGGACAGAGAGAGATTTTTACCTCTCCAGTATTTTATTTTCAATGATGCCCCTTCTGCCTGTCATCCCCACTCGCTACCACTGCCCAGTTTGTCTTTCAGGATAGAATGGCACACTAGGATCCCGTGGCACAGCTCAGGGAAATGGATTATGCACACACTCAGGATGTTAAGAAGCTTAATGGCAGGATGTCTGCTCCGGAGAGAAAAGGCAAGGATGTGCGTGACAGGTCACCCAGGGCTCTATTGTTTTATTATTTAAGTTATTTAGACCCTCTTAAAGGTTTCAAGGCCTGCTCCCCCAAATGCCAGGCACTGTACAGATCCAAAGCAGGGCAGGAACAGGAGTGGGCACGGGAACAGCAGCAAATGTCACACTCCTTTCACAGCACTTTTGGGACAGAGATGAACCAGGAAAGCAGCTGAATGTAAAGACAATGGAGGAACAATGGGATGAATCCAGAGGGCACAGGAGAAGAGAAGATGAGAAAAAAAAGGCAATCAAAAAGCCCAAACAGGGGGAAATCTCCTGTTTTCCTTGGACCTTCTCTTTTAAGGCTGCTTGAGCTGGAATATTTTGGAGGAGTGCTCAGCTCTGCCTGATGGGAAAGTATTGGCAGAGGTTGTTCCTCAAGCAGTTCTTGAAGGACGACACAGAGAAGAAAATCCACCCTTCTGCCTCAGTGCAAACCTCCCCTAACACCAGCAGGCCCTGCAGCAGCTCCTCCTGAGCTGCTGGGACCTCACAGCCTGGGGATGAACCCTGGCTGAGCCATCGACTCCCCAGGCTCCTTCCAGCACTAAAACACTCATTTGTAGCCCATAGGAATGAAAGATGTTTAAACTTCCATCTCAACGTTATTCTCATTCCTGGTGTTTCGATGTTGTGAAAACTGCCTAGAAATGAAGACACCAGCTTAAGGCTGTAAAATGTTACTGCTTGCTGTATTTCTCCTCCATTTTTGTTTGAAGGGAGGCTTTAGGTCCATCAGGTTTATGCCTTTCAGGGATGGATCTACTCTGCTAAGAAAGTGAAAATAAATTCCCTGCCCTGAAACAAAGACACGAAGCTGTTGAAAACACTGGGTTTTCCAAGATGCATCTGCTGTTGCATTATTTTCTCATCAGGAGTAAGTGATAGATGGGAGAAGAATACCCAGATGGATGAGAACAGCCCCTGTGAAAGGAAAAGTGTCATTTTGGACAACATTGATGAGTTCCTTCTGAAAATTCAATTTCCTTATGTATGAAAAACTTCACTTTTACTGTTACCCAAGTGACCTTCTGGGCTCTCAGAAAAAAATTCATCGCCTCAGGAGGAAATCTGAAGCATTAACTGCAAACCCTATTTGCTACGTATTTAACTTATTGTTAACTTGTATTAAAAAGCATTAAACCAATCTTTAAAATAATTTCCTGAGAAGGCAGCACTTCAGGACATGCCTGGAGGAGATGCTGAGCTCTGCCTGCCACGGACAGCAGAGCCTTTTCACCCAGGTTGTGTTCAGCAAACTCTACCCACAGGACTGCAATGCTTTGTGCAGAGCAGGAGAGCGAAGAATATCCTGTGTGCTTTTGAGGTGTCTGTCAATAAAAGCATCACAGGTGACTGTTGAGGAACACAGAATTTCCATGATCTTAATAAAGGCCACAGGGATGAGGCAGCACAGCCCTGTCCTGCCACAGGTTTCCTTGCTGTTGGTTAAGCAAATGATAAAAAAATCAGGAAATAAAGATTTTATGGTATGAAGAAAAGCTGACTTTTATATCAGTGCCACAGCTTCAGCCACAAACTCCTCGTCTAGCACAGACTAAAACTGTCCCTAAGATCCGACACAAAGATTCAGCCAGGGCAGCCTGGGAACTCGGCCAGAGAAGCGGCTGAAGAGCAAGGTCAGGAGAAGAAATTGTGGGAGTTGTTAACCCTGAAGCTGAAGGGTGGAAGGAGCTGTTAACCCTCGAGGCAAAGGATGGGAGGGATGTTCACTCTGGATCCAAAGAAAGGATGGAAGGGATGTTCACCATGGATGGATGGATGGATGGATGGATGGATGGATGGATGGATGGAAGGGAGGGATGTTCTCACTGGATCCAAAGGAAGGAAGGAACGGAGGGATGCTCAGCGCGGACCCGAGCGATGCTCGCGGCACCCGAGGCTCACACCGCGGCCGGGGGCGTGGTCGCTGGGGGCGTGGTTTGGAGGCGTGGCCAGGACTTGCCCCGCCCCCGGTGCCGGTGCCGCGCGCGGCGCAGCCAATGGGAGCGCGGCCCGTCAGCTGACCCGCGGCGCCTTCCCAGGTGCGCGCCGGCGGCGCCTCAGAGCGGGCGGCACCGCGCACCGGCAGCGCTCCCGTTGTGCTGGGGGCGGGCACCACGCACGGAGGGACCGGTCCATCCATCCGTCTAACTATCCATCCATCCGTCCATCCATCGCTCCCCGCATCCCGGCGCGGTGGGACCGCGGCGGCAGCAGCGGATGTGCAGCCCCGGGGGCCAACCGCGGCAGCGCCCGGCCGGCGGTGAGTGCGTCCGCCGGGCTCGGGGGAGGGAGCGGAGGCTGCGGGAGCGCCGCGGGTGCAAGGGCTCCGCTCCGGGCTGCGGGGATGCGCGCTGCGATGCGGTGATATGCGGTGCGGCCCGGGGAGAGAGCAAAGTTTGCGGTGGCGGACGCGCCCCCGGTGCCCCCCGAGGGAGTCCCCGCGGGCTGCGGGGTTTCGGTGGCTCCGCACCGCGCCGGGACCGCCCCGGGGCTGCGGCCGCCTCGCACCTCCGGGGCTGCGGGGTTTCGGCTGCAGCATCGCTCTCCGCCTCCTCCACCTCCTCCTCCTCCCTGTCGGGTGCTCCGCTGTTCCCCGGGCCGGTTTGCGGTAAATCGGGGATTCTGGGGGGGAATCGCCGGTCCTGGGTGCCGGCGGCGGGCGCGGGGCCGGCGGTGCGGCAGCGCTGCCCGCGTCCCGCATTTGCATGCGAATGGGAGCGGATCCCGGCAGATGTCCTGCCTCATCCATTCACCCGGAGGAATGCGAGGAGACAAGGAGCCTTCAGTGTGACAATGGCCCTTCAGAAAGCGGCATAAAGGCGCAGTGTGAGCGGGGCCGCGGCTCCGCCGCCCTCCTCCCGCGGCCGCGGCTTTGTGCGCGGGGCGCTGCGGCCGCTCCGCACCCGGGGGGCTGCGGGACCGCCACGGGAGAGCGCAGCGCGGGCGAAGGATGCTCCGCCGAGTCCCCGCTGCAGCTCACCTGCGCTTCGCAGGAGCTCCTCGGGACTCTGTTGCCCAAAAGGTGCAGGAGAAGCGCGGGGCAGCGGCAGCGCTTTACCCCGGACTGGGGGTCCCTGGCCCCGGCGGCCGCGGGCGGACAAAGGGACCGGCCCCGCTGCCACCCCTTTGTCGCCGCTGTCAAAGGGCCCTTTGAGCGGGGGCCGGCCCCCGTTCCCTGCGAGAGGAGGGACAGGAGCGAGGCGCATTGTGCCGGCGGCTCAGCCCTGCCGGGGCCGCACAACAGATGTTCGCCTGCGATTTTCGCTCTCCCCCAAGTTATTCTCTCCCCTAAGTTATTCTCTCCCCCAGTGCTGGCTCAGTGCGCATTTCCCACCAGGCGATGGAAAGGGAAAGTGACAGAATTAAAGTAGACAATAATGTTGTCCGAAGGTGAGAGATCACACACAGGGCGCTGCTGTTCTCCTCCTGGAGCTGTGCGAGAGCTCCAAAGTAATGAGTCCCGTCAATAAAAACTAGTTTGGAAACCTTTAAGTCTTTTCCTTACCAATTTTAAGGGTCCCGATAAAAGGAACCCAGTATTTCTGAAGATCATAAACCTGTCCTGGCCCATAGCTCAGATGTACCACAGGGACATCACAGAGCTTTGAATGACCGAAGGCACACCCAGCGTCAGTCCCGCTGCTGTCCCAAGGATCCGACCAAACGGGGTCCCAAAGTCTCGCAAGTCGGAATTAAATTAATTTAAAAGATGGGCACACTGAGAGGGACAAAGCAGTGCACGAAGCTTCCCAGATGGGAGTAGTGAAGAGAGCCAGGGTGGTTTTGCCTGGTCAGCCCACAGGGTCACCCCTGGGCCAGGACACAGCCCCTGGTGTCCCTGTCCCTCTGCTCTGCAGCTCCGGGACAAGAGCTCCAGTTCAACTTTTACCTCGGCAGTTAAAAGTTACCTGCACAACATTTAATGTAGTCCATATAAAATTATCTCTCCCAGCAGGCATTTTGGACTTAAATAGAGCAGTTACTGTGATGACCATAAAGCCTTTTCCATTTACTTAGAACAGACACTATAACACTACTACTGATCATTGAAGGAAATAGGATTTTGCATTAAGTTGGACAATTATAGAAGGATAACAACTTTCCACGTGAACTGTGAAGGACTTTTTTTACTGCCATAAATAATGCTGAGCCTGTCCAAATTCAGGCTGAAAAAAGAAACTTCCATTCAGTCTAACCTCACAGGGAACAGAGCCCTGGCACAGGGTGCCCAGAGCAGCTGTGGCTGCCCCTGGATCCCTGGCAGTGCCCAAGGCCAGGTTGGAGCAGCCTGGGACAGTGGAAGTGTCCCTGCCATGGCAGGGGTGGGATGGATGGGATTTAAGGTCCTTCCTAACCCGAACCATTCTCTAATTCCATGATTCTTTGAGTGTATTTAGTTCCAGCTCGTGGAGCAAATGGGATCATTTCAACAAGCAGTGGTTAAAGCTCTCATCATCATCATCATCACCATCCCTAAATCCCCTGTGCCCGTAGCCCAGCTGGTTGCCGCGGGCGGAGGAGGGGATGCTGCAGCCTTTGTTTCACTCCGATACAGCAGCGTGGCACTGCAGAAGGCAGAGGGAAAACTTTTCCTAATGGTTGTGCTGGATTCCTGCTGCAGCCGCCTGCTGCCTGGCTGCTGCTGCCAAGGAGGGCGGCACATCCCCGCTCCACGGCTTTGGTTTTTTTTGTAGGGACACTTAAAACACCTTGGATGAATCATAACAGCGGCCAAGTATTGCTGCTGCTGCAGCCTGCATAGCTTAATATTCACTGGAAATGGGATTTATTTGCATCGTGGGGTCTCTGCAGGTTTCTTTTTGTTGTTGTTAGGGGTGGTAGAGACTCATCGGCATTTAAACAATATTTTAACATATTTTTTTAGTTTCTCATATGAATTTTTTGAAGCTCTTATTTCTGTTGATGATATCAACGAGTGAAAACAGGGGCTTTGTTCACAAAGCTCTGAGCCACGTTATTTCTGTCTCTCTTGGAACTGCTCCTCCTCCAGGTGAGTGACTTGCCTGGTCCCACCTCTGGCTTTTTGTCAGGATCAGGCAGCAGGAAAAAAAAAAAATAAACAACAAAAACCAAACAAAACCCAAGGAAAAGAGTTAAGTGATGTTTATAGAACAGCTCTGGTTGAACAGTATTTATTTTAGTTTATTTTTCAACCAGCAAAGCAGCAAGATGCTGCAAATATTTACAGAGGAGCCCAAATTCTCCAAAATAAAAATCCCTCTGTCTTTGCCTGTGCACTTTGTCGCCACGGAGGTGCCTGTTCTTTGAAGCCCTGATTAATATAGATGAGTTGTAATTTTCTGACCAAGCCATCCTAGTTCACATGTATTATTCCCTTGGCAGACATGTGGTCCCCACAGCTGTCCCCTCATTTGTGTATGAAATGGAAACACTGGTGGCATTTGTAGGTTACCATAGCTACACGAACAATACACGTGTGAGGCTTCATCCTGCCAAGCTCCAGATTTTTTGCCTGGCAGACATTTTGTAGACACAGAACTGAAGAAAATCTATGTAAAGTTTTTTTTGGAAGCGCATAAATCCAGCCCTCCTCCTCTCTGTTTGGAGAAGGCTCATGGACAGGGAGCCTGCGCTTCAGCATCACCAGGGCTGATCCCTGCATCCCCTTCCAGCTGGAACTGCCAGCCTGGAGACCCCTGATGCTCCCAGGAATCCACAATCCCAGGCTGTGCTCCAGAGCACTTAAGTCATTAACGGGGTCAGGCCTTACACACATCTTTCCCAAAAATGATTTGTGAGTGCCACACAAAAGGAGACTTTGAGGCTGGGATGTTTTTGAGTGTGTCAGGAGGGTTGGCAGTGCCTGGGGGCTCCTGGGAGAGTGGAGAGGTGGGAAGCAGCCAGAGCCCCGTGCCAGAACACAAATCCAAGGAAACCCACTACAAATACTCTCATAGTCTTGTTTTGTCTCTGCCATTAACATGTGGGAGGAAAGATGGGCAAGAGTGAAAAAAAAAATCACAGAGCTGGCTTAGGGACTGATTTTGTTGGTTTGTACTTAATTATTAAAGAAGGGTGTTTCTGTAAGATTTGGAGGGCCTAAGTTCTGCACAGGGAACTCACAGGATCACTTTGATAAGCAGCAGTCACTGCAGATGTGCTTGAGTTACTCCAAGACTTTGCCAGTCTCCTTCTTTTCCTGCAGCTCAGTAATTAAGCCCTTGATTAAATGGACTCCATAAGGTCAGAGCTGAACAGGACTCCATGGAGGGCTGAGAGCTCCCCAGATGAAAGTTCTTCTGAACCCCACTCTCTTATTCTCTGCTGCTTCAAACCCTGTGACTTTATTCAAATTTTGTTTTGCTCTTTAGATGTCGTCTTTGCTTTTTCTGTGTATGCCACTGAAGAAAAAATACTGGATTGGCCTATTTTGGATTGGCCTAATTCTCCCCTGGTGAAGGCAGGACAAGTCTGTGATATCAGTGAGACAAGAATTAGTCTCTGCTCTTAACTTCTCCTGCAAAATATTTTTATAACTTCACCTTCTATTTCTCATAAGACCTTAATTTGGTGTTACAAGCCAGCGTTTCCTTGATGTTCCATCTGGCTGAATTATCAAAAGAGCAGGACCTGGTTTTTACCTGGAGCAGAGTTCCTAAAGATCGAGTATTTGCAGTGCAGTTTTGCCTTTTTCTTCCCTTTTTAACTAACAGAACAACAAGGCAAAGCAAGCTGAAGTGAGGGGCCTGAAATATTTAACAGGGTGCTCTAGTGAGAATGCACTGAAGTTATAAAAGTGCCACGGAGAAACTGCTCTTTCCCTTATTTTATTGGGTACAGCAGCCTTACTACATAATTTTCTCTCCCGAGGTGCTGCCCTTTAGTCCTCAGTGGTCACACAGGGCAGTATTTTCCTTGAACAATTCCCAACCCGAAGCAGTTGAACACAGCAAACCTTACTTGGGGGATTTAGTTAGAAATTTCACAGGTTGTCAGCCAACATCTCATTTCCAGGTATTTAATTTAACCAACTCTGGCCATTCCAGCAATTTGGGCATCTGTCAGCTTGGATTAGAGCAGGAGAACCAAGGGTTTTTGGAAGCCCAGCCCCCCTGGAGGTACCTGGCAGGGTTTGCCTGGCTGCATGAGCCAGCTCTGCTCCCACCAGTGCTGGGGCAGTGCAGCCCCCACCCTGCTCCTGTGGGAGGGCTCTGGAAGGGGGCAGAAGCCCAGGCAGGTGTTGGGGTGGGGTCTCTCCACACTCCAGGGGCACCCACAGCTCGTTCCCACCGTGGTGCTGGGAGATGTCCCAGTGCAGCCCAGTTCCCACCTGAGGGGGGTCCCAAAGCTCTCCTGGGTCTGCAGGGGCACATCCCAGCCCTGGGATCAGCCCAAAGGGGCCGGTTTGTGACGAGCAGGGGGTGTCAGGGGCAGGGCTGGGGTGGAGGAGCAGCACAGCTGAGCCTGGGGAAGGTGCAGGGATGTGTGTGCACCTCTGACCCTGCTCGTGCGTGGGTTGGGGGTCACCTGCCAGAAACACCGAGCTCTGCCTCCACATTTCGGTACCACACACCTTACAGGGTGAGGCTGAGACCAAAACCAGACCCCTCCATGCTCAACAAACACTTCTCCAAGCTGGAGAAAGAATCTCCACCTGTGGCAGTGCCAGAGCTCCAGCCCTGCCCCTGGAGAATTCCACCCGAGGTCACTCCTCCTGATTTTAACCCGTTTTAAAGAGAACACTCGTGGTCTGGGGAAGCCTTGTGGCTGTTTAAATTCATGGGAGATGTTCCCTGGGTTCCTCCTCCACACTGCAGTCCAACTTTCCCTCTCCTGCGTATTTACTTCAATATTTTAATGAAAAATACTGATCACATCCTAAGGAACTTCTACAAAACACCTCAAAGTTGTTCAGAAACTCCTGAGCTTGTCCAAAGTTTGGCAGAATAACATTTTACCTTATTTCAATAAAATATCAATCGAAGCTTGGATTGTCTTTTCCTAATTTGAAAATGTTTATCATTTATGTAATGAATCCTTCATTTTCTGTTATTTCATGCATCATATCATTTATTTGATTAGGCAAGTCCAAAACTATCTAATAAATTCATACCTTGCTAATGTGCTGCATACAATTATTGCCATGCAGATGAGCTGCTGATTGGCCTTGTTAAATTTTTAAATTACAAATGATCCATCGTTCTAACAGAAATAGGGTAAATATTGATAGTTCCAGAGAGCCACCAGTGACTTTTAAATGCATTGAAAGATAACTTAGCTTTGCCGTAGGTGAACAAGAGGTTGCAAAAATGAAGTTTTGTAATTGCTGCCTGAAAACAGGCCTTTAAAATGGGTTCATTGGAGTAAAAAGCACAAAGTAAAACCAGGGCAGTGTTTTTTCTAAATTCACTGACAAATCTGTTTTCCTTTCTCTTTCTGCCCCCTCTAAGTTCAACAAGTCTGCTTTATACAAATTAAGCATTACCATGCCCAAAGGAATCACTGTAATTAGGTGAAGATTTTATCCATAAAGCATCAGTAACTCAAAATTTTGAGAGGAAAAAAACCCCTTCCTTTCTGCAATAGTCAGAAATTTTAGTTCCTCTGTGTTTTGCAAGCTCTGATGAGAGAAACCATCCATGGAAGACCTGGGATGTGGCCATGGCCAGCCTGGGGACTGAAGCTCAAGGAACAGTTTAAGGGACAAGCTCAAGGAGCAGTTTAACTGTTCTTAAACACACCGTACATTCCACAGGATATATTTTCTCTCTTTCTTAACCTCATGAACGTCTCAAAGCAAGATTGCTTTCTGCACAGGACAAGGCACCAGAATTCAGGTGATACCTGAGATCAAGAGAAATGGTTAAATCCAGGCTGTGAAGGTTTCCAGTCTGACTGAGCTTTCCTGCCCTGATCACGTGGCAATGCTGCCTAAATGATTTTGGGGTGAGATCCTGGTGGGGAGCACAAGTTTCATGCAGCAGAAATGCAGGAAGACTCGTGGAGAGGGGCAGGGTCATGGGATACAGCAGCAGAACTGGAGAGAAAAGAGGAGTAAAGCCTTGGTTCAGAGCAGTTCCAACCCCAAATCTGTGGCCACTTAATGGAATTAGTTCTGTCCCTTCCCAGCCTGGTTGAGTTCCAGATCTTTGTCTTGGTGCTAACAGCCTTTCTATTAGATCTCAGCACCTCCCATGCTAAATCCATTTATTTTGTTCGTGGTATGCTCACAGTCTTTCCTATCAGATCTTCCCATATCAGCCAGCTCAATATATGGGTCTATTAACATTTAAATACGTATAGCTCAGAAACAGAGAATTGGATTTTGTAAGCATAAAACTCAGGGAAAAAAAATCAATGAAAGTCTGTTTTATTCTAAGGGCTGTGTCAGCACATTACATGTACAAACTATGTAGATACAGATCTAGGCTAATAGTAAAACACAGTTTAATACTTAATCACTAATAATTGAAAAGCTACCACATATTACAGCCACAGGAAACAGAACTATCAAAACAGAGTGCAACAAGCACCAGAAAAAGAACTTTTTTTCCTCGATTGAAGATAAGCAATTGAAGCTCCACACACATATAATTTTTAATAACAAGCCTTATGCATTCCCTCCAGCCAGCACCATTGTGTCGATTTATAAATACCTCCAGAGCTCCTGACTCATTCTGGTTGGGATTTATCAGCACAGGGTTTTTTGGCATCCTCTGTGGTTGTGACAACCACGTACACACCAGGGTCTTCCCCAACTGTGGGGGATCCTGAGTCACTCACAGAACTGGAGTTTGATCTAGAACTGTGTAGGAAGCAAAATAATCACACTGCCAGGAGCCAGTCAGCAAAAAGGGAGGAAAAGGATTTTCTGCGACTTCAGGAAAAAAATCCTCTGGAGTTCTGGCATCCCTGTTTCTCTCACAAGGAAAAATATTCCTTGTGTGCTCCTTCTTTTGTTGTTATGAATGCTTTGCTTCCACTGGCCAAGCTCCTTGGCTCTCAGAGTGGTCAAAAAAAAACCAAAAAGGGAATTCTACTCCAAAATCCAACCCAATATCTTCATGTCCTTTATCCTCTTTCATTTTTTAGAGCTTTTTGTTTGAATTGTGCTGATTTTGATAGATAGTAAGCAGCAGAGTTTTCTGAGCTGCTCTATATTAAATCCTCAGGAGGGAGGTGCCCCTGTGGGTACCTCAAATCCTTCCACGTGGTTCTGAGATCCCAAATATGCCATGACTCAATCCATTTCCACTCTTTAAATATGGCAAGAAGCCAAAGCAGAATTTCTCTACCTTTGGTCCTCTTCCATTCATCACCCAGCAGATACGTGACATGCAAAAAACAATTAGAAGAGGTCTTCCCAAAGGAGTCATGCTCTGGAAATTGTAGATGCTGTACCAAAACCAAGGAGGTTTCAATTCTGCCTGACATTTAAAATAGAGAGAGGGCTGGGGATGGGTTAGGGCAGGAGGAAAGGAAAGCACATCCCAGAGGTTTGCCCTCCATCACCTGCAGGGCAGGCAGAAGGGAAGAGCTGCAAGGAGAGAATCAGGGAGCTGGATCTTAACCTGGCGGAATGGGCTGGCTCAGAAATGCTGATCTAATCAAGTATCAGTGGGCACAGATGGGATTCTTCTCCATCAAATGCAGTCAAAGCTTTGCCTCCACATCGAGCCCTTGTAGCAGGACATGAAAACAAGTCCTGCACAAGAGAACAGCCCCTGCTGTCCCAAGATGAAACTCATTCATGAAGAGAAACGTAAGAAAGCTGATGAGAATTTGTGTTCCTAACAAAAGAATCTTCCTGCTGCACAAACACATCTCACCCTGCAGGTTTCAAGGCTGTGAAGTGGTTTATGAGGTTTTTTCCCTCTCCTAAAGCAAACAGCCTCTATAATTTGACAGCCCACTGTTTGGCAAGCCCGTATTATTCCTGATGTTTCTAATATGACTGGTTAATGGTGATCTGCGTGAGATGTTCCATCAGCTGCCAGAAGCTGGGTTGCAATTCTATGGTGGATTTGATGGGCCCTGCAGGGGATCCAGCCCCTTGCACTCCAGAGCAGTCTGTGAATGAAAACCATTTCTCCCTCTCCTGCAAATTTACTTCAATATTTTAATGAAAAATACTGTATCAGATGCGAGTCTTAAGAATAAGCCCAAATAAATTACAAATTTCCAAGCTGTAATACGCTGTTTCTGCAGCGCAGACGTTATGAATAGGATGCTCTTTGCAGTTCTTTGGTGGAGATAAGAGTAGTATTTTTCAAAAGAACGCAGATAAAGCATGCTAAGGTTGTCTCGAGATACAGCAGATCGCCTTCTCACCAGAGCTTTCCCCAAAATTAAACACAGACTTTTAGTTTGATGGAATGTATGTACAGACGAGAAGAAAAAGTAGGCATGATTTGCAGGGAAAGGAAAAAAAACCCCAAACCTTAAATATTATAAATCCCTGAGGATGTGTTTTGAGGCTTTATACCATTATTACATGTCCTACAGGCCCTTATTTCTGTATTTCCCTTTAATACTCAGCTCCCACGTTCAGATTTTTTTCAAGCTCTTTCAACTGTCATCGTTTCCAGCTTGATTTTTCTGTATTTTCCACAATTCAGACCTGTAAATAGCTTATTTCCTGATGACACTAGAGACTTTAAAACCTCACTATAAAAGGCTTATTATCAAGCATGATTCCTCAATATTTCTCTAAATACACAGGATTGCACTTGTAAATTTAATTCCTGGGAAAGGAGCCCATTCTGAGTTGGCTGGAGATGTCCTGGTTATTAAACTCCAAGTCCTCTTTCTCTAGGATGTACAAGGTCACTGATGCCTCTTGACTGGAGCAAGGCTGACTTTAGCCCTGGTTTTAGCCTGGGTTCAGTGTTGAGCTCCCTGCTGTGATTTACAGGGTGCTCCTCTAAATTCCGTCCTATTCTCCCTCCTAAAGCCTGGCCAGAGGTGCTGGATCTCCTGAGCCTGGCACCAATCCCTGCTTTATCCATGGAAAATGGGGATGCAGAGCTGCAAATGCCCTGCTCAAGGTCAGAGCAGAGCAGGGCAGGTTTTACCTCCAACAC
>VZSR01001459.1:10108329-10129208 GCA_013398615.1 Brachypodius melanocephalos
ACTGCACAGGGAAGTTCTGCCTCGTGTTCAGCTGGAACTCCCTGGGCATCAGCTGCTGCCCTTTCCTCTTGTGCCACTGCTAAGGGACACAGCAGAGCCTGGATCTGTGCTGATGCCAGCCTCAGTTCCATGTTCCAGTTCTCCCAGTTGGCACTAACCTAGCTCCAGGTCCCTGGGCAGGGCTGTCCCACCTGCATTCATCCCCCTGCTGAGCCAGGACAGCTTTTCCCGAGGGCTGGCAAGGCTTTCCCCCAGGATGGTGGTGGGGATGCACGGGTCATTAGCAGAACATTGGCACAACAGACAATTTTCCAACACACAGCTCCGGTGCTGAGGCTCAACCTGGGAAAATATTCCTGCTGAGAGGGGGATCAGTGTGTGTTTCTGGCTCACAGCAACTGCAGAATAAATTGCTTGTCTTAGCCTGAGGTAATTTCTTCGTGTGTCTGATCCCTCCAACTTCTACCTGGGCACACTCAGTGCAGGTGGCTGCCAACCAAAATCTGGGCTGATGCTACTGCAATAGAAAAGAAATTCTGCCAGGATGAGCCACGTAACTGTGCAGAGGGAGGATTTGCTGTGGCAGCATCCCTGTTTCAAAATGCATCCAGATATCCATGTGCAAACAAGATTGCTGCTCTTTTCAGCGAATTTTAATAGTCACCATTAATACAGTTGTCAGGGAAGTGACAACACTTTTGTTTTCCTATTACCAAGCAAAAATGTTTTAATAGCTCTTCTTTTTAGTTGGCAGGTTAACTGTGAACACTTTTAATGAACAGCTTATTTCGTGCTTGTCCCTTCATATTCTCCTCTTCCTGCACTCAAGGCTTAAATGTACTTTTTCTTCTGGTCAGCAACCAACCAAACTCTTCAAGAGCCACCATGGCTGCCAGGGCACACCTCTTCCCATCCAGCCCTCTTTCCAAAGAAAACTGAAATTAAAGATCTTCTACTCCATAATCAAACACCCATCCTCATTATTTCACCCAAATTCTCAGTATTGACCATTTTTCAGAACTTAGGTGGAAAGGGAAGAGTTAGACCTCCCCACGGCATTTCCAGGGTGGGAGACAGGAGTGATGCTCCTGTTTCTGCCCTCAGGGAACAGGAACAAGCCAACACCCTGGGCAGCTGCTGTGGGTTTGCTGGTGACAGAAATGTGGCTTCTTCCTGCACTGGGTACTGAGCAGTGCCATGGAAAATGCATTTAATTAGCTCGGAGTAAAATAATTCCCTCCATATCTCTCACATAAAATTAGCCATTATTTCTGCTGATAGCAAGTTACCAGCTGTTACAACTGCTGTTGTGGGTTGGAACAGCAGAAAAGATGAATCTAACAAATGAGAGGGAAGGCAGGGAATGCTAAAAGCTTTCCTTCACACCCTCAGCGTCTGCGACACCAAACACTGCCGAGGTGTCTGGGATCAGTGCTGGAAAATCTGGGAAGCTGAGAGTCCTGGGGCAAAGGGATGGCTTTTGGTGGCTGCTCTGCCACCTCTGTAGCTTTGATCAAGGCTGTGGATGGGGTTTTACACACCACGAGCAGCTAAAAGCAAAGCTTGGGTTGTCTCTGGGCTGCCCCTCACACCAGCACAGCGCTGATATGGGCTGGGGCACGTGGGGCTGCTCAGAACCCCCTCTGTGATCATCCTGGAATTTCATTTCCAGCTTCATCCAAGCTGCCCTGAGAGAGACTGAGGAAAGCAATGCGCGGGTTGTTTCTAAAGAACATTTGCAGTTAAAGAAAATTAAATCCATTCGCAGCAGAAAATAGCTACGGAAGAGAACGAGCCACTAGGAACTTGTAAAATCATATATTTACAGTGATCATAAACCCAGAACTCTGGTCAATAAACCCACAAATGCCTTCTTAGCAAGGATGAACAATAACTGTAACAAGCAAGTAAGAGGATATAAATATTCAACAAAGAAAGATCGAATTTGATTTTTTCTTTGCAACATCTAGACATGCTCCTACATATTTTAAAAGAACCTTTGAAGTCTTTTTCAGGCAGTTTGGTTTTTTAAAGCATTACATGATTCATACAGCTACATCAGGGCTAAGGCAGTAGTAAAATATCATTAGGGCCCTCGTAAGGCTCCAAGTCCCTTCTCTTCATCCACTGAGAAGCTGCAGGAGAAATTCCACGGGCAGGAATGTTGGAAGCAATGCTCCCTGTTTGGTGCAGCTGGGCTGGAGCAGGGACATGTCCCTGTGTGAGGGGACAGCCCACGGGCACAGCAGCTCAGGGCACCCCCTGTACCTGCCAGGGACCGTGATGGAAGAAGGCACAACCTGCATTATTCACTGCACAGCGCTGCCGCTTGAAAATCTGCAATTAAATCAATTAAACCTCGGATGCCATCAATTTTCCTGGAACTGGCTGGTTTGGGTCTGCTACAAATGTGCTGCTGTGGAGGGAAGCATCCATCAGAGTCAGCACAGCTCAGCCGACGCCAGTCTCCTCATCACTCCGTGCTAACATATTCCCTACTATTACAATGCCATTAGGATTTATTTTTTAATACAGTCCTAGTCAATTCTGCCATCAGTTGGGAGTTATTTGGGAAGGAATGTTGGTCCTACAGTTGGTTTTCTCCCTTCCAGCAGAGTCTGCTCAGCTCTCATTCAAGTCTCAGCTACCAGAGAGAAAATCTGACTCAAAAGGGGCAAGTGTGTTCTGGGTCTCATTCCTCTTCCCCTTCCTCCAAAGCACAACCATGGAATAACAATATAAAAATAAATGATAAAAATGCTGTTGGGTGTGTGCTACCTACAGCACTACACCATAATCTAAAATGTAGTAACTTCATAATTTAATATGATCAGATTTAGAAGTAAGGATTGCACAAATGGGATTCCTGGCACCACTATCCAGAGTATTTTAAACCTGTAGAAGCTCTATTTAGTTTTATTATTTTATGTAGTATCAGCTTTTGTGCACTGTGACTTGGTTGAAGCTTTGCTACGTTCTGATTGAAAAAGATGTGATTCCATCACTGTGTTCTCTCAGATATCACAGAGTGGTTGGGGCTGGGTGGGACCTTAAAGCCCATCCAGTTCCACCCCCTGCCACCTTCCACAATCCCAGGTTGCTCCAAGCCCCATCCAGCAGGGTCTTGGACACTTCCAGGGATGGGGAGTCCATACAGCGCAACCTGATTATTTTAGTTACATAAAAACCCAAACGTTTTGTTTGAGAAGCCTCGACTGCACTCACCAGAGCGATTTTCTGATGAAGGGAGGAGATTTTACCACGAGATTTTCCTGGAATATGTGTTTAAAGCCTCACGATACACCAGATGTTCTGAGGTGCCTGGACACAGCTGGGTTAATTTAAATGCGCTCTTGCATGAACAACTTCAGGCTAAGCAGATACAAGTGTGGGGCTTACACAGCGATTTGGAATTGTGGAGAACAGTTCATACACTCACAATGCAATACAAACAGCTGAAATAAGGGCACTACATTCATTTAATCAAATTTACTGTTATTGTTTGGTGCTGAGCTGGATTAAATCTAAGCCGTTATCTGGAACCGATTTGATTAACTCGGATAAATTTTGGCAAAGTTCATAAGCGTCTAGCTTCAAACTTCTAAACCAGCAGCTCCCTGAGCCTTAATTCCACACTCCTGAAATCTGAGCCTTGGGGACAGGGATGGGGCATTGACGCTGTCTGAGAGACCCTGCTGTGCTCACCAGCACATCCTCCACCCTCAGCATCCCCAAGCCATTCAAACAGCTCCTGCTGGCTAAAACTGAAAGGTATCCATCCCAAAGTTTTGTTTTTAGATAATTCACTCAGAGATTTCTCATGTAAACCCCAAGAAGGAGAGAGTTCGAAACCCTACATAATTTACCTATGCCAGATTGGGGTTTTTGTAAGAGATTACTGTTAAAATAATGATTGCTTTCAGGTATTTTCTTTCAAAGTTTGAAGAAATTAAATAATAGATGAATTATGTATGAGCTGAGCATAACATATACCCTGATCTGCTTTCAGGACCATCTTCAGGCACTGATTTGCAGAAGATTCTGAAACACTGAGGAGCAGCTGAGAGTCTTCAGAGCATAACTTCACTAAACTCAGAAAATCATCTTCCACCTTTCTGGATGTCCAAGCCTTTCACCTTAAACATCAAGCTTTACGTTTTCTGCCTGACAGGGGATCACCCTCTTCCTCCGTGGGGATTTTAGGGGGCTGGGGAGCTGAACCCCCTCGCTGGCCAGCATGGCAAAGGTTAGAGTTGTTTTAACTGTGTGCCAGTTGGTGCTAGAATTGTTAATGAATTCATTAACTGAGTCTTCCATACAGAGCAACGAATGTCCACAGCTTTGTGTCTGTGAAATCAGGCCCTGGTTTACACCGCAGTCAACGTACAGGGAAGCCACCACAGTTGACTGCAACGACCTCCGGTTAACAAAAATCCCCAGCAACCTCTCCAGTGACACTCAAGTCCTTCTGTTACAAAGCAACAACATTGCAAAGACCACAGACGAGCTCCAGCAGCTCTTTAACTTGACAGAACTGGATTTTTCACAAAATAACTTCACAAGTATCAGAGATGTGGGGCTCTCCAATCTCACTCAGCTTACGACTTTGCACCTGGAGGAGAACCAGATCACGGAGATGACTGACTACTGCCTGCAAGACCTCTGCAACCTGCAGGAGCTCTACATAAACCACAACCAGATCAGCAGCATTTCTGCAAATGCATTCTCTGGCCTGAAAAACCTTCTGAGATTACACCTCAACTCCAACAAATTAAAGGTTATTGACAGCCGTTGGTTTGATTCTACTCCCAACTTAGAGATTCTCATGATCGGAGAAAACCCAGTGATTGGAATACTTGATATGAATTTCAAACCACTCTCAAACTTAAGGAGTCTAGTTTTGGCAGGTATGTACCTCACAGACATTCCTGGCAATGCCTTGGTAGGCTTGGATAGTCTTGAAAGCCTTTCTTTTTATGACAACAAATTGGTAAAAGTTCCTCAGCTCGCACTCGAGAAAGTCCCCAATTTAAAATTCCTGGATCTCAACAAAAACCCAATCCATAAAATTCAAGAAGGGGATTTTAAAAACATGCTCAGATTAAAAGAGCTCGGGATCAACAACATGGGGGAGCTCGTGTCTGTCGACAGGTACGCGCTGGACAACCTGCCTGAGCTCACAAAGCTGGAAGCCACCAACAACCCAAAGCTGTCCTACATCCATCGCCTGGCGTTCCGCAACGTCCCTGCCCTGGAGAGCCTGATGCTCAACAACAATGCCTTGAATGCAGTCTACCAAAAGACAGTGGAGTCCCTGCCAAACCTGCGTGAGATCAGCATCCACAGCAACCCGCTCAGGTGCGACTGCGTCATCCACTGGATCAACTCCAACAAAACCAACATCCGCTTCATGGAGCCCCTCTCCATGTTCTGTGCCATGCCTCCGGAATACCGGGGACAGCAGGTGAAGGAAGTGCTGATACAGGACTCCAACGAGCAGTGTCTTCCAATGATCTCTCACGAGACCTTTCCCAATCACCTAAACCTGGACATCGGCATGACGGTGTTCTTAGACTGCCGGGCCATGGCAGAACCTGAGCCAGAAATCTACTGGGTCACTCCTCTGGGCAATAAGGTCACCGTGGAAAGCCTCTCTGACAAATACAAGCTGAGCAGTGAGGGCACCTTGGAAATCTCCAACATCCAGGTTGAGGACTCGGGGAGATACACCTGTGTGGCTCAGAACATAGAAGGGGCTGACACGAGGGTGGCCACCATCCGGGTGAACGGAACGCTCCTGGATGGCACCCAGGTGCTGAAGATCTACGTCAAACAAGCCGAATCCCACTCCATCCTGGTTTCCTGGAAAGTCAATTCCAACGTCATGACATCCAACTTAAAATGGTCATCGGCCACGATGAAGATCGACAACCCCCACATCACCTACACCGCCAGGGTCCCCGTGGACGTCCACGAATACAACCTCACACATTTACAACCCTCTACGGATTATGAAGTGTGTCTGACAGTGTCCAACATCCACCAGCAAACACAGAGATCCTGCGTCAACGTCACGACCAAAAACGCGGCTTTTGCGCTGGATATCTCTGACCAGGAAACCAGCACGGCCCTGGCGGCGGTGATGGGATCCATGTTTGCCGTCATCAGCCTCGCCTCCCTCTCCGTTTATATTGCAAAACGGTTCAAGAGAAAAAACTACCACCACTCGTTGAAAAAATATATGCAAAAGACCTCTTCAATCCCCCTGAACGAGCTCTACCCTCCTCTTATTAATCTCTGGGAAGGTGACAGTGAAAAAGACAAGGATGGCTCTGCAGAGACCAAGCCCACCCAAGTCGACACATCCAGAAGCTATTACATGTGGTAACTCAGAGGATATTTTGCTTCTGGTAGTAAGGAGCACAAAGACTTTTTTGCTTTATTCTGCAAAAACGACGAGTTGAAGACTTTTGTATTTTTGACTTTGCTAGTCCGTGGCAGAGCGGTGAGGACAGGTGGATATTTCAGGATTTTTTAGTATAGCGTATCGCAATGGGTTGACGCAAATGGCAGCTTCACCTAGCTTCCACTCCTCCGTTTATTTTACCATATTTTTTCCCTTTTTTTTTTTTTTTCTTTCTTTTTTAGTTACTGTGCTAAACTTAACACTGTCCTAACTCCAGTGCTGAATAAAAAGAAGGAGAGGCTGGGTGAGCCCACGGTTCCAGCCCCGTTCTTCCAGAGCCATCGCGGGGCAGGATCGCACCGAGCTGACCCTCAGTTCTGGACCTGCAGTGAACTACGTTTGTGACCCTGGTCTGAGGACTCTGCCCTGAGAAAAAGGAGACCCTGAATGATGTTAGTTGACTGTACTGTAATGTTGTATCAACTGATTTGAATGTTTTTGACTTTCAACCACGAGTTTTCCTTTTTTTTATTATTATTGTTATTATTATTTTTGTAGTAGTTGAAGGCTTAGGTAAAGCTAACAGGCAATAGGAGTATGTACATCCAATTTTTTAATGTAACAGACTAAATGTTAATTGTTCTCTTATTCTTTTTATTCTATTTAGTAGACACTTTTGAAGAATTACTAGAGTTTTGTTGTGTTTAAATCACCAACACACGGTGTTTAATGAAGGCAGAGATATAATAAATTTAGTTTTGTTCTGATTTTTTTATTTTGGAAGTCACAATAATGTATTGGGTTTAGATGTCACTAGTTTGACTGGTGATCATGTTTTGACATAAAATATATCCAAAATGTTATATAAAAATATTGTGGGGTTTTTTCCTTGATGAAATGAAGTTCCAGGTTCAGGTTTCTTATGCATTTATGTTAATAGCAGTATTTTCTCTGCACTAGAGGCAAAATATGGAAAATAATTTATTGAGAAAAATGTCTCAGCATGGCTTGTGGACTGAGAGTCACATGCAGAATCAAAACTGTTTGGCATAGGGTACACAGCAAGAAGAATTCGCAGAGTGTGTAACAGGACATTTTCCTTTTTTGTATACTTTTCTGTTTGTATTCTGAGCTAAGACAGAAATGAAGCTGACATTTAGCTGTCATTACCATCACTTAGGACAAAAAAAACCTCAGTGCTACCAAACTGAAATAAACCAGTTGAATCTTGGAATATACTTGAAAAAAAAAAAATTTGGATTAATGTTCCTCCAAAAGCAGAAATTAAGATTAAAACTACCAAGACAGTTACGTTTTGTCCAGTATCGAACTGTATTTTTTACAGGCTTAAAATTAATCCGTATTCTGAGTATTTTCCTGAATTACTGTGGCAAAAGAGAGCAGCAGTGTTCTGTGTGCACTGGGTACAATATAAAGGCATCATTTACAGTTGAACCTACGGGAGCGTTGTCCGGTGTCTTTTCTGCATCCCTGGAAGCTCTGCCCGCGGGTCACGAGCAGGGTGGGCTCTGGTGAACACGTGGTCACCTCACCCCACACCCCTCAGCAGCAAGCACAGCACTTTCTACACTTGGTGACCACTTCCAATGTGCAATTTTTTACTTATTACATGCCAAATCAATTCTTGGTAAGTAAAAGTTAATCGTTCGAATAATGGATGTGCCCAGGGCTGTGTGAAGTTTTTTTAACTCATTGGTTTCTCAGATACATCCAAGACCCCTGAAAATTTACAGATAAGCTTCAAACTTCTTTTTCCTTGTCTGAAAGTGAAAAGTTACCAGCATTGTTTCATTAATCAGCTGCCTTGGTACAAAAACTTAAATCCATCCCTTGGAGAACCTGCCCTGTTGGTCTTGTGTTTCCACAAGAGAAGCTGACAGAAAGTATTAATTATGCATTTCAGTCAAGTATCTGTGCTGCTACACACAATCTTTTCCGTGTTCAGGAGAGCTCATACATTTTTAATCATGTGACAATTAGATTTTGGGGTTAGGCAAGTGGCTTTTGATCATGGAGAAGTAACATGGTGAAAGCATTTCTTCATCGCCTTCTCCTGGATTTGTTTTTAATGTTAATGGGACATTTCCTCATGTTGCCTTCTCCAGAAGAGCTTCAGAGCAATAATTATCATCTTGTCTATATTCTATTCTAACCTTAAAGCTGCAGGCACAATAAATTAAACCAAGATCTCTTCTGCAGCAAAGATTCTCTACTTTAGCCACAGAAAAGGACACTGAGGACAAGGCTGGCCACAGAATGTTGGCTTCCAGCTTGCATGACATCATAAAACTCTCTTTGGAAAATAATTAATCGAGCAGGTGTCAGAAGGTGCAAAGCAAGGCCCCTTTTCCATCATCTCCTCGGTTTCCTGCAGCATTTTCCCAGGATCACACAGCTCTCCCTGACCCTCCTGCCAAACTGGCGGAAGAACACATCACTGTGGATCCAAGACGTTGGTTCCTCGGTGACCATGAGCTAACCTGTGCATGGGGCTGCCCTCCAAAACAGCCATCCTGCTCTTCCTCCCACTGTTCCCCATCTCCCAGCCTTGATTCCAAACGATCTGGGGGCTCTGTTTGCCTTCTGAGCAAGGCTGCATTGTCCCCTCTGTGCTGGTGGGCACAGAGCACAGCAGCTGCTCTGTGTGTGTGTGTGCCCACATCTGCTTTCACCCTCTGCTGTCCCTGCAATTCTGGGCAGCTGCACAAGCACAGCCACTGGTGAAAATGAAGGTGACAGGGACACATGGCCACGGAGGAGGACAGAGCCACGCTGCACAGCGAGCTCAGCACTCTGCAGCAGCAGCCAGGGAAGAAAAGCGATGTTTAACATGTTCCTTTCCGCTGGGGAATAGCAAGCCCTGTGTGTTCCCTCTCTTTTCTGTCATTTATCATCTTTCTAGAGCAACGCTGTTGGAGGACTGCAGGGGGAAAATGGCTTGATAACAGGCACACACTTCTTGGGGATGTGCTGATCTGCAGGATTGTAGGATTGTCCCCTGGAGGGACTGCAGGTCACCCCAGAGCAGCAAGAAGCACCTTGTTAAGGCAGTGTGTTCTGCACACACAGCCACCTGTGCTAAGTATTTTCAGCCTTTTAATCTGACCCTGCAGAATTCTGCAGAGATCCCCAGGACATTTAAAATCTTCCTAATAAAAGAAGAACAGGCAGGGGAAGAGATTAATCACATGTGGCATATAATCGTAGTAAATAACCTTCAACCTTGTGCTAGCAATTTTATTGTGCTTGCAGTTTATTGTGAGCGAAAATAAAAAATACTCTAATTGCCTTCAAAATGTATTTGCATCTGCTCTTCACTGAAGACAAAAACCAGCCCAGTTTTGCTCAGAAGCAGGGATTGAGACTGGCCCACTTGGAAAACAGGAGGGGAAGGAAGACCAC
Organism: Brachypodius melanocephalos; assembly: GCA_013398615.1. Taxonomy (NCBI): domain Eukaryota; kingdom Metazoa; phylum Chordata; class Aves; order Passeriformes; family Pycnonotidae; genus Brachypodius; species Brachypodius melanocephalos. The sequence continues at coordinate 10,118,159 of VZSR01001459.1, forward strand.
TGTTAGCTTTCCTTTGGCTAACAGTTCAGAGAGGCTGTGTAAGAGCAGATCTTTCATAGCCAACTAAACTGCACTGTTACTTCCCCTTGGTTGCCCAATAATAAAATATTTCAGTCCCCCAAAGAGTAAATAACCCACTCAAGTGTGGGATGCAGTGTTTTAGCTAAATCCACTTTTCATCTCCTCACCTGAATCATATTTTATTGGATTGAAGGGTGTTTTCACCCACAAGCCAAGCCTGACCCAGGATGGGATCTTGGAATGAAGAGCACAAACTCAGCAATGCTTTCACACAACCTGTCCTCCTGCCCGGGACTAATCCCTGAGTCACTAAAAGGTGGCAATGAAAAGAACAGCAGTTTGGGTTCACAAAGGGGTGAAACTGGAAACAGGGAACCTGAGATCCAGAGAGAAGGGCATCAACTTGCCCCATTGCCCCAGGCAATCTGGGACAGCAGTCATAAAGAAGGATTTGAGTTCAAATCAGGCAATTCCTTTTGCTTTATGCCAGCAACCTTGAAAATAAGGCTGAGGACAAACCACTGCGATGGAATTCCTGATAATTCCTGGGATAAACAGCAACCTTTCCTTGCTGTCATACAGAGGGAGTGTCCCCTGTTACCCTGAGCTCTCATCCTGCAACCAAACCTCTTCCCTCTGCTCCACTTCTCCACCTGCCCTTATTCCTCACCTCAGCACATTATGACCCTCTATTATATTTCCTATCAGTATGAAAGCAACAAAAGATTAATTTTCCTTTTTAGGGAGATACAGGAGATTCACCTTTAAATTTGTACTGCTGCAGAGTCGTGTCAAGTAGACCAAAGGAATGCTGGAGCGTAATAAAAGCATCATAACACTTTGTTGGAAATACGTGAAAAGAAATACTTTGGAAAATCTGGAATTGATCATTAAGTAAAATATTCCAAAGTGGCTAAATGACTTAAGAGCTTACATCTCATTAGCTTCAGTGGTGTGACAGGTTCAAAATCAGGTAAATGAGATTTTTCTTGGGTGCATCTGGAAGCATTAACTATCTTTAAATTCTCAGCAGCTGGGAAACATTTCATGTGGAATTTTATAACACGGATTTTTTTTTTTTTTTTCAAAAATCACTTGAAACCATAATTTTTATCCCCATTATGGGAGTAGGGAGATGGAATCTAAATCATATCCTCCTCACTGGAGCCACTGATTTGCAGTGATTAAAGGTTTAAAAAAAATAAAGAACTTTTAAAACTGCAACTCCAGCTTTCTGCTCACAACTGGAATAAAAGTTCTTGGCAGGTTTTTTTAAACAGGAGTTTTTCCTACTGGCAAACAGTTTCCTTTCCTGTCCTTGCTGTGGCATTTGATATTCCTGGATGTTCCTGCTACATCCGTGCACAGTCCTTGGCTGCTCTTTTCCAGAGGGTCCCACCCCGTGCTGGGGAGCCCCAGGTCACTCCAGGAGCCCACCCCTCAATGCTGGGTTCTCTCCTGCCTCATGGGCAGCCAAAAATCCCTGGTGGTGCTGCTCCCTGCACGCTCTGAACACCCAGCTGAGTTCAGCCTCCAAAATACTGCAGGGAAGGGAGAGCTGTAGAATGGTCAAGGTGAGGAGGTTTGGTGCCTAATTTAATTTCTCTGGCCCCCAGATTTCCAGTGTTTTCCATTCAAACATAAATGCTGTGACACCTCTACACATCCTCTACACATCCACTGAGTTGGACTTCAGTGATCCTTGTGGGACCTTTCCAACTCAGGATATTCTGTGATTCTATAGTTTGTATTTTTCATAATGACCAAGTTTTTCTGATTTGCCTCTTGTTGGCTGGAGCCCAGGATGCTTTTCTAGAGAGCTGCATCCCCTCACCTCTGAGTTCACAACAGGAAAACCAAGGGGCAGGTGGGGGTCCAGCTCTGCTCCCAGTGTGCCTCAGCTGGTTCTATCTGCACAGAATTATGTGCATACAGTGGATCAGAACAGAATCAAGCTGCCCAGAGAAGCTGTGGCTGCTCTGGCAGTGCCCAAGGCCAGGCTGGATGAGGTTTAGAGCACCCTGGGACAGTGGAAGGTGTCCCTGCCATGACAGGGGGTGGCACTGGGTGGGCTTTAAGGTCCCTCCCAACCCAAACCATTCCACGATTCCATAATAATCAATTTTACTGCATCTCCCTCCTTTGCTGAAACCAAACCATGGCTGTTTTGACATGGGTTTCTAAAAAAAGGTGTGAATAACTCAGCTACTGAAAACACCTCCCTGGCTGGAGTCAGACATTCAGCAAAACCTCTGCCAGCATCTGTAGGAAACAGAGCTGAACCCCAGCGCTGCACTCCATGATCTGCACAAACTGCAGACCAAAGCACAGCCTGACATTCTGCTGCCCAAAACACACAGAGGAGGAGGGGGAGCACAGGGGGGGCACCTGCAGGGCCCCCGTTAAGGTTTGGTCTGAGAGCACAGCCCAGAGAGCTGTTCCTGCCTGCCCCACTGCTCCTCTGCCCAGGAGAGGCACAAACACCAGCCTGGCCCCAGCCTGGCCTGGAGAACAGTTAAAGGAAGGTGCAGATGTTCTAAGTGCTGAGCAGCATTCCCAAGGAGATCCTGCAATGCCAACAGCTACTTAAGGCCCTCTGCAGGTCCCTGAACAGCAGCTTCAGACAGGTTTTGTGGGAAATGGTGCAGTTAGCAGTTATTGAACTGCTCCCCATCCTCCTCATTGGGAAGCTTTGCTGCCACACATCCCTGGGGAATAATGCCAGAGAAGTGGATTCTGTTGCTTCCACCTTCCCTCATGTCAAGGCTGATGCTGATAGCAGAGTTACAAACCTTCAAGGTTATCAACCAGGGTGAACTTTTTCTGAGCTGTTTATCAGAAGAGACTGGGAGAGTTATGCTCCAGCCTCGGTTATATTTTAATGGAATCTGGACACCTAATTTCCTTTTGGCCCAATTTGAAAATCCCATCTTGAAAGAGCTCTCGGTTAGTTTGCCTTCCCCAGTGATTCATTCTCCTCCACATAATTGTAGGAATTGAACTTACACAGGAGCCCTGATCCTTATCTTCCCAAAGTCAATAAGAACTGCACTACTGCTGTGGGTACCAGCTCATTTCCACAGCCTCCCACAGTTTATTGAGGAGACAGAGCCCAGGAAAAAGGCAGCCGAAAAATGGACCAAAAGAGGTGGCACAAACCACGTACAAGGGCAAGTTCTTTCTTTCTTGTTGATTTCTCCCATTTTCACATTTTTAACTAAACCCCTGCCAAATTTCTGATCTGTCAAAACCTCTGCTGACCTTTGGCTACCGAGTAGAAACAAAAAGCTAAATGCAAACATCATCTATAACCCATTCGTGCCTATAGCCTACTTTTAAAATGAAGTTACAATAAAAACTCATTCTCTGAGCAAAGAAATTCTACACACAGCTCTGCCCTTCCTCCCTCTGCTGGGGTAAGAAGGATGGCTCCTGTTCCTATTAAAGATCCACAGCAGCACCAACACTCCAGTGACCCCAGCATAAAGAACAGGACCTGTGTCAATACTGGATTCTCCCCTCACATTTATCCAGTCAGCAAACACGAGCCTAATAGCACAAGCTCAAACAATCAGCACAGATAAAACAGATACTTGGACTATTTTGCCTGCAGCAAATGATTTAAAAGCCATTTAATAATTCAAATCATATGCAAAACAAGATACTGTAGTATCTAATATCAAGTTTTCTTTTCTCTATAGGGAAGTCAGCATGGAAACCATGAGTGCCGGGTGGCAGAAGTCACTGAATAAATGTGGGGTTTTATAAATAAATAAATTTTAATAAAATTATAAATAAAATAAATAAAATAATATATAATAGAAATTAAAATTATAAATATTTTCTATAATTTATATATAGTTACATATTTTATATAAATATTAAAATATAAAATTATAAAAATAAAGGTAAAATAATTTTTTTAAAAAATAAAAAATAAATATAAAATTAAAGGGTTAATAATATTTCAGGTCTCTTCATCTAAAGAGCCCCAATATTTCCCAAGACTTTTAAGCCAAAAGTTCCTTCTGCTGGATGTTCCTTGCATGACCCCAGGGGCCTTGTCCCTGTGAAGTTCCTAAAGCCCAGCCATTCACAGCCCTGCTTCAGCCCCTCATTCCTCCTGGGAACCACCTCCATTCCTCTTCTGAGGAGACAGCACCTTCAAGATCTCATCTCAAAGACAAGAGCATCTTCATTTTCTTATCCCTCAACGTTCTGAGTGGGGAGAAATGGTTTACACATAAAATCATTAATCTTAATGCTTTTCCAATAGTCTGTGTGATTGTTCTAACCTCTGCCAGGAGTGAGAGCAAAGCTGTCAAGGAATGAAAGGGCAAATAAATCCTCCCCAATTCATCCTGCAGATGAAGTCTGGGAAACCTCCAGCCTCTCAATCAGCACGCCCATGTCCCTGATTTACTCCAACTACTCGGAGCTAAACAGATTTGTTATCATTTTATTGGAGGAGGTAAGTGACTGATGGCTGGGGGCAGGAGGGGTGTCAGGAACAATCCCAATCCTGAGGGTGAGGAGCCGCGGATTTGTTGGATTTGTTGGAGCCACAGCTCCTCTCCCTTCAGCAGGGATGGAGTGGGATGACAAAGAGGAGTCAAACTGATGTCAGGGAGGAAAGCTGCATCTTAGAAAAAACCAGGGCCAATTTCCAATTGATAGATCTTGAAAATATGACAGCATTTGAGAGAAGCTGTTGGGAGTGCTGGGGTTTGAGGGAAGGAACATACAGCAGCTCCAGACACTGTGGTTTGTATTTAATGTCCAGGAATAGTAATAAATCTCCTTTGTAATTTGGATGTTCCTAGGTCTATCCGCTGTTCAGCCTCTCATTAATTCTGAATTTGCCGTGATGAACTCCTGGTCGATTCTGCACACCTGGATGTGCAGAATCCCAAATTATTTGCTACGAATTAACCAAACACCTACCAAAATATGAATTCCTGCTGATTCCAGTCCTCCTGTGACAGCTTCTACCCTACCATGGCTCCTCCTTAGAATCAGCAGCTGTGCAATTAACTCCTTACTCAAACACAATTTGCACTGTGACAAAGGACAGTTTTGCTCAAATAAAGATTTCAGTGTTTGACTTGCAAGTTGTTCATGTCACAGAAACATGACTGGGTGACTGATGGGATTCTTGCTGCTTCAATTGTAATTCTACCCAGGAAAATGGTGTCCTTCCATGGAAAATAGCAATAAATCACAAATACATATTCCTGTCATGTGAAGAAGGTGGAAAAGTGCTCTGAGTACAATAATTCTGGTTTGACTTTGCATTTATTTCTTTATCTCCTCTCTTTTAGTGCCACTTATGCTATGACAGAACTGAAGAGAAAAATTGAGGAAGTTTGGATGGTGGAAAACCATCAGCTGGAAGGGATCCATGAGGATCATCCAGTCCAGCTCCTGTTCCTACACAGACACCCCAAATCTCACTCTGGAATGGTGTCCAAAGGCTCCTGGAGCTCTGGAATGTTCCCATTCCCTGGGCAGTGCCCAGCACCCTCTGGGAGAGGAAGAACCCTTCCCTGCTCTCCAACCTAACAAAAAGAATTAAATTTTCTATATGGAGTTGCCATTTAAAAAAGAGCTAGAATGTGTAAATATCATCAAGCTTCAGTGCCCCAGGTATAAAATGACTTTTTGTGGGGAAAAAAAAAAAAATCCATTACAATTACACGGAAAAATAGGGAATAAAAATGAGCCAACACTAGAACTGGGACACGGGGACAGGATCTCACTTGAATGAAAATTCCATCAGTAATTAACAGCTCCTGGGGAAAAGGAGCAGTAAACCCCTGGCTGGAGTGAGAAAGCTTCATTACACCACTACAAGACATTTAACTGCACATAAAGAGAAAATATTTACATCCTCCTAAACATATAAGTAAAAAACTCTGAGAGATAAACTTTAAAATGTACAAAAAATCCTGCTGGAATCGGTATTGGGGGTGCCACATTTCCACACCAGGAGTGGCAGAGCTGCACTGCTCTGGAAACAGCCAAAATTGGGATTTATACACAAGAACTCCCTGAGGTACGACGCCAGGACATTGTGACTGTGATGGATCTGTGAGGAAAATCTCCCTGACAGATTTGCAATCTGCTGGAATTCTCAGATTTATGGAAGTCAGGCAGGAGCCCAGGCCCCAGCGCTCCCAAAATGCCAGCGAGATCCAAGGGCACCCCGTGCCCAAAGAATCTGAGCTGGGATGGGTGGAGCTGCCCCAGACCCTGCACAAATCAACCCCTGCTAAGGAAATATCATTCTGGAGAGACAGGAAAAGCATTCCCTGGAGGCTGGGGGGATGCCAGAGCACCTGCCTGCAATGACATTCCATGGGATCACAGAACGGCAGCAGGGTTTGGGTGCTATGGACATTGAGGAACACCCAGTTCCAACCCCCTGCCCCTGGGAGGTTCCACTTCCACCTGGCAAAAATGTGCAAAGCAAAGCAAAGCACTTTATCCAGTGTGCAGGAGCAGATCCACTGGGACCTCCTGCACTCCCATTTCCTCAGCACCTTCTTCTTCTTCCCTTCACTTCCCACTGACAAAAGAAAAATCATTCTGCTTTTGGCTGCTAACAATAATAATGGTACAAGAAAGCGGATTGAAAATGATGGAAACAACTCCTATCAGTGACTACAACCACAAGAGAGGAGAAGGAGCAACCTGGGCTGTGGAAGGTGACCCTGCCTGTGCCAGGGGTGGAGCTGGGTGGGCTGGGAGGACCCTTCAATCCAAAACATCCTGGAATTCTGTGTCTCACATGAACACAGCTGGGAGAAAGGAGCTGACTGAGTGTTCAATACAATCCTGTGACAGCCAGGATATTCCTCACTGTTCCATGTTCCACAGAGAGTGGGGTTTGCAGTGATCTCTTTTGAGCTGCTCCAGACCCCAACTTTTTGAAATCTTTCATTTTTTTAATTCCATTTTTGATGAAATGCAATGCTGCTGTTCAGATACAAAGCACAAGCTTTCATTCTGCATGCAAGCCAGGCTGTGACAGGCACTAACACCCAGAATTAGCATGCAGCCAGGAGTACACTCAAATTTATCCCAAACTGATGTGGAATCCTCTGACAAATGTCTGTCAGGAGGCGGACAGGACCCAACTTCCACGTGCTTTGGCACATTGCCTTTCTACCGGTGTTAGGTCACTTCAAGACAGAAATGGTCATTATCCTTTCAATATCAAATGATATAAAAGTTTCTAGGTGGTCCCAGCATGTCCAATTATCCATCCTCTCTTGGGAAGAGTGTCAGTGAACAAGGATCAGGCATTAGAACCAGAGCAGTCGCTGTCAGCAGCAGCTCAACAAAACTCTTGATGCTTTTTCATGATGAACCACCTCCAATTTTCTGTATCAATTAGATAAAAAGCATAAAAGAAGTGAGGCATTAATTAGCAGAACGCAGGAGGGGAGAGCTGGGGAGGAAAGCAAACACCACTTGCTGTAAAAGCTCCGGGGGAGGATTTTTCACCCTTTCTCTCATTTCCCTCAGCCCAGCCCACAGCAGATTGTCACTGCTGCTCCACGGAAGGGGAGAGAAAAGCTTTGATCTGTGCCACCAAGAGAGCAGGTACAACCAGGGCACGGACACCTCGGGCTCTGCGGTACAGCTCTGTCTCGGGGGGCAGCAGCAATTCAGGGCAAAGGGAGCAGAATTTGGGACAGAAACATCAGTGCCCAGAGCTGCACACAGTGCCATGGAGGGAGGGCAGTGCTGGGACAGAGGATGGAACCAGCCTGCTCTGGGAGCTCTGCTGCCTCTGCTCCTCCAGAGACAGCCCTGCAATAAACCCTGGCATCTTTGGGATGGAAGGGTTCTCAAATCCCACCCAGAGCCACCCCTGCCATGGGGACACCTTCCAGCACCCCAGGCTGCTCCAAACCCTGTCCAAGGTGGAACATTGCAGGGATAACTGGAGCTGATGGAAGGGTCACAGTGCAGGTAAAGCTGTGCCAGCTCAGGGAGCAGCGCTGAGCAAGGCCACTCACATCACTGTTCCCATGATAAAAAACCCTTATATCCAGCCTCTCTTAATGCTCCCGAGCTTTCAACCAGAAAAGAAGGGAGCAAAGAATGTTCCACTTGCATCCAGCACCCTGGTTTGGGGAGTCAGGGGGATCCCAGCTCTGCTGCAATTGATAAATGCTAAAAAAAGGAAAATTCTCCCATCTTTTCCCTGGGTTAGAGAATCCCAGCCTGGATCTCTGGGGGCTGCCAGGGGGGAGGATGAAGGTTCTTTGGCTCCCCATGGAGCAGGAATGGTGTTCCCATGGAAGGTGGGACCCTGCAGCCCTCCCTGGCAGGTTCAGTATAATTAACACACACAGAGGGAAATTATTTCCTTCTGGACACAGGAACCACCAGGGTTTGAATGCAGAGAAAGAAAAAAACAGGGTGCAACTTCCAGCTCTTACCCTGAGCTGCTTTTGGGAGAGCACAACACAACCCTGCTCAGGGTAATTAACACACACAGAGGGAAATTATTTCCTTCTGGACACAGGAACCACCAGGGTTTGGGGAGATTTTTTTGAATTCAAAGAAAAACCAGGGTGCAATTTCCAGCTCTTTCCCTGAGCTGCTTTTGGGAGAGCACAACACAACCCTGCTCTCTCTGCAGTCACGCTGCCACACCTTCAATCTGCCCTGAATCATATTTGAACATCTAAATTAAACTTTCTATTGAATAGAAATGGGAAACAGCTCTTGCTTGGCTCAAATGCATATTTAATCTCGGGGCCTGGCTGGGGTGGGAAAAGATTTTTAGGACAATATGAACGGATGAAGTGGAATCCTGAAAAAACTGAGTTCTTCAAAACCGTCTCCAGACTTCAAACTGTTCAAATTATTAATTAGCTTGGAATTATTAATTAACTTCGAATAAAACCAGATAAGAAAATGGCACAGACCTCCCCTCTTTGCTGTAAATAAGCAGATAAGAGTCAGGAATTCAGTGATGCTGGGATGAAGCACAGGCAGGCAGAAAGCACAAACACAGAGGCACCTTCATCACCATTATTTGTTCCTTTTTCACCAATTAAATATATTTAATAGATTGTAGCTTGTGGATCAGATAAAACACACCGTGTTCAGCACCACCAAGGCAATATTGCTTTGGGGGTGTGTGTGTGAAATATCCTAATTTAGCTTTTTTTTTTTGGAAAAGGAAAACTCCTTTTCACAGCAATGGCCTTAAAGGTCCTTCTAACTTGAGCATTTAAACACCAAACCTTTCCAGGTATTTTCACAAGACATTTCTTCTAGTAACAGCCTGAAACTTCGGACAATCTTTACATGATCCTATTTTTTTATAAAAGTCACAGCAAATTGAAATCTGGTTGTGCTTTGCAGCTGCCCTGAGTGCAGGGTTCAGATATTTTTTGGGGATTATTTTTGGAAAGCACTTGAGTGGATGAGAGCCAGGCCAAGGGAATTCTCTCCCTTCAGGCACTAATTAGCAGAATCTCCACTGTTCTCCTCCACTCTTTCCATCCTCTGACGTTTCATCTCCTCCCTTGATGGGGAGCAACCATCCTATAAAGAGATTTTATTTTTTTTAGCAGTAATTGGGAATAAAAGCGACTAGCATGGATTGTGACCATTTGGGAAATTTACCTTCCAGCTGAGTAACTGTGCAGTTTTTGGATGCCTGAGAGGCTCCCTTGCTGCCTCTAAAGGTTATTGTGCATTTAATGAGTCTTTGTAGATTTAATTTAAGTGAAAATAAATAAAAAAAAAAATACAGATTTTATAACAGAGTAGCAAGACTTTTCCCAAGATCTGCTGATTTACGGGACAGGATTCTGGAACCTGTGAGTTCTAAAGAGATGATTCAAGCATTATGAGAGTAGGACAACTCATGAATTCTGTGTTTTAAGGTCCTTATTTTAATTAATGTTAATTAATTTTAATAAAATTTAAGTTTCGTTGTCTTGGGGCTAGAACCTTTTCAAGCCCTGTTTTAAAGGGAATGGTGATAAGCCTTTGAAAAATGGGGGCTTTGTAAATCATTTTTTAAAATTGTAAATACAACAGCAACATCTATCAGGATTTCAGTATTTCACCTCCTCCTTCTGCAGCACAGTTATTCTGTACATCACAAAACCAAAGGATTTATTGATATTATTTCCATAGTCCAGTGAAACACTAATCCACACAGGAAAAAGAATGCAAATCCCATCGTTTGTTGGCCTCAATTTTCCCAGACATTTAAAAGTCAGGAATAATATTGCAGAAATCATCCAGAAGATTGTCTGCATAAGGAAAAAAACCAGCCCTTTAGAAGGGAGGGCTTAATCTATATATTCAGAAATACACAGAATTACATTTTTATTATTTCACTGTACAAGCTTCACTTCTGTAGCGGATTCCTGCAACATTTAACATTCAAATTAACAAGAAATTCTGACAATTCATCAGTTCTATGCAGCCAAACTGAGGCATGGTATTTCTTGCAGTCCATATTTTCTGAAAAAAAAAAAAAACAAAAAAAATAAAAACAAAAAAACCCCTTATTCCTAAACATTGTTCTTTCCAATAATTAGTTCATTGACATTCTTGTGCCAAAGAAAATATCATTAGTAATTTACAAAAGTTGCATGAAGAATAATAAGAGTTCAAAAACCCAGTGTGAGATAAATGAAGCCCACAGGTCCCTTGAAATCATTAAAAGGCAGCTGGAATGAGAGGCACGAGAATTATCCTCAGACCACCCTTATCCCAAATATTTGATGCTGTAGCCCTGGATGAAACCTCTGCCTTGGTTTTGGGGAGATGCTGGGGCTGGTTTAGAGAGGCTGCTGGAACGCAGAATAAAACAAACAAGACAAAACCCAGATTTTGGATCCTTCCACCACCCATTCTGTCCCATCAGCGAGGGCTGATGGTTCCTCTCTCCTCTGGCCTCCAAATCTTTTTGTGTTTCAGCTCTCTCCCCATTATCTCACACCTCAGAGACACAACCTTGCACCGCAGTGCTGTCATTGACTGCATC
>VZSR01001459.1:10129308-10152840 GCA_013398615.1 Brachypodius melanocephalos
TGGTCTGGGAGGGCTTTGCCAGCCTGAATAATTCTGATTTTATTCCCTGATTCCCAGGAAGAGCTGGCAGTGTGTGGACACCAGTGAGTGCTGATTCAGCTCCCAGTCCCAGGGACACCTCTGGGATGTGCTGCAGGGGAAGATGTGGCACAATTTGGGTATTTTTTAATAACAGATTTATCACCCTCTCTTCAGCTCATGACCTTACAGGATCAGGACTTTTGAGACATCTGTTTTCAGATCAAATGAGATTAAGGGAGAATTATGCTCAAATCAGGTGACTTTCAGTGATTAAAAGCCTAGAAAGAAACAAGACACAGAACTTGGTGTTCACTCACTGACTCGTGGAGTTTGGGCTTCAGCAAAGCAGGCCACGGGAAATGAAGGCAAAGCTTCATTAAACAAGTGCCTTCCTAAAGAAGGAGCAGCAGCCTTTTGTTTGTCCACCGGATCCGTGCCTTAATAAAACAGCAGATTGGAAATCTGCTGAAAACACTGGAAATTCCCACAGGGAATTCTTGCTAGCCTGAACACTCCTATAAATAATTCAGCATCATTGACAAGAAGCCCATTAAAAAACAGTTGAAGTCATCTCAGACTTTTAGGTGGAATTTAAAGCAAAAATTTCACCCGAGCTGATGCGGTCGATACCAAAGTCACTCCCAATCCACAGCAAGCACGGAACAAAAGGGAGAGGCAGATGAAAAGGAGCAGCTGGTGCCTGGGACCAGTGGAGTGTGAAACGAAGCAGTTGAGTGTTTTCCAGGGCAATGGGCTCTGCTCGGAGCGCTCTGCCTCGCTCCAGAGATGGCTCCAAGTCAATCAGCAAAGCCAGGCAGAGCATTCCCAGCAAAGCTCATGGCAGCTCCTCTGACTCCGCTGCTCGTAACGAGGCTCCCACCGCTGGGAACATCTGGCCACGCTCGAAATGCAAGCTCTGTGCAAATTTAATCCTTCTCATTACTACGGGCAACGCAACGGCTTCGTTGTTCTGTTTGACTTCAGAGCTCGTTTGTGATTGTTTAATCTTTTTATTTTTCCTTGAGAGAATCAGATGAGTCTAACCCTGGAAAACAAACAGCCCTTGATGCCCTGAGCTCACAAACAGCTCTGTGTCCTTGGGGGAACCAGAGCAGCTGATGACACCCCATTCTTGGGGTGCAAAGCACTTAATTAACAAACCCAATGTTTTTACAGATGTCGTTCCTCTGTTCAAGTTCATGGTGCACAGGCAGAGCTGCACAGCAGCCTCTGGACAAGCCCTGCACTGAATTCCCTGCTGCTCCCTTCCCAGCTCAGCACAGCAGCCAATTCCTCTGGTAAAATGCACCCCCTTCCATCTTTTAGCTCTTGGTTGCTCTTCCATCTCTCTGGCCTTCCATAAAACCATTCTCTGCTGGGTGGAACAGCAGCATTTTTATCTTTTAATAACCTAGCACATTTGTAATAAGAGTTATTAATATATTTTATAATACTCAGTGTATTTACACACACAGAAACACCACCCATGTTTTCATAATAACATTGTGAGACCCGCCACAAACCTCTGCTCTATTTTATCCATTTAAGTTGCTTTGTTTGATGATGCAGAAATACATTGATAACACAACCAGTTCCCACATCTCTAGCCAGTAAAATCCTGTGGCACACATGAATCATTTCAATGGAAATTTTAGAGAAAGTTAATTAAAGGTCATTGGTTTTTCCTCTTCACCCCCCCCTTTTTTTTGTATAATTTGAAGGACCTCCACTGTCTATCAGCATGGGGGGAAATGAGACAATTTTGTTAAAGCTGACAGAATTAGCAAGAGATAAGTAAAGGTCAAATGTCAGGATGAGGACTGGAAGCTTAATCTTCCTCCATACCATACAGCAGAGCAGCAAAAAGAAGGGGGGAAAAGGTATATTTAATCAAAAAGGAGACAAAAAGGAAATTTGCATCAAAAATATTCCTGCAAATTAAAAGACATTGAGATCTTGATTAAAGATTATGAGGCTTCCAGTTAATTGTGATTTATTCAGAGATCAAATTATTCTGCAATGGGTTCAATCAATGGAATGAATGAAACAAAATCTGTTATTCTGGAAAGAGCCCAGTTGAGCTTGTGGGTGCTGAGGGAGCAGAGAACTGGAGCTGGTCTCCAGCAGGAAGGGAACCAGAACCCAAACCAGCCAGGAAACCACAGGAACCCAGACTGGGATGACCCTAAAACTCATCTTGTTCCACCCCCACCATGGCCAGGGACACCTTCCACCATCCCAGGTTGTCCTAAGCCCCATCCAGCCTGGAATTAAACACCAGCATCATCCTCATAAAAGAGCAGCTAAAACAAGCTGGAAATACAGTTATTGGAATAGCAGCTTTCACATGGAGCAATCTGCAAATGTTTTAGATTACAACAAGTTACAGCCAATTTCAAACATAAAGAAATCATGGAAGAAGTGGAAATATAAAGCAAGAGAATTCTTTCTCTTAATAAGATTCTATGTGAAATACAGCTAATGAAGCTGAGGGATAGAAAGTTACTCCACATCAGAGAAGAAGAGTCTTGAATGAGCAGACAGGAAATATTAGAAGAAAAGGATGAAACAATGCACCATTCCTAAATAAACACAAGTGGAATCCGAGTTCTACTACTGCCTCTCTTTGTGACAATAAAAATGGGCTCTGGAGAAGCTGAACAGGCTCAGCATTGTACTGGCTGCTTTTATCTCACACAGAATCTTCTCTCACCAAGATCTTATCACATGCATTTTAATAATTCCATAATTTCAGTATTATCTGCACGAGCAGCTGCTCATCCTCTCCCGGGGGGCACCTGGAATGATTTCCCGTCTCATGGAGATGAACACTCCTTGTCTGTGCAACAGCACCACAGCTGATGGCATCTGCCTGGGACTTCTCTCAATTTAACTATTAAATAATAACTATTAACTAAGGACTCTTTGGTTATTTATTAGTTACAATATCTCAGGGGCTGGACATCAGTAGCACCTACAGCAAAAATGTCTTGACAGAACTCAGTAAGGAGAGAGCCTGTGGATTCCCTTTTCATACTTTGCACAATGCTGCAGTGGAGAGCAATTCAAGCTTCATTAAGAATGATTAGAAACAAACACAGACAAAATTTAACATGTGCTTATAAAGTGGCTAAAAATATTTTCAGTTCCAGTGTTTTCATTCCATCCATGCACCTCTTTCAGCAGCAAGATATGACAATATCCTACCCGTCCATACTTTTATACTCCATAAGTCGTTCAGATGCGTAAATTATATATAAAAATAGACAAAGGAATTCCTGTGCCATCAATTTGTATTTTATGTTCCTCCAAAAGGAGAGGGTTTTATAAAATTGTCAGCACAGAGAAGTGCTAGAATCCCAGGACAGCTGTCTGTCCTTCCCACCCTTAAATAGCATTTTATTTGGCTACCATATGCTTCAACCTCTCTGTCTGCCACCTTCAGATTTCCCTTCCTGAGCTACAGAAAATAAAATGCTAAACAGCAAGAAGAGTGGTGGTAAAACTCTCCCTGGAGTAGAGGGATGGGGATTAAAAGCACACCTGAAAGAGCCTTCATTTTCCAGCCTATAAACCAAACCCTTCCCTCACAGGGGGAACACATCAAGCCTCATTACACTGATGTCCTTCAAAGGAAAAAAAAAAAAAAAAAAAAAAAAAAGGTCTAAATACAGCCTGAGAAATACACACTCATTACTGAGCCTCAGATTTTCGTGCTGCCAGAGAGATGGGAGCGTTCTGGACAACTTTATCACCTGGGAATTCATCATGCCAAGGATGGAATCAGGCTGGATTTGTCCAAGGTATGAAGTTCTAAAAGAGAAGGAAGAACGCTGGCTTTGTTCCATGGATGTGCACACCAAGAGCAGAGCAGCCAAACAGGACTTTGGGCAAGGGGAAAATGGGAAGCACGGATGGGATATTGGGGAGGAACTGTTCCCTGCCTCCAGGACAGGGAGCAGCACTCCAGCACCAGAGCAGAGATCAAGCAGTTTAAATTTCTGTGCAAGTGGGAAAACACGATTATAGCCAGCATTGCCTCTTCCTCAGCAGCAGAGGATAAATCTCTCCAGTGAGAGATAACTTCTTTCAAAAGCTTTATCAGAAGGAGAAGGAGTTACCTCGTGTCCAGCTCTCTTACAACTTATCTGCCTCTGGGAAGCAGAGATTAGGGGGATGCAGGTCCTGCATCACATCCAGCTGCAGTGCAGCTGTGTTCCTGCAGGATTCCCTGCACTGACCCCAGGGTAACTCAGCAGAGTCAAACCCTGCCCCTGCCCCATTCCCAGCCCTGCAGACACCACCAGTGCCTGCCACACGCTGGAATCCTCCACCCCTGGCATTCCTGGCTGCACCATCCCCTGTCACCGAGGCCAGCAGAAGGCTTTTGACTCCATCACTGCAGCTGGCAGCCAGCTCAGGGCCAGGTTTCACCTCCAGAAATAGCTCCTGCAGCTCAGGCAGTTCATCTGCTCCCCAGGCTGTTTGGCAGGGGATCAGCTCCTGCTGCCACCAGGAGCAGGGATGGCTGATGGATGAGTGAGGAGCTGGTTAATTGGACAGGGAAACAGTTTAAGCACCAAGCTGCTTTGTCAAGAACTGGAAATTGGCAGTTCCCTCTGTGACAGAGCTCAGTTCCAGCTCCAGGGCACCACAGGGTGAGGGGCTCCCTGTCCCATCCTTCCAGGACATTCCTGGAGCCTGTGGGGGATCCTGAGCCCCTCTGCAGTGATGCTTTAGTCCTGTAAATACAGAGAAAACCTCAGCCTTCTGAGCTGTCTGCCATTTGTCATCCCCACAGTAATTCCCTGCATTTTCTCAAGAGCCTGGGATATGAATAACTTCTCCTTCATATTCCCTGCAAATGAGAAAGACTCTCTTTTTAAATTATTCATGACATTATTATTATTAAAAGTCAAAGCGCCATTTAATGAAATAACATCTTTAAAGTCTGATTGCACTAAAGCCAGAATGCCACGGTTTGTAAAACATCCGTGTCCTTTAGCCTGTGCTGAATTACAAGAGAAATGACTCTGAAATCACACTTGTAGCTCAGGAGAAAACCCTGCTCCGATACACAAATCAATACATGATTTAATTGTGTTTTATTGCTGCTCCTGCTCAGTCTGGGGTCAGGAGGGAGCCTGAGAACATCCTGTTTGCTGTTTTCCCCAGTTGTATTCCCTCAACGTGCACCTGGTTCTTAATTCCAACCCTCAAGGCCCCTCCAGCTGCAGGGCAGCAGGGACACTGATGGAGAGAGTGGGGAATGAGAGCAAAAGTTCCATATTCCCCTCTGGAGTGCAGCTCACGGAAAAGATTTCCACTGGGATTGGCTTGGGAAGTGCCAAGGAAAGCAGGATGGGAAAGGCAGAGCTGAAACCTTTACTGAGCACAGGTGTCTGTGCCACTGAGACCAGCCCATGGTGGTCCCCAAGGTTACCCTGCACAAAGCAGGGCTTGGAGCAGCTCAGGAGAACAGGGACAGGGAGCTCCTGGAGCAGAGACCCTCCAGAAGGGCCTGGAGCATCCTCATGCCCAGGAAAGGCTGGGGCTGCTCAGCCTGGAGAGAACACCCTGGCTGGCCCTGTCTGCAGGGCCCCCTCCTGGGATTTTGGGATGATTTTATGGGGAAAAAACCCAACTATTTCATCACTACTAGACTAATGATATATTGCCTTCCTTTTTAGAGTTTCCTTACTCAACATCCAAAGGTTCACCAATCTTTGTTTCAAGGTCCAACAAATCATTTTTCTCATGGACCCATAACAGACCCACATGATCCTGGCTGATGTCCAGAGCTGGGTGCTCTCATCCCAGTGGATAAATCCTCATGCAGTATAGATGAGGATTTTTCTAATAGTGGAAGAATTCCTGAAAATTCCTAGGTGTGAGATAGAAATCCAGATCCACATTCTCCCCAGCTAATCCCTGTCTTCTACTCTGCCTTTTTAGCTTCTCTCTAATATCAACACACAGAGCTGATGGCTTTGTTTTGACTCATGCTCTGGAAAATAGCAATAATTCCATTAAAATCACTAAGAATTCGAACCCTGAATCCAGCTGAACTCCTGATTTTCACTCTCCCCAGGTCTCTAAAAGGAGATGCCCAATTTTTAGAGTACTTGCTTGAAGTTTTTGGGGTTTTTTTAAAATGAAATAGATTTTTATCTCAGAGGATGGAAATGTACTTTAAAGCTTGACTGAAGGAAATAACAGCAAACCCATGTTTTAGCTTGAGGCTGTGCATTTATCCAGCCACCTTTTCCCCAAATCTTGTAGGCACAAAGCTGCAAACAGACCCTCACCTCACCACATCCATTTCTGCACTGACAGATTTCGTGTCTTCCAAGAAAAAAGCTGTCCAAGATGCACCCAGCCCCTCCTCCCGAGTCTGGAAAAACAACACTGATTTGCCATTTCTTCCCACTTTTCACTGCTGGTGATGTAACCCACTGCAGACATTTATTTTCAGGATTCATAAAGAGAAATGTTCCAGAAATTTGGTAATGATCTCACAAGATCCTGAACATATGAAAACAAGGGCACCTGCACAATTGTGTGGTGAGAGAAATCCACCCAGGAGTGTTTGCTGTTCCTTAGCAAACAGACAGCTGGAAGCAAAATTACTGCTTTGTGCAAACAACAGAGGGTTTGTTTAGTAAGCTCAAAGCAAAACAGACAAATTCGGGTTTCTGTGGAAGTTTACCTGAGTCCCTTGTGAATCCCACACCCTTCCCTGCACAGGGGCTCCTGACAATGGCCTGAGCTCCTGCAAGCCCCATCTCCTTCAGCACAACTCAAGGTCCATCCCCAAAGCACAAAAATTTGCTTTTTGCACTTTCTTTTCTTGTTTAATGGCCATTAAAATTTTTTGAAAAAAATCCTGCATTTCAAGATCCATTTTCCTCCATTATGCACAAAGAAAAGCACTACCTAAAGATCAGTTTTACAGCTGGAACTGAAAAACAGGATGAAGAACAATCACTCTAGCCATTGCTGCAGAATGAGTTGGATTTAGCAAAGCCCAAAATGCCAAAGATCAGGAACTGGCCAGGGAAAACTCCTCATTCTGTACATCCAAGGAATCCTATACTGAGCTGTATGGACTGGAATGCACAGTCCCTGCTCACAGCACAGCCCCTGAGAGGCTCAGCTGCACAAAAGCACCAAATAAAACCCACCACGGGCTCCTGGGACCCAGTGGAAAGGGGCACAGAGACAGAGCTGCTTTCTGAGTTTGGGGTTTCCTTCTGCTGGCACCTGCCTTGCTCCAATGAACTCCCAATTCCTCATTTTCTGAGGGAATCTAGAGCTGGAATTTCACTTTGCACCTTCTTCTCTGTGCTCATCAACCCCTACAGATAAATCAAATCTATCCCCTTTTCCTGGCAGTATGACAAGCCAAATCCATCTGGAATCTAATTATTGCTCCAGTGCCTATTGTTCCAATATAAATCATCGAGAGCTACAATACAAAAAGAATAAATCTGTGGGACTGCTAAGACTCGCCTTGCTCCCTTTTCCAACTGTTTTTGTGGGTAAGTCGAGGGTATGATAAATCCTCCCAGTGATGCTCCTGGATTTATAACCCAGAGGGATCAATAGGCTCCCTCTGCCATGCAGCCCTGCAGGGATTCTGTGCAGGATTGCTGGGATGGTGGGAAGAGCACGGTGACATCCAGGAGGGTTTTCCTGGATCCAGCTCCCCAAAAACAACCCTCCTGCCCCTCCTTGGCCTTGTGCTGACTCCAGGGAAGCTCCTGCTGGATGCCTGGGTGTCCATCCTGCTCTCCAGCAGCCTCCCTGGACTCCTGGCACACCCCTGAGCAGGGCAGGGAAGAAATGAAACTCTTCCAACAAAGCACTGCCAGGCTGATGACAAATTCCAGGGCAGGAGAGTCCCACAGACATCATCAACACATCCAGGGAGCTGCAAGGGTCCATCAGGGAATATCAGCAACCCCTCCTGCTCTGTAGCAGCACTGAGAGCAACCAGAGAAAACACCCACACTGCAGGAGGTTCTTGCAGAGCCACACATCCCCATGTCCTGGATTCCCTCTTGGGCACTTCCAGAGCCAAACCCCAGCCCTGGAGGGGTCAAAGGAAAAAGCCTGGCTGGCATTTTCACAGAAATCATCTTACACCAACCCCAGAACTCCCAGGGAATGCGTTTCCCTGCTGCTTTCTTTCAGGGCAGCTGAAGAAGTTTCCAGCCCAGGTACTGCCTAAAAAGCACAGCAGTGACTTATCCAGGCTGTTCCCTGTGTAAAAACTCATTCTGATGCCTTCAGTTTTCTCTTCCCTGTATTTCATGCTCTGTGCACCCAGGGGTGCAGCTCTGAGCTCACAGCCAGGGTCACTCAGCTCTGCACACAGCACGGACACAAAACAAATCCTTTTCCTGCTGCACACCAAGGACAACTTTCAGCCCCAAAGCACAACCAAGGGTGGCTGAAGGGAGGAACAAGAAGGATGGGACCTGACAGCCTGGAGCTGGAATGGGACAATTCAACCCCAAGGTGCAAATGGACCAAAACTGATCAAAGTGGGAGACCTGGTGACCATTGTCCATTTTGTGTCCATTTTGGGTCCACCTTGGGTGTAGCCCTGGCCATGCCCTGTCCTGCTCAAGGTGTACCCTAAAGGCCTTTCAATAAATCTCTGCTTTATTCTCTGGCTCTGTCCAGTCTCTGTTTCAGGGCAGCCTTCCCAAGGCATCAATGTCACCCTAAAGGTTACAGCCCCCAGCTCACTGAAGAGAAAATAAAGTGAGACAGAAACACCTAAAGTATGCTGGGGAGGGTTTGAAGTACCTCAAACCACCCTTGGACGCTCCTTCATGCACAGCCCTGCACAAAAGGCTGATTTGCAGTGAACAGAAGGTCTTGGTGCTGCACTCCACAGACATGAAGGGTGTTCTAATAGTTAGTTACTGAGCTCTTCAGTGGTGGTTACAATCTGCTGCCACATTAATCTCACCCCATAATTAGCTGCCTGGGGAAAACGTGTTGTTATTCAGAGGAGCCAGGTGAACGGGGAAACAGCTCCAGAGGTCTGAACCTCATGATTTATTTCCCTTTCAAAACAGAGAGGTGAAGCAAGGCACAGCCCTTGCTCCATTATACGCACTGGACAATTTTGCTGTGCGCTTGGCAAGGTGCAGAAGTGCAAGATGACCCAAAATAGTCCTGCAGAAAATCAAAACTCCTTATTCCTGATACAAGAGAACAGCAGGGAAACCCTGCACTTAAAGAGCTCCAAAGAGGCTACAAGGTACTCTACAATATTTATGAGTGCAAGATATATACTATAGATTAATTCATAATTTCTCCATGCATAATTTAAAGTCTATTTACAGAGGAAAACAGTCATCACACAGCAACCATCACAAATGCATTCACTTAAACTTAAGGGCATCTGGAATGCCTGCTCAGAAATCAGAGCCCATAATAAACCAGTCACAGGCAATGAAAAGCTGACTAAAATGCCCAGGAAAAGAAAGGAAATGCATTTCTGAGGCAGCTGATGTGCTATAAATATTTAATGCCCTATAAAATCTTTCATTTAGTTATATTTATATAGTATTAAGCACATTGTTCCAGATCACAGTAAGAAATTAGTTTTAACTCGAGTTTTAGAGAGAACTTAGTTTTTCTTGCCTACGGTTTAACCTCACACTAAAAGCTACAAATCGTGGCTCAATGAATTTGTACTAAAGCAGCATAACTCCTTCATTTCCTCAAAAATCCTCCCTGAACAGAACCATTTTCTCTATTTAACAATGTAATTGCGCACTCATAGGATCACAGAACACCCAGAATGGTTCAGGGTTGGGAGAGACCCTAAATCCCACCCAGTGCCACCCCTGCCATGGCAGGGACAGCTCCCACTGTCCCAGGCTGCTCCAACCTGGCCTTGGGCACCCTGTGCCAGGACCTGACCACCCTCACAGGGAGGAATTTCATCCAATATCCATCCATCCCTGCTCTCTTTTCCAGGTATCAAGGGCAGTAAATGTGATAAGTGAACACGGGCACAGATGATGCTTTCAGATATCAAGTAAGATCCCCAGTAAGTAACACCCAGGTGTGTGTTTGCCACTTGGAAATAAAAGATTTTGCTGCTCTAACAGCCAGGGAGAAGCTCACTGTGACTCCTGCAGTTCTCTCACAATGGATGGAGACACAATTCCCTGGCATCCCTGCTGCAGAGCAATTAAAACAATCAGCCCTTTAGTTACACCTCATTCCACTGTTTCCCCATAAATAAGCTATAAGATCACAGCCTTTAAATGCTATTCTATTTATTTACTGAATATATTCTCAATTCCCATCACAGAAATAGAGAACAACCCAAAGAATGTGCATGATGAGCTCCCTCCTTCCATAGCTAGTTTTAAAAAAATGTTGAAGGGTGTTTTAGGAGTCAGCTTGCTCCCCATTAGGAAAAAAAAAAAAAAAAAAAAAAGCAGGTTAAAAAACAGTGGTGCTGCCCTGAACCCCAAGGCTGAAGATGCACTTTTTGGGTTTGCAGTTGAATTTGTGCAGCAGAATGTGCTGCCTGCCTTGGCCCCAAGCCAGCAGATCCCACTCCTGAACCGAGCGCTCTCCTCTTCTGGATGGCATTTTTTTGTTCTTTAAATGTCTTCATGGTGTTCCTCTGCATCCATATAAAGATTTTTAATTGCTGTTTAATATTAATGCAGCTTTCAGAATCAGGGAAAACGCTGGCTTTTAATTTATTTTTTTTTTTTTAAGCCCACATCAGCTTCAAAGTTGCAGCTATAAATAGAGGAGTGTTGGAGACAGACATAGCCAGGAGCTACAGCAGGGTGCAGTTTATCCTCTGCACAAGACTGGAAATTACTGAACATCTGAGATGATGCCCCAATTTCAGCAGAGGCTCCTCAGCAACGTGTCCTGACCCCACAAACCCTGGAGGACTCCGGCACCTCCTGGGTGAGCTCCATCATTTGAGGAGTTCCAGTGGATGGAGAGGCTAAAGCTCATTTCACTCAGCTGTACATCAATCACCTCACCTGTCACTTTGGCCACGTTTGACAGCAGATCAACTCCTTGTGTTTAATGCAGCATTTGTTGGGATAATAAATCTTCCAGCCAGGCAGTTTCCTTTGTCCTGCTGATGTTTTAATCGACTTCTAAGGACAAAGCTGATTTTATGTATTTCAGCTTTAATTGCTGCTCGCTTTCCTGGATTTCTTTCACACAATCATGTTAAGCATTAGGTTATTTAAGGAGATTAGTGAGTCTCACCATTGAGAGCCACACTCCCAGTTACAATGGAAATACACTCAGTGGTCAAAATTGGTTGAGCAAGAACTTTGAAACTCGTTTTGAACAAATTCCCTGGGTCTGTTTCACACAGTTCCATAGAAGGGAGCCTGAGGATTATGTGAAGGAGTAAATCTGACACTGCTTAATGTCTCAAAAGGACTCGCCTCCACCTCCAAAATCTGTAATTATGTGCGATTTGCATTAATCCCCAGAAAGAAATAGAAATCCCTACACAAAACAGAAAAAGCAGATTAGGAGCAATATTCTGTTGACAGTCCCGCAAATGATTTATGTCAATTAAGATAATTCCTGAGCTCTTATCAAACCACCTCTTCACTTCAGGAGAGGGGGACACCTAACCCAGAGCCACACAGCTCCATCTCCCAGGAAGGGAAATTCCAATTTCCCATTTGAAGTTCATCCAGTGAAAAAGTGCATTACATCCAACGCTGCTTTAAAAAAAAAAAAAAAAAAAAAAAGGCAAAGCTATGGAGCAGCAACAAGAGAAAAGTCATTTTTCATTAGAGCCTGGAGATGTGCAGAGATGAGACCATTGAGGTGCAGGTGTGATGGGTGCTCAGGGGGCTGAGCTGCTCCCCACAGCCCCCTGCTCTGCCCCTGCTCCCACCAGAGGTCACGGATGACGACAGGAGGCACCGACTGCGCTGCTTCCTGCCCAGAGGGATGCTGAGACACCCTCCACCTAACGGGCACCTCTGCGGGAATATTTCTGGCAACTGATGAATCATTTTGCAAGTCAAGGCAGAAAAGCCATCATTAAGAGCACCTTGTTGTTCCTGCTACAGGCGCCTCGTTAAGAAACCTGCTTCAGCTCTCATTTCCCAATTCTTTGTCAGTGCCTCCGCAGATGAAAATTTCCCATCCTCTCAGAGGCTTTAATTTGCCCCCAGATAGCAGCAAAGGCTGATGCTGATCTACAAAACACACCTGAGAAGGAATTGCTGGGCCATGTGATGATATCCTGGATCTGGGTAGGTCAGGAGCTGGGATAACTCTTCCAAAAGCAAGAACAGGCTCACCACAGGCAAAACCACAGCAGGTGAACCAAAGCCATCCAAGCGGCTGTGGCAGCACTGACGGCAGGCAGGTCATTTACATATATGCAAATGAACACGCAGGGAGATGTCTCAGGCCATTTTGGCACTTTCCTCTGGGAATTGTCAGGATTCACCTTTCAAAGGTTGTTTCCAGCAGTCACCAAACCCCAGAGTGGGTTGGGAGGGACCTTCAATCCCACCCAGTGTCACCCCAGCCATGGCAGGGACACCTTTCAACCTTCCCCAGGGTCCAATGTCCTGGGACATTCCAGGGATCCAGGGGCAGCCCCATCCCAGGGAACAAAGCAGTCCTGGCCATAAATGAACCTGCCCAGGGTTACCTGGGTACACCTGAAATGCTCTGTAATGTTTAGCTCCAGGCAAACCGACTAAGAGGAAATGGCTAATAAAATCCAAGAACGTTTAATTGGCGCATTGTTAGGAGAACATTAATTGGCAACTCTAATACACCGAATAAATTAGCATAATCAACGAGCTGAAGACTTACATTGCATTATCACGTACCTCACAATGACTTTTTAATTATTCAGAAAGCAAATAAATTATTTCCAAACTTGCACCTTCCTCTGTTTCATGTTATCCTTGTGCCTTTTAAATGCATATTAACTTTTTTTTTAATTTCTCAATTGAAGTCTACCAAGCCCTGGTGATTCAGCTTGGTTTTCTCCTTCTGTGGAAGTATGGGATGGGAACAGAAGTTGCTGTGTCACTCGGAAGAG
Source organism: Brachypodius melanocephalos (assembly GCA_013398615.1). Lineage (NCBI taxonomy): Eukaryota > Metazoa > Chordata > Aves > Passeriformes > Pycnonotidae > Brachypodius > Brachypodius melanocephalos. Next base: position 10,142,426 of record VZSR01001459.1, read on the forward strand.
CTGCAAGATTTTAGTCATACTTGTAAAATCTAAAACCCTGAGGCTTCAATGACACAAACATCACCTTTGCAGAGAAGGAAGAAGAACTTGCTGAGGTCAGGATTGGATGGGTTTAAATGTGGTATTTAAGTCTGGTGTTTTCAAAGATACACAAACAAGGTGTTAACCACAATGTGGCTTGGATCAGTTTGAAATGCCCTCTTTTGGAATATTTTGAATAATCAACACTTTGGACTACTCAGAACAGGCAGCTTTGTTCTGCCATGGGTATCTCCCCACTTCCCCTTCCCAATAATTCCCAAGCTCATAAATCTCTCTCTCCAGTCCCCCCTTTCAGTCCCAATTACAAACACTATCTTTAGCCAAAGAAAATGTCAGTGTACAAATAAAATCAAATCCGCAATTAACATTACCAGATATAATGAGATGTTTAATTACCCTTGAAACTAGGCCTTGTGAAGAGCCAATAAACTTTAAAGTGCTTTTGTTACCAATCCAATTATCCATCATACACAGCATCAGACTGTTTGCATTGCCCTCCAACAAGGGTCCAAGAGCAAGGAAATAATTCTGACATTAAGAGTGGAGAATGTTACAGAAACTTGTGACAAAAGCTCAGTCCAAACCCTAAGAAGAGACCAAAAAAAGCTTGATAAACTGTAGAATAGATTAAATCATTCTCTAGTGTCTCGTGTGGCAAAGCACTGAACAAAAATGCTTCATATGAGCCCCAAAACTCTGAAGAGCAGCACAGCAGTGACACCACCAGATCCACAAACCTCCATCAGCTCCAGAGCCAAAACTGCAGCTCCCAGCACAAAGCTCTGGAGCCAGCTGACAGTGGGGAGGGAAATAATCTGCATTTAAAACACCCCCGGGCTGCAGAATATTATCTTCAATAAAAGCCAAGATCGCTGCAATAGTGCAAAATGTTTAAACAGTGGGACCTGCAGGTGCCAAATCCACCAAGGGATTTTATGAATTTCATGCACATTTGGAAAAGAAGACGATTCAGAAGGGGCTGGAGTCCAAATTGGCCTCAAGAAATAACAAAACCACCCACGAAAAACGCAAATACCACAAAAAACAGCACCAAGAAAGCCCAAGACAATTTGCACCTACTTTTTGCCCAAATTCACTGGATGATTTCCCATACATAAGAAGTTATTTATGTCATTATTACTTTTTTTTTTTTTCCTGGACAAAATCAACTCCTAGAAAATGTTGATTAATTTGCCGCTTGATGCATAAAAAGTGAGCTTGTGAAATTACCAGAAGAGGTAAATAAATGATTCATGTGGGTTGGTTTTGCATGAATAAATTATTTGTTCCTTCTCCGTGTTTCATCTGATAGAAGAATGCAAAATTAATGCTATTCTATGCAAATAGAAAGCCTTTTATAAAATTCTGACCTAATTATAGATGTTTGCTAAGAAACTCACACTTGAGTTTTCAGGGAAAAAAAAAATTCCTTGGTGCCACTTAAGTGTCACAGAAGGAAAGATTCCAACAAAACATGTCACTCAAAGATTATTAATAGAAGTAGAGATTATTAATATTTTTGTCTTCTTTAACCATTTTCACGCTGTTGGAGAGTTGCACAATCAGCACCCAAAATTCTCCATCCCTCCAGCTAACGTTGGACACAGCACAGGATTCCAAAGACATCAGATCATGGAAAGTTGTGGATCCCAGCAGATTTTCATTAATGCCAATGAAAGAAATGGCATTTCAATGATGTGGTAGCCAAGGAAACAGAGCAGCACCTGACAGATGTGATCCCCCAGCCTTCTCCTCCAGAGGCAGCAGGAATGAACAATGTGGGCCAATCTTGCTGATGACCAAAGGAATCATTAAATCATCCTGATTTCCAGCACCACGGTGCTGACTGGCAAGGAGCTTTAATAAGGAGTGTTCATTTTAAAAAAAAGTGATGAAAAAAGCCCAAATGATTTCTTTCCAGCCACCATCTGAAACAACACAAAACATTTTACCCACAGCAGCTGTGGCTGCCCCTGGATCCCTGGCAGTGTCCAAGGCCAGGCTAGAGCAGCCTGGGACAGTGGAAGGTGTCCCTGCCCATGGCAGGGGTGGCACTGGGTGGGATTTAAAGTCCCTCCCAACCCAAACCATCCTGGGATTCTGTCATCTCCTTTTGGAGCTTCCATCTGGCAGATTTTTTTTTCTTCTTCTTCTTTAAGATTTTACAGTTTCCCTTCTTTAACTGCCAGCCCTTAAGAAATTGCACTAACAGGATTTCATCACAGTAACTGTCCAACAATTCTGGAGAAAATAGCCACAAAACATCTCAAGGATTTAGACAGAAGTAAAAATCACCATACTAAAGCCTATTCATCTGTAAATATGAAGATAAAAACCCCATTTCAAATCTAAAAATTACCTTTAATTTTTTAACTTTAAAGTGAGAGGAACCCACACCATAAAGCTGACAAGACGATAGGTAGGAACCAGAATAAGTAAAGAAATTTCTGCTGTCAACCACAATATTTCCTATAGTTGTAGCAGACACTGTAGCTTCAACATACAAAGCCCCTTCAAGAATTAGTCTTGAAGTGTTATTTTATGTAAATCTAAAGATCTAAATAACTCTAAATTCTTATTTTATGTAAATCAGAAGAAATGAAGTTAATCTCACTTGCCTGACCACGGCTGCATTATTTTAGGGACATTCATGCAGTCACCTTGTCCTGCTTGCAGGTATTTTCCCCAAGGCCACTCCACTGCTCTCTCACTAACCCCAACAAGCTCTGTTTGTGTCTATAATTGACAGAGAGACTGACTGAGTGATTGATTCAATCAGTCTGAGGCTTCTAAGTGGGGTTTGGGAGCAGAATCACACAAGAAGTTCCCATGAACTGACCTGGCTGCTCCTACCTGACTCTTCTGGCTCTGAACTCAGTGAGGGCTTCACTCCTTGCTGGTAACAACACACAGCACTGGTGATCCTGGGTTTCCAGGCAGTTTGGCCCACTCCACATAATTAACGTAATTATCAGGTATGCAATAATTCCTGCATCAGTCTTTCTGGGGATGGTGAATTTGCCAGCAATAAATAATTCATCTCAATAGCAGGGGAGTGAACACCACCCAGGCACCACTCCCAGCAGAGAATCCTCATGGACAACAGCCCCTGCACCTACACTGGAGGCTGGAATCCCTTCTTAAATGGATATTTAAGTCCAATTAATGGGCAATACTCATTGGAAAGGTCCACAAAGCAACGAGACAACTCTCAAGCTCAAGCCATCATGCCTCCCCAGCGATCCTGCCCTTGGGAGCATCCTCAGAGCGAGATGTCCCAGACATCCCATCCCCCAGGAGCAGCCAGTTAAGGCAGAGCTGACTTGCATGGAGAGAAGTCTGGCAGATTTTCCAAGTGCTGTGGGTAATTAGTGGCTAGAGGTTAAACAGCCACAGAACTCTGGAGCTCGATTCCAAGCTTGGATGCCCTTGATAGAAGGCAGCAGAGGTGTCGATTCCAAACATTTCTGTTTCTGTACACAGAGTGGCTGCTCTGATTCAAAACAGACAATTTAGTGGGTGGATCTGTAATTAAATTATTATGGCTCATATCTAATTAAAACAGATTTCAAGGCACATTTCAAGCTGTGGTTGGATGTCGGTTTGAAGCTGCCTCGCGCGGCTTGGCAAGCAAGAGCGCTGAAGGAGGGCAGGAACAGCATCCAAGAGGAAGAGAAGGAGGATCTAAAAATAAAAATGTCCTGGAATGCCTGCCTTTCCTTTTGAACCCAGCAGCTCACCACTGGCATGGCACCACCCCACAGATACCTCAAAGGGTCTCGAGAGTCGGAGAAAGAAGGAGAAACAATTGGGAATGCACAGCCCGCGGTTGTTCTCGAGTTCTGCACGGAGTTTAACAAAATCCAGAGGAATAAAAGCCTTCCTGATGTATGGGAGAACAGGCTCGGTGGGAATATGTAATTACAAGCTGGCCCAGGCAGAAGGGTACAGCTGGTGAGACACTGCACAGTTTGTTAAGCTGAACAGACACCTCGGGCTTAGCGCTGACTTCTGAGAATTCAGCGATGGAACACGAGCAGCAGTTCAAAGATCGCATCTCAGAAACCAACAGAAGGGTTTGAAAAAGCAAAGTTTAAAAATGTTGTGACTTCATTTCAGTCTTTAATTTTCCTCCATTCACCCAGTGGGAGTCTATTTCTACATCAACTTTGAATTAAATAAACAGATGTATTTTCAGAAGACCTCAAGGTGCTGCAGCCACCATGGGACTGAAACCATGAGAGGAACAAGCAGGAGCTGAAACCTCAGCTCCAGGCTCCTCTGGGATCTCCCCCCAGCACACCCACCCTGCTCACTAATTACTTCCCCTCCCCTCTTTTTTTCTCTACTTTTCCTTACGTACTTAAACACATTTCAGATGTAATTGCATAAAAGATTGCCTGGTTCACACAGGAACTAATAAGTCCAAGGAACTGTTATTACAAAACTCAAATCAAAGGCACTGAATATTGCCATTGCAAAGTAATTAAGGCAGTAAAACCATCGGCGACTTGAAGGGCTCTTTCATTAGTAAAGAGAATGCAATTATTTTCCTGCCATGTCTCCTGATTCTATTAGGCTGACACGCAGGAACAGCCACAGTAAGCAGGCTGATTTCTCTCCCAGCACATTGACACCCTGGAAATCCTTCTTCACGCACAGCTGAGCCACTGATGGCCACCACAATCCCTGTGCTGTCAGGGCTTAGCCTGGCTATGGAGCTTAAACATGAGCTGAGCAGGGCCTAAAACCCTTCAGCTCTCACTGAAGAGCAAATAAAAGTCCAGTTGGTTCATAGGGAGAACACAGCATGGAAAGTGTCCTGGTTCATGGCAGGGGGTTGGAATGAGATGATCTTTAAGGTCCCTTCCAACCCAAACCATTCTGGGATCTGTGGGAAAACTCGGATGTGCCAGAGAACAAGGGACAGGACAAGAAGAAACAGCCCCAAGCTGTGCCAGGGGAGGGGCAGGTTGGATATCAGCAGGAATTTCCCCAGGAAAAGGGTGATCAGACATTGGAAAGGGCTGCCCAGGGAGGTTTGGAGTGCCCAAGGATGTGGCACTCAGTGCTCTGGGCTGAGGACAAGCTTGGACTCCAAGGTCTGGGAAGCCTTTTCCAACCTCAGTGATCCTCAGATTCTCTAACCTGAGATCAAAGCAAACTTCTGGGAACTTTTAAAAAGTTTTGCTTCTAAAGGACAGGCATCAAGCAGGGTTTTCCTGTAGCAAATTCCAGCCACGGTTTGCATTCCGTGCTACAGCAGGCGCCCTCGGCTCGATTGTTCCAAGTGTTTGAAATCAAGTTAAACAGCGAGAAGAACACAGCTACATCTGAATCTGAGCAGGTTAAAAAGCAGAAAACAAATATGCTCTGCAAGTACTGACCCTGGCTGTGCACGCCGGGGCTCCTGAGCACAGATTTATAATGAGGAGTCACTGCCAAACTCCCAGCGCATCTTAACACCACCAAAATTCACACTGAATGCTGAAAGGGACACACATTGCTTGAAATTCAGCTCAAGAAGGCTCCTACCTGACACACCAAAGGAAAAAGGGCTTCATTTCAGTGGGTGGTACAGTTTTATGACAGAGGGAAATAAATGTGCCTCGGGTATGACTGGCACTTCTGGAAACTGAGTTAGCTTTGTTTCCAATCATCACATCAAAATAGATTTGGGTGTTTCTGTTCAGATCAGCACCACAATCAAAAGACCAGAAAACACCTCCTGCCCACTACACCATTTGAAGCCATCTCTTCATCTTGCATTAGAGCTCTCCTGATCTTGAAACCCACAACATGGAATAACATTTCTTCCAAAAGCCAGAGCCTGGTTTCTTCATCACCTTTAGAGAATTCCAGAGAATCATGACTGGTTTGGGTTGGAGAAACCTTAAAGCTCACGCTGTTCTCCGATTCCCTTCCCAACACCTTCCACTGAAAGGTCCCCACTTTATTTCAGAGGTGACAAAACAACTTCTCTTTTGAAATACTGTATTATCTTACAAGTATTTCTTATTAAAGAACTCTGTGCTCTCTCAAAAGAACATGCAATGGTTGAACTGGTTATTGCAGGAGGTCATTTCCAACTCTCACAGCCTGTGGGAGCACTGCTGGTTATACCCACACTGAAATCCAGAAAGGGAAGGTGCACCAAGGTCACCAGGATGATTTGGCACTAATGTCATGGATCCACTGTCAAATCCATCAGGAAAATCACCTGTGGAGTTCCTCAAACAGGTACAAGCAGCCAAATTCTCTCCTCTCACAAGCACCAGGAAAAGAGCCCTTCTTCCACCCTGCCTGAAACCACAATACCAGAGACATCAATAACACTCTGGTTTCTCCTGTCAGCAGACAGAGCTCTGCTCAGAGCTGCCACAACAGCACAAAGCACATTTGGAAGCGAAGCAGGGAGGCCCAGAGCTGTGCCTGATCCCAGGGAGGAGGAAGGGCAGCAGCAGGAGGACAAGATTTGATCCAGAAAGGGAATGTGCAGCTGCCAGGCACAGCATGCTGGGCTGTAACCTCGTGCCTCAGACTTTGGGATGATTTGATGTGAGCACACACAGGTCAGGAGCTGCTCAGAAGTTTCACCTCCCACTTGCAAGGCTTTTGATGTCCATGGTTTATCCAGCTGGCCATGGATCAGTATTGATGTAACCCAACCCCTCTGGTTCAAAGGTTTCATCATCAGCACCAGATTTATGGCTTCTTCCAAACATCTTCAGCAATCTGTCATCTAAACTACAATAGGGAATTAATTTTTTCTGTCATTTTCCTGGGGTTTAATTAAGCATTCTGAAGATGGCTGCAGTGATTCAGCAGCTGGCCATCCTCCTGCATGCCCCTGCCCACTTACACTATCAAGACCACATAAATAAACACATTTTTCTGCCTGAGAGCCATTTGTTAGAAGAAATTTTCTTCTAAGAGCAATGGCATAAGGTCAGCAGACAGAAGGTGAGTGAGTGCTCCTTCACTTTAAGTGGGATTGGTGCTAAACACACCTAACTAGCTCACCCAATTAGTGGTTAATCCCAAGTACTAAGGATGTTTCAATTAAATGTCATTTACTTGCAAGGAATAAAAGCAGGATGAGATTGAGGAAAAACCAGTTGGATTCACGTGGATGGCACAGGGCCACTGAGGTGAGGGATATTCCTCAGGTGTCAGGAGTTCTGTTCCCCAATCAGAGCCTCACATCCCCACATCCAGGTTTATTTTGCCAAGGATCATCTGATGGCAATGTGAGGGCCCAAATCCCTTCATCTGCCAATCCAATTTATTGCCTGTTTCTAAAACCAGGTGCACCAGTGCTGAAATGACACCTGTTTCCATCTTTTATCTCACCAGGAATGAATGGCTCCAGTGTCACTGCCAGGGCAGCACAATTCCTCTGCTCCCAGCTTTTGGGAGCTGCTGGGGCACTTCCACCATCCTGACACTGCAGTGACACAGCCAGATTAATGTTCTGTTACATCATTTCCAAAGGAAACATCCCAGGCCAAGGCCAGGGAAGGCGCTGGGGAGACAACAGGCAGTCCCAGAAAAACCTGCTGCATTTATCCAGTCCCACAGCACAGCCTCATCCCACCAGAATCCCCAGGGGATGAGGATTTATGAGCAGAACACGAGAGCAGCCCGGTCGAGCAGCCCTTCGTGGGTGACAGAATTCACATGGCAGTGTTTGCTCTCCAGGAGAGCACTAAAGCAGTTCCTGGAGAGCAAACAGAGATTTACAGGCAGCACCAGCTCCTCGAGCAGGTTGTGGCTGAGCTTTGACCAGACCAGCTGCTCAGAGCAAAACCCTCAGCTCCTGTCGGCAAGAATTAAGTCAAAAACTGGGTTTAAAATTGAGCCAGTGTGTGCATTTCATCAGCTGGCCAGCAAAGAGAAAAGCAGGCTGAGAGATGTGAAAAACACTCCCAGGAACAGATTTGATGATGATAACATATGATGAATGAAACAGAAATAAGTATTTCCTTCAGCCAATTACCACTCAATCCTCTCAAGTTAAACAAAAACGTTAAATAAATATTATCTGGCATTTCCACATGGTTCTTTAATCCATCTCGTAATCAAAAAGAATTCTGAGCTACACCATCACTGTCTCCATATGTATAACAAGATGGAAAGCATTTGACACAACCTCCAGCCACTGGAATGTTGGGAAAAGCCTCCAAAGCTGCTCTCCACAACCCCTGGATTTGTTCTGAGTTACAAAGCCTTAAGGAATAAACACTTTTTTTCCTTAAGAAGCTGAGGACACAGTGGGATTTCTGAAGACATCAAATGGTGTGCAACTGCAGCAGAATACCTTGAATCATACCAAGATTCAGGGTGTGTTTAACAGTAAGGGATAACACGAGAGTAAAAGACAACGTTGCCTACACTCAATTGATCTGCTCTAAACAACTAAATAGGTAGGGAAATAAAGAAAAAATCAGTAGAAATGCAGAAAATTAAAATTATTTAACAGCATGGAACAACTTATTCTCGTTTGAGCGAGAGCAGATGAGGTCATCAGCCTCCTTTTTGCAGTGGCAAACTGGAAATGGCCTGAATATCAAAAATGTAATTGCAATCAAACAGAGCAAAGCTTGGAATAGTGCAAGAGAGCTGCTCCTGTTGTGCTGCATTCTGGAGCACAAGAGCTCCTATCAGCACAGGTTGGCACTAAAATCAGCCATTTCTCTCTGCTTGCTGTGAAAAATAATGATCTGTTGATCTTGGTTTGTCATTCAAGCCGTGTAACCCACTAAGGCAGCAGCTGTCTCTTTACTGGATCTTCTTCTGTGGCGTTTACCGACTGCCAGAACTGAACAAAAACAAAAATACAGGGACAGAACTTCTAGAAGCACTTGGAAAATGAGATTTGCAAAAGGGCCTGATAATAATGAGTGTTTAAAAAACAAACAAACAAATAAAAAAAAAAAACCTGATCTACAATGAGTTTATGACCGTGTTCTACACTATGACCCAAGTATTGTAACAATGTTCTACACAGAAAAGTGAATCCATCCCCTTCCCAAACATCAAAGTTTTCCAAGTAATTCCCTGTCAGTGAATCTTTTACCTGACCTAAATTGGTGACACCTTCTTGAGTGGAGGCATATAAGCAGGCAGTCAATACCTGCACACTTTATGGTTGGCAGATTAATTAATGTATTTTAAGGGAATCCTGATGAGAGTGGTCAAGAAGCTTCAGACAGATCCTTAACAGCAATTCAGTATCCTCAAACAGGAGTTCAGGCCATTGGCTTATCAATTACTAAATAACCTAAACCACTACTGACTGTCCAGAATTGCTGTTTGAAGCACCCACTTTGCTCCTCTCTCAATCTACTGCAGGAATGTGTTTGAGGGGCTCCAGCTCTCCTGATCCCTTTTATTCCATCTGACCACGGATGCTCAGATGGTTTCAGCAGCCAGCCCACTCGTTAGCAGTTAAGGCAAGGAAAAAAGGATCATCAACCACTTGGAAACTGTCTCCTTTGGTTTGGAGAGGGAATCAGGAGTCAGCAGAACAGGAGGAGCACAAGGGTCTGACTTCATCCCTGCCACAACCTCTGGCAGCAGCTGGATCACAGAGCAATGGTGCAGATGAACACCTGTGAGCACTCCAGAAGGGCACATCAATCATCTCTCTGCTTTTACTCTGCCCAGAGTTCACAAAGAAAAGAACCAACCCTTTTGCTGGTGTACTCCACATTTAGAGGATGATGTTCAGACCTCAGCATTTTTAAAAAGCAGCTACAAATATTACAGCACTGAAAGATGAGGGCTCAACCACTCTGAAGGACACTGCAGGATTCAAAAAAAAAAGAAAAAAAAAAGATTTGCCAAGTAAATATGATTATTGCTGTCAAGATTCAGTAATGCACTAAAAGCTGCTGAAAAAAGCTGATGTATTAATAATGCAAAACAAATACATGTACAAACACTCACACAAGCAACATCTCCAAGCACTGCCGTGTTTGTCAGGAGATGAATTGCCACGTTCCAGGCACATAATGCCGGTAACAAAAGCTTGTACATCCTTCTCAGAAGCAAAGAATGAGCTGCCACTGACTGCAGTGGTTACTGATCCCAGGAACCATGATTAACCTGAGCATACAGAAACAGCCCTTAACACTGCTGCAGCCCAGCTTACTATGGCTTTCCTCTTGGGTTACTCGGGGAATTCAGCTCCAATGTGCCACTGAGCTCCTCTGGGAGCAGGATCACCTGCTGGGAAGGTGTGAGGGTGAGGAAAGAAAACCAGGAGCTGTGGGACACCAACAGACCTTGGGGAGGAGCACCCCACAAACCTCCCTCACAGGCATCCCCAGCAGCCCTGAAGCTCCTGAAGGTGTTCCCACTGCTCTGCC
>VZSR01001459.1:10153055-10209990 GCA_013398615.1 Brachypodius melanocephalos
GCTCCTGAAGGTGTTCCCACTGCTCTGCCAGCCCTGGGATGGAACCCACGGGCAGAAGTTCATCTGCTGCAATCTGTATTTGTGCTTCTTGCCAAGTGAGTGGCCAAGGTCAGCCAGAGTTTCTTTATTCATGAGATCCTGGCTCTCCCCTGGCACACACAGGGTCCCCCAGCAATGTGTTTTTCCAGCAGCCTGATCCGAGTCCCTGCAAGGCACGGGGCACTGAATAAAATTCCTCTAATTAGAGACGACTCTTCCTAAAGTGCAGCCCTTGCACAGCCTTGCTCAAGGTCATGTGCTAAGTGGGTGGTGAACAAACAGATCTGCTCACTTTCAGCAGGGTGAGGACTTAAAATCTGATTTAACTTCAGCACCAACCCCTGGTATTTGACACTGTCAAAACAATTTTCTGTTTGAAAGCAACAGCAGACTGTGAGTGAGGCAGCAAAGGAAAGCTGGCAGTGAAATTTAAAGTCATTTTGTTCTTAAAATTAGCTGGTTTTGAAGAAAAAAGGTTTATCAAGAATATTAATTAAATACAACAAAGTTCCAAATGCAGTTTTTACTGCTCTGCTGGACTGCTAGAGTTGGATCCTAAATTCAAATTAATAATTGAACAAAGGTTTTCTTTAGGCATATTCTTCATATTAAAGATACAGTGCCCAAAATGCCTTAAACACACTCTAATTTTTCCCCACTCATTGAACTTGATCCATAACAAGGTGCCCAGGCTGTGAACAGATCAAACAGTATCAGTATTTCTGTAATTTCCATACTCTGCAGCTACTGCTCAATAAAAATTATCACCTGTAACCAGCATCTTGTCCTCAAGATAATTAGGAAATTGTTGGAGGAAATTATTTTTCCCATTAAATTATAATTGCAGTTAAGACGTTGGTGCTCATGTGGGAAATGCAGATTATTGCCAGGATTTGGGCTGGAGCAGAAGCCAAAGGTGCAGGAGCCGTGCAGCAGCAGTGCCTTGCCACATCCCCACTGCTCCCTTCAGCCCCAGATTGTCAAAGAGCAGCTCTAGGGAACACGGGAGAGGGCAGGAAAACAAAGAATTCCCGATTTCAGAGGGATGGCAGGAGGGCGGCGGCAGCGTTTCCCTCCTGAGTGAATTCCAGAAGTGCCACACAAAGCCCCTGCTCTCCTTTTCCCACGAGCCTCATACATTCTGATTGGCCTGAACCCAAAAAAATGATTTTTTTGTGTGTGCTGTTTCCTCTCAGAGAAGCACTTTATTTCCTTTGCCATCCCTCTTTGTCCTGGGCTTTGTTACAGAGAAGGGCATCCCACCCTCAGCACCAGGCACAAAAACTTTTGGTAGATGCTTAAATGCAGATAAATTATAGGGAAAGAGCACAAGGCAAAAAAGTGGAGGAAAGAAGCACATTCCAAAACCTGGAAATGGTAATTATATGTAGCTTAAAACTCTCCTTTTGGTGACCAACCACAAATATTAGAAGAGATTGCACAATTCCTTTCTCTTTCCCATTAACACCACCAATCCCTGACCTTTATTCAGTGAAGTTATGAGAGAATCTTCCTCCTCTGCAGCAAGATGACTTTCACCACTAAATCACTTACAGCAGGAATATTAAAAAGAACCCCTGTCAAAAAATGAAAAAAATGACAAGAGATTCTCATTTTTAGTGAGCTGCCAGGGAAAAAAAAAATATTAAAACCAAAGGTGTGGAGATGAGTCAAAAGAGTTCATATTCCCACGAAAGCATTCCAAACCACCTGCTTTATAGTCGGCTTAAACCTTAAGGGTCCCCTTTGGACTTGGGAAAGCTAAAACAGGTGAAAATACAACATTTGACAATTTTTATACACACCTTTGACTGAGTTCCTCAAGTTAGCCAGGTATTCCCATGGAACACACTGAGGTTTGATGGGCAATTGCTTCAACATGGGAAACAGAAAAAAAAAGTTATTCCTAGGCTGAATATTTCTGAGAAATTGCACTTCCTTCTGACAAACTCCACATCCCAAATGGACAATCCTATCCCCCCTCACAGGTCCCACAAATGCACATTTGCTGATGGTAAATCATCACTTCAGATTTTGCCTCCAAATCTCCAACTTCTTTAGACAGCTCCGATAATTAAAGCCCTCTAATTTTCATCCTTCCAAACTCCCCCCTCTCTTGCATGGTCTTTGAGTGAAACATGAGTCAAAACATGTTCTTTTATTAATCATCCACAAAACTTCTCAGCTGCAGCTCTTCTGAACAAGAGCAGACAGGAGAACACTTCCATTTCAGTGTGTTAACAAGGGGCAATAAAAACACAGCCCAAAGGGATACGCCTGAACATTCCCAAGAAATATTGGTCTTGGGCTTGTCTTCTTTTGCAAGGAACTTTTCACACCAAGACACCAACCAGGTACAGGAAGGAGCATTATTATTATTAAGTATTCACAGAGCACTGATAAATCTCCAGTTTTCCACAAATCCCAGTACAAACACTGCCAGGATATTGCAATGATTTAAGAAGGCTCGAAATGATGCTCAGCACGCTGCATTTTTAACAAAAACATCTGAACACCATCACTCCTTCTCCTTGTACCCACAGTGAAGAAAACAGTTCACGCCATGAGTGATTACAGCATTAATAACTACAAACCTGGATGTATTATTGAACTGTTGGTCCTGCTCCCTTTCAGCAGACAGAATGACGAAGCTGCTTGTCACATTCTCCTCTGAATATTTCACATTTATGGTTCTTCCTATATATAAAAGCCAGCACAGCAATTCAAACCTCACTCCACATCAGGCTGGGGATTTCTACACCAACCTGGCCACACTTACATGTTTCCCTACAAAACAATGGCCTGGAAACGTGACCCAACTTCAGCTTCTCACACAGAACTGTCCTGATTTTTCTCTCCTCACGGTTCTACAGGAATTAATTGTTGAATTTTACAATCATCAGTCCCCGCTGAGTTCATACCCAACTCTCCAACTTCTCATAAGGTTGCACCCAACCCCTGTTAGCAGGCAAAGCCAGGTGACAGGGGTTTGTGAAATGGTTTGCTTCAGTACTCAGCAGTTACACACAGGTGTATGTTTGGAGGGCTTTTCCAACATCAACCTTTAAATAACTTTGCCCCCAGTGCAGGCAGCAGCTGCCAATGTGCTGAGTCAGCAATGTACCAGCGAGTCAACAGGTGACATGAAAATGGTCACCTTGGTAATTAAATCCACAATGAAACTCCAGCAACCCCTCAGTGCAGGGAACCGTCTTGATTTCTGTATTGGAAAAGAAATGTCTTGTTTGTGTCTGAAATGATTCTGACAGTAATTCTGCACCTTAAAGTAAAATCCCCAGGCTGGCACGTGGGAGTCACACACAATGGAGACAAGGAAATTACTGGGAGAAAGGATTATTGCATCCCAGGAAAAACCTGTGGAAACTGATTGAACAAGTTGTTGATGATTGAACAAGTTGTTCCACATTTCGGCTACCCCATCCACCACCTTTTCTTTACAGAACATGAAAATTTAAGGGCGAAAATAACCCAGGATTTATGAATCCAATCGCTCTGCTGGAAATATGACGCTGTTTATCTTCAGGTTCAATCAGCCTCTGCAAACTTAAAGTGAGTAAATAGTCACAGGAGCAGGCACAGCCTCAGTTCCATCACCATTTCCCAGGATCAATGAGTGCCAAGGCAAAGGTTTGCCCACAGGCAGAAGGAGCAGCAGCCCTGCCCTGGGATGGAAACACTGCCACAAAGCCCTGGCTCATTTGTTTCCATTTCCAACTTACAATACAAGATCAAACCCTGTATTAGCTTAGCTGCCAGAACAGGTGGCACAAGGAGAAAAACAATTTAAGGGCTTATTGGTATGAATATTTGGTCACGTTGTGTAATATTCTTCACTTTGTACCGAGCAAATGGAGAATTAAGGGGTTCTGAGCAAAGTGTGCTTGTTTATCAGCTGGATTTCCCGAGGCAGCCACAGTGTCAGCTGGTCACACTCCAGGCCACTGATGTCCCCAAGGCCCTGCAGGTGCCTCACAGTGTCAGTTCCTGGCTCTGCAAACCCCCCGAGGGCTTTTCCAGAAGTCACAGGAGGGACATTCCCAGAGGTGCCCATCAGCACAATCCCAGTGCCAGCTCTGGTGGGGCACAACTCGCATGAGCTGCTTCAGCCAATTAGATTAATTTGGGCAAACACTGCTTTTATGTAATTATCACAGAATCATCAGGGCTGTAAGAACCCTTCAGGATCACCCAGTCCCACCATCACCACCCCTAAACCATGTCCCCAGTGTCACATCCAGACACCTCTTGAACACTTGCAGAGACTCCAGCCCCTCCCTGGGCACCCTGTTCCAGTGTCTGGGACCACCCAGTCCCCAGCTGCCAACAGACAACCCTCCTAAATCATATTTTCTGTTTTCTCCTATGGTCACGGCTTCTCTTTCCAATTTTAATATTTTACTGTTTGCAATACACAGACAGGCCTTGATTCCATTTATTCCATCTCCAACAAGCAGCTGTGGAAGCCACAAGAATTTTGAATGGCCCCACACTGCAGCCTTGGGAATCAACCCCAGCTGCAGGGCAGTGACTCCTGGACACCCAGCAGCTGGTCCTGAGACTCGTGTTCTACCTGATCCTGGTGTAACACAATCCAAAAGTGAATTAAGTAGTTTGATCTCTGACCCTTTTTCTATCACAGCACCAGTGAAACTCCTTTCATGCCTCTGAATAGCAGCGATAACACTTGCAGCAGGGCAGCACGGATTAAACAAGAGAGAACCAAGAACAGGAACAACTTCTTAAGGAGATAAGAAATTAAAGCACCTAATTGCTGCAAAGAAACACACAAAAGCAAACTAAGCTCAATAAAAAATTACATTCCATTCCTACTGCCACAGGGGACGAGCCAAAGGCTATAGAGACGCCAAACATAAAACAAATTGTGCTCCTAAAATGAGATGAGGGCTGGTTCTGTGCATGCACACAGCAGCTCAGCTTTCAGATGAATTTATGACAAAGAGTCCAACACAGGCGATCTCTGTCACTGCTCCTCATTTCCTGCTCCCATCTGCTCCGAGCTGCTGCTGTGCATCAGAAAACCCCTCTGCTCTGGGGCTCCCTGATGGTGCCAGGCAAGGTGAGCAATGAAAAGGCTGATGGCAGAGCTGCTGCCAGGGTTTGCTACACAAAGAGCTCCAGAGCCATTGTGGCAGGACTGCAGGGCTTGGAGATAAGGGAAATGCCTGAACCAAAACTAAAGCAGAAACCTCTGTGCTCCCAGTGTGCTGCCGAGGCCATTCTGTGCAAGGAGCACCAGCCTTCAGCAGGAAAACCCACGGGAAATTCACAATTAACCTCACCAGGAGAATTATGGAGCATCACAAGGCAGAGGAATGGGCACAGACTCTGCTGACTCGCTCTGCTCCTTGATATATGGAAGCTGAATTAGACTGGAATTTTAATAGCAGCTGCAACTCACCACAAATAATAATTACATCGTTTATTAAAGTGAAAGTCCTCCACATTATCTCTGCTCCAAGGGCAGAAAGGATATGGATGAAGTTATCCCATTAGTTTAACTCTTTGGGATGACCCACACTCTGGAGAATTTCTGGATATTGCAGCCAAGTCTCCCTGTTACCTACACAGAGCTCAATAAAACTCAGCTCTGTAAGTTAAACTGCCACCAAAACCTTGTAACTGGGTACAAAAAGTTGTCAGCCACAATCAGAACTAAGTTCAAGTACACCATTTCCTCTCAACATTGTCACAACCTACTTCTGTCTCCTAGAGTTTATGCTCTTGCCAACTGATTAATCTTTTATCACCCAATTTGGCATTATGAAAGTCAACTATTCCATATATAATGGCAGGAAACTCAAACCCAAAGTTTAAATAATGCATAACAGCTTGCATTATCTAAATAGCTGTTTTCAAGCCCTTTGGTTTTCATTTCTTTAGTAATTTTTGATCCATACCATGTGGCAGTTTTCCAGCAGAACATAAGCAAAGCAATTATTTCACCCAGTAAAAGGTAACAGCTTTGGTGACACCGAGGTCACACACCATTACCACCACTGCTTTCTATGGTCTCAAAATCATAAATATTTCGTTTCATCAAGGAACAGGTCAGGCTAAAGAGGGGGAAGTTGGCAGCAATAGGGCTAAGCTGCAACACAAAAAATTCTACACAGTTCTGCTGGAGTGTTCTCACCAGAATAGGGATTAATCAACCTCACTGGGAAACAAGGAGACAACAAAAACGTAAATGACAACTCCATGGTAAAGATAATGAAAACTAAATACCAAGAAAACGGATAGAGAATAGCTGGGCTAATTAAAACTACATGATATTTAACTAATCACAAAAGATTCTCACAGCTCTCATCTGTAAGAGCTGTGGAGTCACGTGCCAGCCCTGAAGGTGATCCCTGCTGGAATTCTTCCAAGAGATTCCTTCAGAACAAACCTGTTCATGGCAATGAGGGGCTGCAAAGTTACTCAGACCTTCTGCACAGATTGCCTTGATCGATACCCAGCCACCTGCACGTGGCCATGGCACACCAAGATCCCAGGAAGATCCACCAGGAATGGTTCTGCACCTCTCCCCACGCCTGCCTCCATTCCTCCAGGAGGAACAAAAACCCTGCAGGGCTCCCCAACATCTCTGTGGAAGGAAAATTCCAAGGCCAGATGTTCTCCTGCACCTCTTTCCTCCCTACGAGGTTAATTAGTAGCAAGATATTGAGAAGAAAAATACTCTACTTTCTAAAATACATTTTGTTGCAGCGCTTTAGAAAATAGGAGTTGGTGAGAATTTTTAGTAAGAATTGGGATTTTCTTTTTCTTTGTTATTAAGCTTTTATCTGCAGCAATTCTAAATGTCATCACACCTCTCCTGCCCTCCCTCCCAGCACTGTTCCAGACAGGCTTTTCAAACACTTCCAACACTGCAAGAACCAATCTCCCACAGTGAGAATTTTAAGGGTTAAGGTGGAAAACACCAAACTACCCAAGCCATTCTAGGAGAAACATTTACACATTCTCAGCGTTGAAGAGGAACAGTAAAATTTTACAAGGCTGCAATAAAACGAGGCCAGTAGCTAATACTAAAAGCTGGCATTTTACCAAGTGCCAAAAGCAGATCAATAAATAACCACCTCAAACTAGAGCAAAAAAAAAGGCTGAAAGATGTGTGAGCAGGAAGCCAGGGGAAGAACAGGGGCTGCTGCTGATGTGATAAAATGTCACATGAGGCCAGAGTGTTAAGAGCCCACGAAGGTGCATCAAACTCTGAGGGTGTCCAGCACCTCCCAGAATGGCTTGGAATAATAGCAAGACAGCTGAGCAGATGTGTTTTGGAAAAGCAAAAAGGTTTTAATTAAAGTAGAAAATTATATATTATATAATACACAATATTACTAGAGAATATATTATAATACAATAATAAAACACCAATATTATAATATCATTAATATATAATATATTAATTGATTAAATGTTAATAATATATAAGCAAACTAGACAAAACAAAATCCCTGCACAGGTGCAGGAAAGCCCCTTTACATCTGGCTAAGACACCCCAAAAAGCACCGAGGGGCTTTGTGCTGGTTCTTAAACACACAACGATCAAGGAGGGTTCTTTTGGCAAGCTGCCCAATAGAAACAGCCACAGGTTTGGAAAAACATCCCAAAGATCCAGCTGGTGGCCCTGTGCTGCTGCTGTTGGACACCTGGCAGAGGAGCTCCCAGCTCATCCAGCATTCCAAAGGCAGGGAAGCACAGAAGGGCGTTTAGCAGGACGGGAAGTCAACTTAACCTGCTCAAAGTCAACCTTGACCTTCACAAAAGAGGCCAAAAGAGCAAGAACTTCACATGCCTGAGAGCACAGAATTCACCAAGGAGGAAAGGAAGATCTGCTCTAGAACAGCCCATCCTACAGGAAACACACCATGGGAATTCTAATTTAAGGAAGCAGTTTTGAAGGATTGCTGATGCACAAGATGATCCTTAAGTTCACACAGCAGCAGGGGAACAGACTTTGAGCACCCTGGAGCACTGAAAGCTGTCCCTGCCCACGGCAGAGAGTGGGAACAAGATGGTCTTTAAGCCAAACCACTCTGGAATTCTGAGCCTCATTTCCCAGGCTTTAAACCAGCAGACCTCCAAGGGATAGAGCTAAAAAAGCAAATCCCAAAACAGCCACCAGCACAGTGCAGGGGAATGCCTGCAGCGCTCAAAGTGAGATCCCCCAGACAAACAGTCCAAGACCCAAAAAGATCCTGACAGAAATTGGCCAGCAGGAGGTAAATGGATCAGCTTTGTGTTGATGGACCAGGCAAGAGCCTGACCACCAAACCTGCTCTGGTAGCCAGCATTTGAATGGTAAAAATACAGGCTGTAAAATAGAGGAAACTCTGCTTCGAATATTAATTTCTGGGGTTTTATTAGTATTACTTGTTAATTAGAAAGTAAAACACTTTCATTCCCAAATCACACTGTCCCAGAAGTAGGAGCATCCCAAACCAAGCCTGAAACACACTGGAACTGCACTGTTTAACACACAGGGAGAATCAGGAGCACTTCCAGAAGGATCAAAGTCATTTATCCCAGCAGGATAGGATCCCTTCCCTCTCCTGCACTCCCTGCCAGGCTGACTAATTAGTTTTTTGAATGACCCAAGTGTTTTTGTCCCATCCACCTAAACTATTCAACACTTTTTTAATTATCTGGAACAAAATGAAACAAGAAAAAAAATCAAGTGAATTACCCTAAAACACACAGTGAAAACAGAATAAATTTGCATACCGAGAGAATAAAGTTGCATATTTTGTAGGTTCCACAAGGTCCTTGAACAGCCAACAGCCAGAAAGGGAATAAAATGTTTATTGGCATAAGTTCTTCAAAACACATTTTAAAAAAGAGATGGATGTTAAGCAGAGAATAAAAACACAGTTTTAGCAAACAAGATGGGGAAAGGAGGTTTTCAAATAATTTCTCATTGACAAAGGAGGCCAACATTGGCCCTGGAGCTCTTGGTGAGGTCCTGGAACAGCTCAGATGTCCAGGTCATGTCCCATTTCCCACACTACCAGAAGCTGGGACAGTCCCAAGAGTCAGCTGAAGTCTCTAATTTCTAATGTCACAACTCAACCAGAAGCCTTGTGAGACCTGAGAGAGCTCTCAATGTGACAGAGGGGTGTGTGACTTCAATCCAGACAAGTGAGAGAAAAACCCATCACCCAGTGTGGGAGAGAGGAAGGTCAATATTGCATAATTCATCAGCAAACAGACTCAGAATTGGAACTTTTTGTTAAAGTGCTCTAATCCTGAGTCTCTATTAAAAAATATAAATACAAAGCCCAGGTACAAACCCCAATAATGGGTAGCAGAGCACATTGAGCAGGAGAGTAGAAGCAAAGCAGGAATGAAATCTGATTTTCCTCACCCCCTCTGCCAGCATCCCACTAATAACCTGTCTTCACCAGAAAGTCAAAAATCCTTTGCTGAAGCCCTCACAAAACTATTCAGAGGTTGGACTTGGGCTCTAACAGCATGAAGCAGAATGAGAAGATGACCTGACCATGCCCATGGCACCACCACTGGGCAAACCACATTTTAGTCCGTGTTCATTGTGACAGAACAACGGGAAAAGCTCATAAAGGTCACCTGTTCATTAAAAAAAAGTCCCCCAAAGCCCTGACCAAGGGGCAGGTGGGGCAGGAAGGGCCTCCTGTGACCCAGCACAGTAAGGAAAGGGCATCATAAAGATGGAACACAAGGCACCAACTTTAATTTCATCGCTTTGTGGGTTTTAGTTGAAGGCCCAATGTTATCTTAATGTGCTTCCTGGCTCCCATAATTAAATTCACTAATCCCCAGTCTTAAGGCATCAGCAAGTTAAGCTAATTTAAAGTTAGTACCTGAGCCTACAGCCGTTGGTTGATTTCTTTCCCCTTTAGCAAAGAAACAAAATTATTGAACCCTTTCCATGGCAAGGAGATTTTTTTGGTCTGTGCAATTTTAATGGCTCCTTCTCCACAGCCCTCATTCTGTACTTGAAGGGTTACAAAGAGAGCTTAGGATATTCATTCTTGAAGATTCAGATATGCCTGGATATTTAATCAAGCCCAGAAAACATCTCACAATATCCCCTTTGCATGGCTGCTTGATACTCTGAGTGTCTGGTACTCAGCTATCAGTATTTGACAGTATTTGCAAATTCACCTGTTTCATCTCTCTCATTTCTTTTTTTGGGGGGAGGGGGAGGTCCTGAAGGCAACACCTGAGAAATCAGTGTGTCAGTCACACCTTCCAACGCTGTGACCCTGCCAGAGCTCACAGGAACAGCAGGATCAGTTCCCCATCAATCTGCACACTGCAGACAAACACAATTACCAGATAAAAATCTCCTGGAAACATGACGAGCTGGAAAAATAAATTTACCTTGCTATCTGCAAAGAAATCACCCAAGTTTCTCCATCACTTCAAAAGAACGTACCTGGGTCATCTTTTTAATTACACAGAGAACATTTCTCAAGTATTTCCAGCTCTCCAATCTTCCTCAGGCCTTTTCCATCAGCAGCATTAACCATCCTGTGGCCTGGCTTTACCTTTGGAAATCGTTTGTGCTCTACTTTAAATTCCTTTTTGCAGTTCCAATTATCCCAGTATCATTTGCTTCCTGTCCCAAACCACAGCATCATTCCACATGATTTCCAGAGCCACCAGCTTTTAAGTCACATCCCCACTTCCCACATGGATTTGTCCTTGTCCTGTTCTTTCCCAGATGCTCCTCAGGCAATGCAGCTCCAGTATCCATCCAAATTATAGTTACCAGCAATAAAAAACATCAAAATATCTACACTGGAACATCTGCAATGGCATTCCAAGTGAATACTGAGGAGGATTAGCAGATCTGGATGAAAGGGAAGATATTTTTCCCCATTTCTCCCTGCTGGAACAACTCTGGCTCCAGACCCCTCCCTCCTGCTGCTTTTCCTTGGTGCCAACCCCACAGCCCAGGGATGTGTCTGGCTGAACCCACGACGATGGATAACAAACTCACACACAAACAGCAGAGCATCTATACACATCACAATCAGACCTTCAGACTGATTGCTATCTTAATTAACATCTTATCTGAGCCGAACCAACGTGCAGCACTGACTCCAGAGCTCTGCTCCCCTTCCCCTGGAGGAGTGGGAACATTTCTCTGGCAAGGGCAGGATCTCTCCCCCCTTACTCCACCAGGCTGTTCCTTCTCCACTGAGGGGAATGAAGCACAGGCAGGATCTAAAAGCAGGAACCCATTTTTCCCTGCCACAGCCACCAGGAACTCAGGGCTGTGTGCAGGCAGTGCTCATCCATCACTGCAAAGGATGGCTCTGCTCGTTAAACTTGGGCTCAGCCCACCACTTTCTCCTTTTTTTTTTTCTTTAACATTAATTAAGCTTTAAAAAAAGGCAGTTAGGATAAGAAATGGCAGAAAAATTACAGCCATTTTATTGTTTGTTCCCTAATTGCACATATAATGAGGCAAATTTAAAGCAGTGCACCTCAGAAGTTGCATTTTAATGACGCTGTTACTGTGGTCTGAGTGCTAATGCCCTCGTTTATATCACCAATTGCTGCTCAAAAGAGGGCTTGTTAAGAAATGCTTAAAAGGCATAATCATATATTGTTCCTATTCAGGTTACAGTTAAGAAGCCAAGAATTTATTTTATGAAAATTTACTGATTGTGTATTACAGTGTGCTGGTTCTAGTCTCAGTGCTGCACAAGGCACAGAGCCTTGGCAGAACCCCTTGTGAACAAAAGCTATTCTGTTTCCCATTTAAATACCAAGTGCTAATTCAACAGCAAGAGATGCTCGGCTGTTCTTCCAACTCGAGATGCATCTGTCTGTCCTGGGCAGAGGAAACACCAGCAGCACTTCTGCCTCTTCTCCAAGCAGGAAGAGCACAGAGCTGAATAAAATATAATTTCAAAACCAGGGCTGAATCACAGCTCTGTCTGCATTTGTGGTTTGCTTTCCACCAGCTGCCAGCAGGAACAGGTTCCTAAAATCAATCTCGGGCCAGGCTGGAGGAAGTCTTGAGCAATGTGGGATGGTGGAAGATGTCCCTGGGTTTCTTCAACACTTAACATTCCCTGATTAAATCTGTGATTCTGGAGTTCTCTTTACATCCTAGAGCCCCTCTTTCCTGCCCCACAGAAGAGGGATGTTCTCTTCCTCGGCATCAGGACAGGCAGGGATGTTTGGAAAAGCAGCACAGGACTTGCACACCCCTCTGAAACAAACACACAGGCTTTGAAGATAAAGAACTGGATTTTGAATTCTGCTCTCAGAGCAGTGAGGAGCCCTTACTTGGCGATTTAGTAACATGTGACAGCAGAAAAAAATCATGGTTGCTACTGAAATTATGAATAAAATCTTCCTTCTCACATGAAAACTTCTCAAGAGTCACAAGTCTTTTTTTTAACATCCTTTTCTATCTACTTCTGCTGTGCTGGACAAATACACACTTAACCTACTAAAATCTATGGAAACTACTCCTATGAAACATTCCCAGAAGCCCTGAAACATTTATAACCAGAGATTGCAAAAAACAATAAAGAGCCATTAATTGTAGTGGGATATGATCCCTGAAACTGCATCCTGAGCTATTTCCTCAGACCCCAAGGAACCCCTCATCTGCTCAGGCAGGCACAGATCCCTGAAATTCCTGGAATTTTGTGTTCTCAGTCTAAAGCTGCCTGTGAGGTATTTCTGCTGAGGATGTTCAGCTGCTGCAATGAAATGAGTAGCCAGGGTTTGAGTGTTGTAAAAATTTCAGTGTTCAGCCCCTGCCCCATCCCTGACTGCCCCACAAGGTCATGGACCACGCTCAGCTAACGAGGCTGAGAGCTCTGAGCAGGAAACAGGAGAACCATAAACAATCATTTACCTCTCCCTCCACGCTAACCTTCAGTGAGTTATAATTTGCCTTTCTCAATACAAAGTCTCAGCAGGAGACAGCTAATGACTTTTTCCACCTTAAAAGAAGCTGTTCCACACCGTGCTCACTTCGTTTTGTGTGGGAAGCCTGAAGTCAGGTAAAATAAGCCTCTTATGCCACAAAGGCAAAAAAAAAAGAGAATATTTCAAAACTAAAATTAGTCATATGGCTTAATATCCAATTTTTAGCGTGTTCCATCAGGTTTTTTCCCCTGCTTAGCCTGCACTGGGAGCGTATCTCCGTGAAGTGGGGATAGTCCAATTTAGTCCTAAGCAAGCAAGGAAAATGATTGTAATAAAGAAGTGGAATAGAAGATGTGAGAGCTTGCAGTGACTGTACACAAAATGCATCGCTCCAGAGAGCACTGCCTTGGCTTTTACACTGCTTGAGTCTCCTTCACTTAACACCAAGTCTCCCCAGTTCCAAATTTAATTCTGTGTATGTACAGAGCTACACTGCTTCAGAGTAGGGGTCCATGAAATCTGAAAGTGTTACAGGATTAATGATCAACTTTTTATTATAGAAAAAAAAATGGATAACTTGCAAAGACTGGACACATGACTTCAGCTAAAAAAATACATCTCTTCTGTTTTCCAGTTCTTTTAAAGGTGAAAAAGAAGAGGCATGGAAGTAATTTATAACAATAAACTAGAACTGGATGGTAGAGTTCAGTGGCAGAAGTGGTCAAGAACAAAAAGAACAGATTTGTTTTTAATTAAACCAAAGCATAATTTAGTAACAAATATTCAGAAAAGAAAGCTATATAAAGACAACAGAAGGACCAAGGGACAGTGCTGATAATCCAGAGTTTTCACATTCCTGTTCAACACGCTGCTGAAAACCCAAGGACAAACCCTGAAAGCCAGGAACCACATCTGTGTGAAGCACAATGAACTCTCCATCTCCAAGGAGCTTTAAACGTTCAAGGACAAACCTTGGACAGATTTTGTGAGTTGGGCCAGAGGTCCTTAAAGGGAACTGTGGTGATTTTCTGTCCCTGGGCAGGCTCTGCCTGCCAGCCCCACAGTGGAGCAGGGATTGCCTCCTCCTCCACCTCTGGTGCATGGTGCTTGCTTAAAGATCCCGTACTGGTTTGGGTTGGGAGGGACCTTAAAACCCATCCAGTCCCATGGCAGGGACACCTTGCACTGTCCCAGGCTGCTCCAAGCCCTGTCCAACCTGGCCTTGGACTCTTCCAGGGATCCAGGGCCTCCCACCCTCCCAGGGGAGGATTCCTTCCTAATATCTCATCTAAACCTCCTGCCTTTCAGCTATGAATTCCCACAGCTCCAGACAAAGGTGCCTAAAACTCACAGAGACAGAGGTACAGGTCTATTAATAGCTCCACAATCCTTCTGTCAACCAGGCTGCTACTGTGGTTCATTACAGTGTCAGAAAATATTTAGCCTGCCACACTCCAATGAGATGTTTTATCCCAGGTGGAAAGCCAAAAATAAACTTTTCACGCCTTAACACACAGTTTGTCACAACATCCCCATTCACAGGGCCAGGAGGTCACAGCAGCCCTGCTGATGCAGTGATGGTTGCACAGTGCAGGCACACAGGGAAGGAGCTGTGTGTTCTGTGTTTTACTGCCCAGTTCTGCTGCTCTGACACCCCTCAGTGCTGTTTGGGCAGCAGCTCCATGGAAATGCCTCTCCCTGGGCAGAACTTTGGGGATGTGAACAATGAGCCTGAGTTCAGGGCTCAGCTCCTGGCTGTCAGCAGGGACAGCACTGCCCCAGCTGAGCTGCTCCTGCATTAATTGATTTGTGCTGAAAAGGGAAGGAGGCAGCTATTCTCTACGAGGAGATCACAATCATTTCCTCCCAAATCTGCCCTGAACCAGGACAGCAGCTCAGAGAGCAGCACCCAGCACTGTCAGCATGGCACTGCCACCCTTCCCTGCCCAGAGAGGGAAAGGGCACAGCCAGAATCCCCAGGGAATTCATTCTCTGAATGAGTGAAGCCTGACCCTGAGCCCTGCACAATGTGTGTCACTCTGAGGTGAAGGAGCAGCTGGGACAAGCTTTGCCCCTACAAAGCCCAGAGTTCCCTTGAATAGAAGCAAATTCCTCGTTTGTGTTCTTCCAGCACAGCTGAAAATGCTCAGACTGGTCTGGCTGCTTCAAATGCTTTGTGCTCAAATAAGCAAACCTTTCTGGAGATGTCAGTGACACTGCAGCAGGTGACACCATGCCTGCCTACAGCACAAATAAACACTTTATGAGTGCAGGACAAGAGCACTCACACCAGGAATCCAGAGCTGCTCATCCCCTGCCATGGTGGGAAGCACTTTACCCTCTGCCCACAAACTATTTTAAAAGAGTTTTAAGTTGGCAATTCATTGTGACAGAAAATACACTTGGTAAATAACATCACCTCACCAAAAGACATTTTCCATGTATCATCACCGGGTCTTAAAATGAACACCTGAGAACTGAGAGCAGGTAAGAGAAGAAGTTGATCAAGGCATAAATAAAGTGATGAGCACAAACCCAAAAGCTGATCTGAATAATGGAAATCTTCCTCAATTCAAACTCAATTTTATTTTTACCTTCTCTTTCCCATCTACTAGCACATTACTAATCCATTCCACACTACAAATAAAAGGCTTTTTCTTTTTTGAAGTGACCTTGCTGAAAATGCTGTGGAAAAAAAAATTAATGTACACATATTAACTAAACCACTCTTACCCACACATCCATTCACTCCTCAGACAAATCTGATTTGCCAGGCATAAATCCCTAAGGAAGTTTTCTTTTCCTACTGTTTCATGCTTATATATGTGCCCAACAATCTTGATTCTCTCTCAGTGAGCTGGTACAGAAGCCCCACCTGTGGTTCTAACACCATCTCTCCTACTCCTTCCCATAAAGGATGTCCTTTTTGTCTCTGTAGCACTGAGGCTGATTTAAGTGACAGCTTACTCCACAGTTAATAGCTCACATTTAAGTTCCTTTTTCACCAAGGATGCTGCCATCTGTTCCTGTCTGTTTGGTTCCTTTATTGACTGTTTTGACCATCTCCTCCTGACACATCAATTTGTGACAGTTCCTGAGACTATTCCCACAGGAAAAGGAGCTGAGAGGATCCTCCCAAGCTCCCCTCCACCGTGTGCCAAGGCAAATCCTGCACTCATTCTTCCACTGTCACATCCCTTCCCTTGAATGTGACCTGGATGATTGTTTGCTACTTTACCATCCATTACCTGTTAAAACAGGAGTGCCAGGCTGGTAAAGCCTCTTTTTTTCCAGTGTTTTCTTTGCCTTTTTTTTTCATTGAGGCCGTCAATCCCTCAATTTTTTTCAGCTTGTCTTGTGGTTTTAGATTTCAATTAATCAGAATGTGTTTTCCTTCCATTCTCCTCCCATTCATTTTCTAATGATGCTGTTGCTGTCCTTTCCAAATCATTGTGCTTGACAGCGTTATAATCTCAGTTGTTCTTTTAAAATTATGTCTAAACAGCCTCTTAGGTGCCTTTTGAAGTTAAATGCTCTGCTGTGCTGGGTTTATTGCTTCTCCCAGGAGGTCACATTTGAATAAAATGATGACAAACCTCATAGCAGCATCTTGAGTCATGTCCTGTTCGCTATGCAGGATTAATTAAGATTTGCTTTGCCTTTTCAGATGAGGTTATTTATTTTGCTGCAAATATCAGAGGTTTGTAAGATTTAAAATCTTATCTTCAGTCCCAAACTCGGCCAATATTCCCATAATTGCAGTCTAATTTCTGCTGTGGCAATTTTTCTAATCTCTCTTAGCCTTTCATGGACACTATCAGTATATCACGACAAAAGCTTCTGTCATTGTCTCATGATTATTATCATTTTACACTGATTTTTTAATTCATAAAATTTCACAGCTTCTTTTGATGCAATTTAATAATTTACACTGTTTGACTTAGAACTGTCTTGGATGAATATATATCTATATATCACAATTTCTCCATAGTATGTTCTGCTATAACAATTCTATGTCATTTTTATTCTAGAAGAACATTGCTCTAGCTTCCTTTGTAATTTGGAGAATTTTTTTTTTTTTTGCCTAAAAATGGGGAAGAGCATGATATGCAATAATTAATTCACAGTTATCATTCACACAAGAGTTCAGCCCTGAAAACCCACAGGGATCAGGATATTCCACTTACACAGCCCCTGGGCACAGCTGCCAGACCTGGCTGTCACAGGGGAAGAACCAGCACCTCTCTGGCCTACAAGAAGAGAGAAAGAAAAAAAGCTTTTTCCTGACATATTTTTAAATAATCACAGTTTTCATCAACCCCCACAGCTTCAGCTGTCAGGAGAAGGAAAGATTTTGATGGGATCTTATCAAGCTCCTGGTTTACAGGGACACATCCAGACAGAAAACTGGGGAAGGATCTTTTCCTCCCTCGCAGCTCACAAATACTCCAGTGTTAAATCACACCAGGTTCCCGTGATTACACACATCAACACAAGGACCACGGACACTTGGAGACTATTTGGTGTCTGCTGATGATAAAAACTGCTGTTAAAACCAACCCTGCTGTTCTGGGATTGAGGCTGGGAAGGTCCTGGGAGCAGGACACCAGGCACACTGGTGTTCCCAGCCCAGGGAACAAGCCCTGTCAGCTCCAGAGCCCCAGCTCCAGTGGGGAGGTGTTCACCTGGCTGTCTGCAGCCCAATAACAGCCAATAACAGCCCCAGGATTTCAGATGCACTCCAGCAAGCTCATTAACTCCAGAGCCTGAAATACGCTGCTGTAACTCTCAGCAGCACGAGGGTGCGAGCGTCTGCCAGGTGGAAAACTCCTCCAGACACTAAAATAAAATATTTCCTCAGCTGAAGTTTCTTTATATCCTCTGGGTCATTCTCTCAGAGTTAATGGTGTCCCGTAAATCTGGTTTAACTACAGTGCATAAATCTAACGTTTCAGTGACAAAAGCTTATGTAAAGTGATCTGCATTCCCCTCCTGGGGGCTGGGGCACAGATTTAGGGTTTCAGACAAACTGACAATACTTACAGGCTCTTCTAAATAAAGTCTGGGATTTAAAAAAACCCCGATGTTGCTTTCCCTGGGGCTGCCACATTTCTGTCTCAGCACAGCAATACTCAGCCATGCTCTGTGCTCCTGCACTCACCCTCCACACCTCCACAGGCAGTGGATTTACAGCTCCTGCAGCTCTGCCCCGTGGGCTTCCCACACACAAACAGCTGCCCAAGGGGACAAGACAGCAAGAGAAACACTCAGGGCATCTTGTTCCTGACAGGACACGACCTCTGAGCTCGGGTCAGGTGGAGAACAAGGTTATTTCGGTTTGCCCAATGTTCTGAAACCTAAATTAAATGGCTGCAGATTAAAAAAGGCAATTTACGTTCCACTGGGGGTCTTGTCTGGGTGAAACAAGAACTCTTATGTCAAAAAAACAGCTTTGTCCACAGGTACCTTTTGACAAGACACCCATGAAATCCAGGAAACCTGGCTCTGCAGGGAAGCACTGGAGCCACCATTCCTGGAAGTGTTCAAAAATCCAGGAGATGTGCAACATCACGATATGGTTGATGGAGCACGGTGGTGCTGGGTGAAAGGCTGGGCTTGGTGATCTTGCAGGTCTTTTCTCCATGATTCTGTGATCCCCAGTTATCTGTTCTGGGTTGGATGCTGTGTTCTGTACCTTTCAGACTGGTTCTGACAGCAAAGGGGTGCAAGAAGCAGCAGCTCAGGGTTTGTTTTCAGAAATTGCACTCATTCCTCCACATTCTGCTCCTGGGCTGTGTTGTCTTCAGCACAGACAGACAGCAGGACAGACCTCCTGTGCTTTTAGTTAGTTTTTAACTATCCGAGGCAGAGAAGCTCCCTGGACTGTTGTTTTCCCCTCTTTCTTGGCACTGTTTAAATGTGCTCTGCACTGAAAACCCAAAGAGACCCCTGGATCTCACCCCTGCAGCCCACCAGGGCCCAAGCCTCAGCATCTTCCCTGATAAGAGACTGAGCAAGCTGAGCAACCTACAGCAAGGACTTGGAGTTTGCCATCTCACCTCAGTGCAACAAGAAGTTTCATTGCTTCATATTATTTGGTTTTTTGTGCTTGTGGGCACTTTGTTAAATAGGTTTTTTTTCTACTTTTCTCTAAGGAGATTTTTTTTTCCCAGACTGATTGGAGGAGGGCCCGTTTGGGTTTGCTTCTCAGAGGGACCCCATTGGGAGGATTCCTCCCAAATCTGTCCTAAACCAGGACAGTGCCACCCCCGCAGCTCTGGTGGGTCACACACACCCCGGGGCTGTCCCCTGCAGTGCCACCACGTACCCCAGTGCTCGCTCTGGTTTGCTGGTTCCTCCTCACTCAGCATCAAAGATGAGCCCCAGAATACTTGAGAGGAAGACATTGTTCTGTTCCTCCTACCAAACCTGTTCTTCTTTGCATAAATAAATATTCAGGAGACACACAATTAGAATCCAGGCTCTCTGTCTCACTTTGTCCATCCCAGGAGCCCTCTACCCCACTGGCTATAATCACTCTTTTCCATCACTGATCTCTCAAAGACAGTTTTCCCTAATAAGTAGAACAACTTCAGTAGGAAAGGTTGAGAAATCACTCTGTAGAATACTCCTTAGCACAGTGCTTAGAATATTTATTGGCTATTATAGGAAAATAAAGAATTGAGCACAAATCCCACACTGGAAGAAATTAATGATGTGTATACAGGACTCTTAGCACTGAGTAAACTGTTTGTACGAAGCAGTCCCAAAGATACACAGCAAAGGCACCACACAGAGTGGAGGAGAAGAGGGATTTGTACCCACCACGGTTACAGACAAATGTATCACTGACATCCTCTCCTCAAAACACATTCTCCCAGTTTCCTGACCATGCCCATGAGCAGCACAGGAGGGTGAACCCCACCCCAAATTACTGAATCCAGGCAGGGAGGCACTGCTGAGAGATGGAG
This sequence comes from Brachypodius melanocephalos, assembly GCA_013398615.1. NCBI lineage: Eukaryota > Metazoa > Chordata > Aves > Passeriformes > Pycnonotidae > Brachypodius > Brachypodius melanocephalos. The sequence goes on from VZSR01001459.1 coordinate 10,172,990, forward strand.
CCCATTCGAGCACCTTCCCAATCCACGGGATCCTGACTTGCCCCGAGAATTGTCACCACTGCCCCCAGCAAAGGGATCTCAGCTGTAGCCAAGGAGCTCACAGAGATCCAGCCCCACCTCCCCACACACTTTTCCAGGAGATTTTCTCATTCAGTAGAAGCAATTAAAGCTGCTATCAAAACTACCAGCTACGTATTTGAATCATCTAAAATGGAATTATTAAGAGCTAATAATAATCTCCAAAGGAGCTTCCAGGCAAACAGTTCATCACTGAACAACCCCTCCCTCTAAAACCATCAGGAGCTTCCCAGAACACAGCCCCTATCACTGATGAAGTGTGCTGTCATCCACCAAACTGTCTGGGAGATTGATGGATTCCCTCCATTTCTCTGTTTCAGTACCTTAAATGGATAAATCAATTTATTTTTTCTACCAGTTCCTCAGGAAAATTAATTCAGTACACAGATAAATTCTCTTCTGCTGTCTTGGACTTCCTCTTTCAATCCACAGTCCCAGCTAAAACACTGCCAAGTCTTCCCTGGGATATTTGTGCTTCTCACCTGGCAAGGGCCATGCTCAGTCTGTCCTGTCTGGCATTATAATTTCAGTAAGTGGCAAAAAGTGGAGCAGCAAATACTCAGCAATTCCCAAAACACCACTCATTTTCTGCAATGGCTCAGGCAGCCCCTTATGCTGAGAAAGCAAGAAGCCATTTACATGATTTCATGGGTTAAAAGCAGAGAGAAAGGAAAAAAAAAACCAGATGTGCTCAGATTTGTTAACTGCTTTTCTTGGTATAGCCCTACACCACCCGTGCATCTGAGGGCAATAACAATTTCCAGAACCCTGTATTGGATTTTCACTGAAGTGCCTCTTGAGGGAGGCAGGATTTATTAGTGAAAACAGACTGAACCAGTGCTAAAAACACGTGGACTTGGTTCATCTGTGCCAAAGAACAAGGCCAAGAGCCACCGGTTTTTATTCCAAATTGGATCCCTTTTTTACAGTAAAATAAAAAGCTCAGGAAAACAACAATTGGGTGCAAGTGCTTTTGTTTGGGATCCCCTTTCCAAACAAGGGTTCTGTGCAAGTGCTTTTGTTTGGGGTCTCTGCTGATCTCCAGCTGGCAGCACCTCCTGGCAGGGCTGCCAGGCACACCCAGCAGCCATGGCAAAAGCTGGAAGGAGCTCAGCAGGTCAGGAGGGGCTGGGCAGCTCCACAGCTCCCAACACAAACCATTCCATGATGGTCTGAGAAGTGCTGGCACCACTCAGGTGCCCACATCTCATGACTCCACTGGCAGCCTGTATCTAACACGAGTATACCTCCCCTAGGAACCCTGCTAGAATGCAATTAGTTTATTAGTTAATTATCTACAGGACCTGAAAACCCAGGGAGCAGCAACCACAAAATGGAGCTGAAGCCTGGAGGAGAAAGCTTTGTACGAGGCAGAAATGCAGCCATAAGGAATCACAGGGGTTTCATCCAGGAGAATTATTGTTGTGTTTGTTATTTGCAACAAGTACCCTCAACAGCTACAGCCAGAGAGTCCCTGCCTTTCATCATTTCCCAAGTGCTCAGAGATAATGAGCCACATCTGATTAATCCTCCTGCCTTTGGGGGTTAGGAACACCAAGCACAGACCAGTCCAAGTTCAGGCTCTCTGGCCTGACAAAAATGCTGCTGCCCAGCCCCTCTGAAAGAGATGGAAAATGGAAATCTGCAGTGAGTCTCTTACACCTGGAGTTTGGATTGATATTTTCCTTACCAGCAGCAATTAGAACACCATGCACCTCGAGAAAGTGAAAGGTGGCAAAGGGGAGATTGCTCTGATGGTTTTTTTTGTTAAATGATGCAATGCAGAAGCCAAGCTCACCCTTCACAGCACATTGGTCAGAAGGGCAATAATCAGCTCCCAGAAAGGACCTGGTTTTCATAAAGACCCCTCCCCTGCCTTTCTTCTTGTGTGCTCAGCTGGAGCAATTAAGAGAATAATCTATAGGAAGCCTACCCCCAAAAGCCTCTCACAGCTTTCTCCAGCTGTTTCCTTCTTTTTGTTGCCTGCAAACCCAAGCTCTGAAGAGACCATTCACCTCAGCAGGACTCCAAACTCTGCATCTGCTCTGGGGGCATAATCTTGGCTGGCTGCATGGAAGAGGTCTTTAAACTAATGGAGTCACCAGACTAAGCAAAAAAAAAAAAAATCCTCTTCTCTGAACCCCCACACAAAGGGTTTATTGTCAGTTTTATTTCTAGATGGGAATTTTCAAGATTATCATCTTTTTTAATCATCATAATGCTGCTTTGCAACACATTGCTCTTCTAAAAGGACCTTACTGCACTTTATAAATGCAAGTCTGCATCATCTCTTTACAGATTCAGACTATCCACAGTGGCTTGCCCAGCAACAAAGAAAATCCCTGGAAGAAGTGGAACTGGCATTCAGAGGCCATAAAGTCTCCCAAACCATAACGCTGCCCCAAAAACAACACAGAGATAGAGAAATTTGTTTTTAAAATGAGTTTGAGCTTCCCATTCACCAGGAAAAGAGAGTGTTCCACCTTAATTACAGCAAGTGGTTGGAAAAAAGCCATGTCTGGAATTCCTGTGAAGGATGGAGAATGTCCCTGGCCCAGGGAGAAATCCACAGCCAAACTGAGATGGAGGGAGAGGGCAGAAGGATTCCATGGATGAGGAGGAGAATTCCAAAGCAGTGGAGGTCCTTTGGAGCGACTCATTGTAAACCATGGAGAGGTTTTTGTAGCTCTCTTCTTTGTGCCTCCATGTAGTAAACACATTATTTAATATAAAATTAGTAACACAGAATGAGGAAGGGAAAATGTAAATTTTTTTCCTATTTATATAGAATGACTACAGACATTTTCCTCCCATACATGGAAGTTTCTCCAATTCAGTACTTGACTGGAAAAACTCCCAATATTGCTGATCACTCCAGACATGGCCCAGAGAACTCCTCCAAAAAGAAACTCACACTGAACTTTATAGTTGATTAATACAACTTTCCCTTTTTAAAGAAAGAATAGTTATTTTCTGTGAAGCTCAGAAGTCAGAGAAATGCAGAATAAAGTAATAATTTTCATCACTCCGTGGTTTCCTGGCTAAAAGAATTTCCTATGGATAGCAGAAACTTATCTCACAGATGCTGAACAGGCCCATTTCCACTCTCCAGAGACCAAAAATTCTCTTTTGAACTCCTGGGATTGTGAATTGTCACTCCCTCCACATTCATTACCCAGCTGCCATCTGCCAGGAACTAATAAAAACAACAGTTACCTCATGCTCCTAAGATAACTAATCACATCACCTTTGGAGAGTCATTAACAATGAAGAAATGCAAGCTTAATAATCCCCCCCACTTGGGATTTGGAGTGCTGGGCATGTATTACCATAAATGAAATTCATTTTTGTTGTATATATCCCAGAACATGAGTTTCCATGTAAGACAGAAAAACTGAAGACCAGGAAACAAAGCCTGGAAAAGTCATGCATTGTGCTTGGCTTCCCCAGAGAGGAGAGCACAAAACATGGCCCAAAGCTCAGACTGAAGCTCAGCTGAGCTCCAGCCTTACTAAAATAATTCAGTACCAAAATGGACCCCAAAAAGAACGTGAAAAGGACTCTTGGATTGTGTGGGTTTTGCTTCTGAAGCATAAACACAGAACCTGCTCATCGTCACGGCATAAAAAATTATTCCCTCAATAGTGAATTTGCTGATTCCCACTCCAGCAGACACCCACAAAGAGCTCAACAACCTGTTTGAAATGCTTACAACACCTGCTGCTGGGTTTGTCATGAAAACATGGAAGAGAAGAGGCAGCTGAAATCAGATCAGCAGCTCCTGGGCTGGAGGAGCCCAGCTGGGCATGGTCACCCTCCTCCTCCTCAGCCCTTCAGCAGCTCCCACAGCTCCACCCAGCTCCCCATTAAACATTCAACTGCTGCCACCTTCAACCACCAAGCTCATTTTCCAACCCCAAAACTGACACAGCAGCAATGGATCCCAAGGAGAAACAAACCTTCAATCCCAAATTCCGGATGGAATTCACCCAGCTCCGATCCCACAGGGCATCAAGGGCAAGCAGAGGAATGGAGTTTGAACAAATCCCACCTTCTGCAGTGCTAAGGGTATAACCTTTCCCCCAAAATCTCACTTCTCTTATGGTCTCTGAACTACCTGTTAATAAAATCAGCTGATAAAACCATGGCAGGGTAGAAATCGTAAACTCTTAAGTGTCTAAACCCTGCAGAAACACCTTTTGCTGTACCTGCACACCCAAAAGCTGCTTTCTCATTCTCATCCTTGCCGGCAGCATTACTTAAAAGTAATTAGTGCATATTCCTCATCAAATCAAGCTCTGCCTTTTGCTCAGTTCGTGGTCAGGATTGGAGGCCCTGCTGGACACCCCCTGTGCCAGGGCTCTGCACCCCCCCTCTGTTGCTCTGCTCTCTCTGCCAAATGTGCTTCTCACGACAGCATGGCCTCATTTACTGCTCTGGGTTGGCTATTTCTGTTCATATCACAGGGCTTAATTAGGCTCTTGCAACTGAAATTACTGCTTTGGACTAATTTATAATAGAGAATACTTTAAGAAAAGTTATATTTGTTTCCTAACACCCTGTCTCAGCTACACCTGCCCCTTGCTACCTATCAGCTGTTTTAGGGAAATCTCTTTTATTGCAAAACTCTTGTTTCCTTTCATGCTCCATATCTCTTTGTCACACTCAGAAAGCCCAGGTCCAAATTCTCAACCAGGTGACAGATTCTTTCCAAATAATTTAAATCACAGACTCAGTGATGTTGGGAAAAGCCTCCAAGATCAAGTCCAATGTTTGACTGAATCCCACCAGGTGCACCAAACCACATCACAAAGTGCCACATTTACCTGGGTTTGGGATAAAGCATTAGTGAAATAATACCCACAGCATTTTCCATGCAGATGTTGGAGTGAGTTCTCCCCTTTTTTCCCCACAGCAGCCCAGCTCTGGCCCTGCAGCCTTTCCTGAACTTGCTTTCCAGGTTTCCTACAAATCCCTGCCTGAGGAAATCACAGTTTTCCCAGCTTCTGTCTCCTCATCCTTCAGAGCACTCAGCCTTTACATGAAAGTTTGGCAAAGCAGCCTGCTGGAGCTGCAGGATGAGACATCTCCCCTTGCAGGAAAATCCACCCACATACCCCAGGCTGAGACTGCAGCCAGCTGCTGAGCCCATGGGATTGATGAGACCCTACCTAAACATTTAGGATTCAATTCAGTCTTTTTGTTCCTGTTCAGGAAGGCCTCAGCTCCCTGGGGGTCCCTGCACACCTTCAGTGCCACAGCAGGTCAAGGGTCTCATCCCACAGCAAATGTTTGTCCTTTATGACGCCAAGCAGAATGTGAATTCTGATCTGTAAAAATCTTTACTTTCTACTCAGTGAAAAAGCTAAGGCAGATGGGAAGCAGGAAGGAGAGTTAGCAAAACCCTCATTATTACAGAATTTGAATTATTACCCACAAGTCTCTTAGGTCACCTCTGCTCTGCTGTGGAGCACAGAGACTCCTTGCACGAGGCTTATTAAAATCCAGACTATGTGACAGAATGGGGCTAGCTCTTACCTAGGCTGAACGAGATCCAGGCACCCTTCTCAAGCACTTAAACTCACGCTAAAAAGCACATTAGCAAAGCACTAAAACTGAGCAAAGCCCCTCAGAGGGCGGGTTTGGCCCCATCATCCCCTTTCTGCTGTTTTTGCTGCTAAACACAGCAGAAGCAATAATGTGCACAGGCTCCCAGCTGGCAGCTCAGCGTGCCCAGCCCCTGTGTCACAGAGCTGATGTGACACCATTCCCTGCCCAGGGACATCCCCTGTGTCACCAAACCAAGGGGGCACAGGAACCCCCCGAGAGGAAAGGCTGCTTGCTGTGCTATACAGGGATTCCTGACCAAGAGATGGGGAAAAATTGGATTTAGGATCGTCTCAGCAGGTGCTCAGCAAAAAATATCAAAGGTGCTTCTGTTCTGCAGCATCAAGGCCAGGTTGGATGGGGCTTGGAGCACTCTGATCTGTCGAAGGTGTCTCTGCTCATGCCTGAGGTGTGGAACAAGGTGACCTTGAAGTCCCTTCCAACCCAAACCACACTAAGATTAGTTAGAAAAAAAAAAATTCAGATAAAGGTCTTTAGCAGTTACAAACTTTTGCCTTCTTTTATTTCATGTCCATGAACTGCTCTCTTCCCTTTCACACACACAGTCCTGCTGAGAAGTGTTCACTTCTTACCTCCCTCCACCTCCAGAGCCTCTTCTTCCCCCGGGCGTGTTTTTAATGGCCTTACCAACTGGCTGGTAATTAACTTTTACTCTGGTTTACTTATTGACCATTTCCCAGGATAGATTATGCAAAAAACCTCCTTCCCCCATAGCACAGCTCTAGCCAGAGGTAAAACACTACCTAGGAACAGATAAGTCTTTCTTCCCCCTCCTTGTGGGAGAGTAAGTAACCATGGATGCACAAGAAACAATGCCTGCAGATAAAAAGAACGCCTCTAGATAATGATGTTTGTCAGAAGAGATTTGCACATTTCTTTGAACTGATATATTTATACCCTGCTAATTATTTGAGAATAATCTCAGACCTTATCACAGAGACAGTCAATGCTATGGTTACATTTTTTTCCCTTCAGGTCTAGGTTTCTTTCAAGTTGGCTTTCCACACTTCTCACTCATTTTGACATGAAAACACCCCTACCATAAAACACACCTGTACAATTTGTCAGGAAACATCTCCAGATGTGAAGTCCATTGGAGTTTTTCCACAGCCAGCCCAGGTCATGTTTTAACTTTGCTGTAAATACTTCCTCTCTTGTTCTAACTCTACTTTTCCTAGAAAAGCACAGGACACTGCTGTTCCTGCTGCACCAACACCACACAGCAAGTCGTACAAGCAGGAGCCAAACACAGGTAGGTCACCTCAGGGTCTTTTTCCTTTATAGCCTCTGGAATGGCAATTTAGAGAATGTTCTGCTCAGCAGCTTTTCAGCTGCTGCTTTTCCCTCCTCCCTTAAAGGTGTAAAGGAGGGAAAATATCAGAGGAAGGCTTTGGAGCAACACCACAACTGGCCAAGCTTGAGGTCATCTCCCTTCCAAGAGGAAAAGGGGAATAAAACACTGTGCAGTCCCTCCCCATTTCACTTTTTGGCACCTCCAGCAGTGCCCCGAGTGTTTCTTGCAGGCTGTTGCTCCATGGAAAACCCCAAACAACGAGGGGATGGGAGACAGGAACTTCTGGTACTCCCAGCCTTTCCCAGAAGTTGGAATTAGAAGAGCATTGCACAAGGCACCCTCACTTCAGGGACAGAACAACCTGTTAGAGATGGCAATTGTCAGATTTGAAGCAGTTCTTAAATTGCTCATTTTTTGCAGCAGATGAGCTGATGGAAGTTGATTTGGTTTCAAGTTACATCAAACACCCCAAGTCTGAGCAAGTTGAACTTAGATCCACCTGGGGGAAAAAAAAAATCAGCTGTTCCTGAGAACTGACAGGATGAACCATCCCCATCTCACCCACTGACACCACTGGGAAATGATTCCCTCTACAGAAGCAGCCCTAATTACAAGGAGTTAAAAACATCCTCAGGTACAGCTGCTTCTTCACCAGCAGGGCAATGCTGGCTAACAGAGTTTCAGCCTGCAAATCATGTCACAGGCAATGTCATTATGTTCTCCTGTGACACTAGAAGCTGACATATGGAAAAAAAAAAAAAAAGCTTAAAATCATTCCACATCACCAAATATGCAGAGCAAGCAGAAATTCCAGATGTCTTCATGGAAGCAGAGATACCTCACACCCACAGAGCAATTCCTTCTTTAAAGCTCAGTGTCTCACTAATTCAATTCCTATTTTGTTTAAATGCTTAACAGTCTTTTGCACTTTACAGCACTGGGCTACAAATCTCACTTGATTAAAGTAAAATATTACTTCATCATTTCACTCCAAATTTAGTGAAACAAAATCAGCGAGGCATGGGAAATCATTGACAAACAAGTTTATGTGAACATATTTTAATTCCTGTAATTAAACAGCCAACCTGCTGTCCCTTAGTGGCAGAGTCTCTGCTGGTGTCAACTGTCACAACTCTCTCGATCTCAGTGAGGAATATTTGCATCACCTAATATGCATTTCTTCTTACAGAGGCAAATCCCAATCAATGGTGATTAGCCAATTAATCTGATCCAACAACTATTTGGTCATTTGTAAAGAGTCTGAGTGCCTGATAGAAAATAGGAAGTTTATATCTCTTATGAAATATGGCTTTTTTCCCCATGCTGGAACAAATACATGCAAACACTGCCAGCACAGCAGAAGCTGCTACCAGAGCCTGACTGCAATGGGATATTTCTTACTGCTTCCCTTGGGGAGTCCCTGGGACCCCAGGGATAAAGAAAATCCCTTGTCTCTTCTAGAAACACAGCTGGGATCCATTGAACAGCCACACATCCAACTGGCAGCTTTTAAGGCCAAAAAGTGCCACAGCTCCAGTATTCTGGCCCCCCCAAACACCAGAGTTCATTCCATTCTACAATCTCAGGAAGAGCTGCCTTTGTGACTGGAAGGGATATTTGTGATGGTGAGGGACATTGGAACTGAACCTGCCCCAAACCTCTGGGTTTGCACTAAAGGATGTTGGAAACGCAAAACCCCTGGCTGCAGCTCCTGGGAGCAAGGCAGGTTTTATTTCCCCCCTCTTTGTTATCTCTCTCTCCTGCACAAAACAATTTGTGTGCTTTGTTTATACTGTCAATAGCACTGTGTGCCAATTGTGATAGAAAAATTTACTTAGCATTTAATTACACTTCAGAAGCCCCTGGGAAAACAATGGAAAGGGGGAGAGCGAGGAGAGGGGAGAGAAGCATTGTCAGAGTAGAAAGTTCTTTTCTTTTCCATGTGAATCTTGGACATGAATCACTCAGCCAAGTTCCTTTACCATGTGTACATCTTTCTCAGGTAAGCAGAATGAAAAAATAGCCACAAAATCATTTTGAGATCCCAAGATTGTGTACGCACTTGGATCCTACAATCACTCTGGGAATATCCCCTCAGCATGGACAGCAGCATCCTCCCCAAAACACAAGATCACAAAGCCACTCCTTTTCTGGTTTTGATGTTTTTAGTGACAGAACCCCAGCAGCCAGAGCTCTGCCTGAGCTGGCAGCCCAGTGAAACCCAGCACAAACCAGTACAGCTGCTCTGCATTTACACTGCCACAATATAGAGGAGGGAGCAAACCTGAAGGGGGGGAAAAATAAATCCCACATACAGCTCAAAGCACTGCTCAACTCATTGTCACAGCCAGGAAAGAAAAGGGATTTCAACCCTAACAGAAACAATCCCAAATCGCACTAAGATTGTGCAACAGAACTACAGGAGACACCAAGTTATGAAATGACACCGTGGAGGTGGGAGACAAGAGCAAACTCAGATAAAAGGCCACAGGGAAAAGTAGATCCTATTAAAAAAAAAAAAGTATTCTGGCTTTGTTACTTTCTATAAAATCTTGTCAGAGTCTTCTCCCTGGAAGGAAAGCGTCTGTCAGAGCGAGCGAGAGGAACCGAGAGCGGCAGATCTGAGTCAGGGGAACAAAAGCAGAGCAGCAGAGTAGAAAGAAGTCAGCAGCCAGCCCCCAACAGTCTGGCACACAATAAAACACACCAGCAATCCCAGCTTCGGTGAGAGACAGCACAGGAGCTGCAGATGAGAGGAACAGATGGAAAGACAAAGCCAATCAGAAATCAAAAATGCACAGAGGCTCCCCACCAGTACACATTTTGCAAGCTTTAGTTCCACAACTAGGTCAAGGGATTTTTTTTTTCCCCTTTACCCCTCAACTGCTGCCTAAAGTAAAAAGTTCTGAAGTGAGAATGGATCCTAAGAAACCCCCAAAATATTCTGAGCATGTATGGAAAATAAAGCAGTGGATGAATAGACAATATGCAATGTAAACAAATCAGATTTTAGCATAAGATTTAACTGGGGTACAAAACAGGGCACTCCATGAAAAATATATTCACTATACATATGAAGGCGATAAAATACAAAGTGATTTTCAAAATGATTGGAGAGTTTGGGGATATATATGCATACACAATGCTGACAGATGGCAAAAACCCTTGGTAATTGCATTCAGCTTTCTTATCAATAGGAATTAATTTTCCCCCCTTAAGCTGAAAGGTTTCTCGATACTCAAACTACATTTGTGATGGTAACAATAATACACTTCATTTATTACAATTTCAGGACCACAGGTTTATGAAGGGACCCACTGAAAACTCAGGAGCAACCCCAGGGGTTGTCCAGGCACATGGAAAAAACACAGTCACTGCTAAGTAATCCATCCCTGGCAGCAAACCCTGCACAGACACCCCCAACAAAAGGCTTTTCTCTCTCTGCCACCCTGGCACATGTGCAGATAATCCCGAGCAGGGAAGGTTCCAAATGCTGAGCACATTTTATCTGGACTGAGGGGGACACAGATTGGCCATTGTGCCCCAGTCTCCATGGGGTGAGGCAGAGCATCCTCACACTGCCTGGCACAACATGTTCAGCATTCCCAAGAAATGAGAATTTAGGGAATGTTTGACCTGACACCCCCATAACAGCTCAAAAAAGGACAAAGGTGTTTAATGAAGATGCTGCTGTAAAAACAGGTCTAACCCAAAGGCTGCTGCTGTCAAGGGAAGGATTCCCAGTGCCTTTCCTGGGGTTTGGCTGGAACACAGAGGGACAGGAGAGCCCTGCTGGAGCCAGGGCTGCAGAGCCAGCAGCAGCTCTGGGTGCTCTGCTCTAGCTGTGCCATCCCAGCAAGGAGAGCAGGATGCACTCCAAAGACCTGAATCCTCTGCCACATCCTGCTGGGGAACCTTGGATGAGTCATTCGTCCTCTGGCCTCTCTTCTGCTGTCCTTCACTCATGTCCTTCCTGAAATCCTCCTGATGTGCTTACAAGAGTCAAAAGCACAGAGCACTGGAGCTGCACCAGCCTCTGCTGGCACAGATCAAGGCCCAGGCCTCTCTGGACTCCTGCTCAGAGTTCAGCTTCCCACTTTTATGTCCTGTTGGCCAAAAACCAACCTTTGGTCTCCTGCCAGCCATCTGCACTAGAGCTGAACAGAGACACAAACCCACTGAGACACTGAGAGCACGATTCCAGGCATGGCTTCGGAACAGACACCAGGAAGGACACACGAGTTTAGGTTTCATTTTCAAATGGTTATACATTTTGTTCACTTATTACACAGGTTATTCCTTCATTTCCCTCAAGTGAAGAATGTCTTTAGAATGATTGGAGTGTACATTAAAACTTTCAGGCCAATTAAATTCACGAGTAAATGAGAAAATAGACAAGATGTGCACAGGTGAGAAACCTTACATTGACTATGGAGTGAAATTATAAAAAGCTATAAAATTGGAATAACAACATAAAATATTTATTATAGTAACAGAGACATTAGCAAACAGTATTGGGTTGTATTAAGACACAGAAAATTTAGGCTGAGTATTACAAAATTGCCCTGAAGTGCTGTGATAAACATCCCATGTGACTGGAGGGAACACAGTCCCATGCCAGTGTCATGGAAGGAGCCTCAGATTTTGGCAACAAACGGCACCAACTGAAGAATTTTCTCTACTAATTCTTATTTGCAAAGGAACCGTCTCCAAGAACACATTTCCAGCCTGAACTGAATCCTTTCCCACTCAGCTGCAGCAGGTGACAGTGCAGTGTCCCTGTCCCAGCCCAGGTGAGTCCCAGGGACACAGAATGAGAGAGGCTCAGCTCAGGGCAGAGCAGGGGGGTTATTCTCATTCCTGAGGGGATTCTCTCCCCACTCAGAACTCCAGCAGCACAGCATCCCACAGTGATAACCAGCAGGAACCAAGTGACACTGCGAGGTTTTGTACTGACAAACTCTGGAGCCCTCACCCACGCCTGTCAACCACAGGCACAGCCCTCCAGGAGAGGACAAAGCCTCCTGCAGACCCCCAGGCTGTCCTGGATGAACAGGGAAACACAGCATCCTGCAGCTGCAGCCCTCTGATCTCCCACCTGCTCCAAGAAACACAAAAAAAAGGAAGCTGTTCAGCATTAACAGCTCTGTGTCCTGTGGGGCTTTCACACCACACACCTCGTACCTCTGACAAATGACAGGGCTTACCTGGCCCTGCCCGAACCCATACAGCACCTCACAGGAATACAGGGGGTTCATTTGGGGGTAAGAATTATCCTTTCAAACACTGCCTGCCACAGAAACAGCTCCTGTCAGGGGATGGCAGCGATGCCAACCTCAGAGCTGCCTTTGCATTTCCCTGGAGTGAAGCACAGACCCAGCTGCTAAAACCACAATTAACACCATCCCAGCTAAAACACTCATTAAAGCAATGTACTCTGCACGCGGGAGGGAGGTGAAACTTCCCGGAGCTGACAGAGCCCTGCAAAGCACACAACCCTTTTAATTTTGCTGGTTTTCTCAAGCCCCAGCCCGTAGGATGTGAGCTGATAAATGCTGGTCAGTTCTAGGAGAGGAAGCCTCGGGAAGGAGGCTCCGATTTTCCCCGATTTGGGATTTTCAGGCTCACATGGAGCAGCATCGCACCGCCATCTCTTGGCAGATATTTAGATAACAACGTAACTACACACGAAGAAATCAACATTAACAACACGTTAGAAGCTATAAACACAGAGACATGTTTCTCTTACAAACCAAACAAAAACATATTTAAAGTCTAGCCCTATATCCACTTTACTTCCCTGACTCTCAATACTCGTACTCAATGTTAGACACACTTTAAAAAACAAACAACTGTAAATTTAAATATGGTCTAGCCCACTTCACCCCTCATTAAAAAAAAAAAATGTACAAAAGAGTAATTTTTAAAGCCAGCTTATATAAGCAGCACAATAACTACTCTGAATTCAAGATTTTACCCACTTGATTAAGAGTATCAAATTTCCATCAGACCTATGGGCAAAAATATCACTCAAAGTCCCTGGTTCCTTCAAGTATATAACGTGGCAAATAACATATCCTAAATAGCAGGGAGTTGGGTTTCTTTATTTTCTAAAAACCTTTGGAAAAGAGATGCTTTACCCAGCTCAGAGCTGTAAAATCAATATAAGAGGAAGTCCCTAAAACAACGTGGGGATTTAGCCTCAAGCGGCACTTGAGGCTAAATCCTATAAATATTATTCATAATTTCCCTAACTACGTGCAAGCCATCAACTAAAAGTCTTGGCAGGCACAACAGAGTGAACACCTCTAAAGCAGGGGCTCCAAGCAAAAGTTTTTAGGGAAAAAAAGCAGCCAGAAAGTTAAACAACATCTGAGAGCCCCAAGGCCAGCACCAGGGTCATTTCTCATTATTCCATCTCAGTGAACAGAATCTGCAGCAGTTCAACATCAAACCCATCAAACAGAGCTCTTTGCAATGTTATAAAGGAATGACAAGAGCAAGAGCTGTAAAAAACCACCCAGAATTATGAAGTTGCAAATACTGGGAGATAAACAAGGTCACTGACTGCCTCCTCGAGATGCAGCTGTATGGATTTGACCTTTCTGGAAAAAGTGGTAATTTCAGTGAAAATAACCTTTCAGTTCCAAGGGAAAGGGAAGTAAGTCATGTCTCCTACCCTGGCAGTTCATGATGAGACTCCCAGCCCTAATTTAAAGGTCACCAACAAGCCTTTGAAGGCAAGATTGCTTTTCACTTTGTCCACGTTTGATGTAATGTGCTCAGAGCTGACTGGTCCACAAGAGCACAAGCACAGCTCCTGGCCAAGCAGGCAGCTCAGCCCTCCCTGCAGTGATCATCACATCCTTGGACACACCAAAATCACAGCAGAATAATCAGTCAGAAAGACTGCTGGCACAAGGGATCCTGCTGCTCTGTGTTACAGGAGTTCTGTCACTGTTTTCACTCTGCTAACAGGGAGAGGAATTGAAGACTCGGCCATGCAATGCTCTTTCAACCCAGCTAATGCTGCACTCAGAGCAGAGCTCCAGATGTTTTCCAAACAGGAAGAGGCTTCACTCCATCCCTGCCTGCTCAGCACTTTGTGATGGGGGCTGGATGCAGAGGATGTGTAGAGGTCAGAGGAGAGCAGGACTGATGAGCTCAGGGATAGATTCCTAAAAAGTTCAACTTCCCACCTGGAAACAGCCCAGAAATGACCCTGGGACCCTCCCATTAGATGGTTTTATGTTTGATTTACATGGCTGTGAGAGCTGGCACTGAATGAGCCTTGCACACACCCAGAGGCACAGAGAGCCCTGTTTCTCCTGGCTCCCAGTGATCTGCACTGGAAACACTCCCAAGGCAGAGAAGGTTTCATAAAATCCCAGAAGGGTTCCATCCAGGGACACCTTCCACTGTCCCAGGCTGCTCCAAGCCCCAGTGTCCAACCTGGGACATTTCCAGGGATGAAGGGGCAGCCACAGCTTCTCTGGGCACCCCGTGCCCCAGCAAGAATTCCTTCCAATATCTAATCCACACCTACTCTCCATCGGTTTAAAGCCACACAAAACCACTGCTGCATAGAACATGAAGATAAAAATTGAGGGATTACATCAAAATTAATAGCTCTGAAGGATGATTTGGAAAAAACTGAAATCCTACAGAAGCTTTTTTTCTTCCTTCCTAAATTTTCTTTGGGAAGGAGCATTTAGCATTTAAGCATTATGTCTTTGAGATAAATTGTATTTAAAGGTTACAGCACAAACTACATCTCTCAGTCCTAGGCAAAATGGTTTATTAATTGCCCTGGATACACACACACTCATAAATTTGTTTGGGTAATTTGATGAAGGGAATTGATTTACTATCACAGTGAAATACTACATTAAACACACACAATTCATTCTTTATACTGCTCCTCCCCCCTTAAAAGCATCCTGTCTGACTGCAGGCCACACTGAATTATTATTCTGTAATCATTAAGTGATTTATTTAGCCACAGCACACACAGTTAGCATTAATCTATATTCCTAGTCTAATTTCACCTTTATGCTTTCTGTTGTCCTACCAACAAGGAAAAATTATGGATTTCATTTAAACCAAAATGCAGTTATGGAGCAGCAAGACAAGAAAAGGCACACTTTTATTCTCAAAGCATATCTTTTCCAACAATGCAAATGAAAAAAAAAAAAAAAAACAAAAAACATGAAATGTTTCTGAAAGCATAAACAGCACAGAATCATCACAGTTAAAAATTCATATTATACTAAGCAAATGTTGCTTGTGAGAAACAAGCCAAACCCCAACCCATTTTTATTCCTGTTAAATTTAATTTAATAAATGAAAGGCTCAGACCAAGATGCTACATGTGATGAGAACTGGAAGGACTTTTTCCACGATCCATCAAGCCTGACCCAAACACTTGCTTCAGATAAAAGTGATTATTCCTGACAACCTTTATTTATCCACAGAGCAGGACAGTTTTCCATCAGCCTCTGCTCCTGTGCATGCTCAGATGAATTGCACTCCTGTACTCCTTGAGAGACATGAACCAGCAAGATGAAACCCCCACAGCTGACAGCAAACCACCAAAAAGAACCACCCCAACCAGAATATTTACAGGCACTAGGCCACACCAGTGATGAGGAAACGGGAGCAGGAAACTAAATTAGTTGTTTTTAAAACAAAGCTTAAAAAAAACCCTTAAGTTTTCATTACACCATTTTATGAGGTATAGGGATGAGACCTGAGAGAAAAAGGAAGCATCTAGATTCTCTGAGAAGACAACTTCAATCACTGCAGTCCCTTGGGGCAAACAGAGATGAAAACACCGCATGAGATGTGTATATCCACAGCCCAAGGGAGCACCGATCCACAGTCACCCCCAGGGGCACACCCAGCCTTTCCTGTGACCCAGTTATCTTCAGCAGGGATGGCAAAGGTGTGTCTCAAAGGAAAACAAGATGGGCTCTGGGGAATACCCTGAATAATGGAGAATACACCTTCACAGAACTGCAGCCACTGCAGACCTCTCCTGCCAGCCTGCAGCACAATCCACAGGGAATGTGCAGTGTAAAGAATGAGGAAACCCCAGAAATAAACATTAATAGCCCCCAAGCCAGCCCTGAGAGCAGCACACTCCCACCCTGGCACCACACACCCACGTTTGCAGCCCTGGGCACATCCCACAGCCACCTTTGTGCTGCCCCAGGGTGCCACTGTCACCTCTAACAGGGGGCTGGAATGCCACCTTCATCAGCTGGGTGTCCCACAGTACACAGGGGACACACAAGGGACACGCAGGGACCTTGGCACAGCCATCTGTGAGCCAAGGAAAGCCGTCTCTGGGTGACAGCAGCACTCCTGCTGCTGCAGGGCTGAAGGCACTGTGAGGACAGCCCTGTAAAAATGCAATAGCCACCGCATCACACTAAGCAGCACCCCTGCACAGGAGCTGCACAACACATTCTGGGGCAGGCAGGACAGCAAATCCATGAGGATCCTCTCCCAGCTCCTTTTACTCTGGCAGAATGTGCAGGTCTGCCTCTGGCAAGCAGCAGCACACGAAGTGAAAGCACCAAGCCGAGTTTGCTGAGCCTGCTGTGTCACTGAGACATCCACTTGAACACTGCCTGCAATCCCCTGGAAGGGCCCATTACAAATGTAGCCCATGAAAGACTCGAATGGAGTGCAAATACATCCCCCTCACCCAGGGGGAAATGCCAGAGGTCACTGATGTCAAATGGAGTTTGTTCATACAAGGCAGATGGGGAGCACAGAAGGAATTTGATGTGCACTTCAAAGGGAAGGAATTTGTCCAGTCTGGGAGGCAGTTCTGTGCCTCACTTGGTAATGAGTTCCTTTTGAAGAAATCCTGTCATACAGAAATCTGTTTAACTGGAAGGCTGTTCTACAGCTTTCTCTATTAACAGAAATTGAATAATACACTCGGGGAAGATTCCCTGCAAAACATCAGCACAGTTTTAGCCAGGAATCTATTCCTACAGAGATAACGAGTGGTCCATCTAGTATTTGCATGTGGCTCACCTGCTGCTGCCAGGCCAAAATAGGAGTGAGTTTAATTACCTGAAATACGGCAAGACTAATTTTCTCAAAAACACCTTCCTATTAATGAGGAATCCATTTACACGGTGAGAGCCGAGTTGTTCTCATTGCTCTAACCTATTGCTTTGCTTACATCCAAGGATGTGACAAGACGTTGAGTTAGATCTAAAACTTTGTTACTCATCTCAAAGTCAAGGCTTTGTGAGTGCCCACGTATTGGCCAAGAGATTTATGGTTCCTGTTACCCAATCGATGCTGCAAGAGCAGCAGCACATGGGGAGGGATGAAAAACAGAGCCCTGTGATAACCAAGAGCTCAACCACTGCTTAACTTCTTTCATGTGTCCCTGCGTCACTTTTCTTATCTCTACAAGAAAGGAAACAAAGTTCATCTCCCTCTGCAAAAAAAAAGCACTTGGAGATATTTTGATAAAGTGCGTTGTTCAAACACAGCATTTTCCAAGGTCAGCCCTCTGTGCGCAGCTAAGGCACGCTTAAACAAACTGATCTTCAACTTCTCCTTCTCAGGGATTTACAAACATCATTACCGGAGCTCTCCCTGCAGCGGTGCGTTTCCTTGGGAAGATTTTGGCAGCTCATTAGCACGCAGCAGGAGCCCGGGCTGAGGAATGACCCTCCCCAGAAGCAGCCAGACACCCCAAACCCCAGCCCGAGGGCATTCCCAGGGGCTGCACAGCCTGGAAAGCACAAATGGATTGAGCCGTAAACAGCCAAACCACGGTTTCCCAGCCAAGCAATTAGCAACAGGTGTTAATGCGTTTATTACATTTTAATCAGAGAGGAATCGCACCTGTGGTCGGTCAGGTGTTGGTGGCTGGCTCTGAAGCACGAGGAGCACACGGTAAAATAACTGCAGGCTGCTCTGAGAAGGGTTCAAAAGTGGGAAACACACAAAAGTATGTTGGAATTCCCCATTTGCAGTGGCAGGTGGGTGAGCTGCACTCATCACCTCCCTGTGGCAGGCATCTCATACCGACCAAAACCAATAAAATCTTCATACCTGGTGTCTCCACAGTGCCCTGAGCACTTCAGAGCAGGCACTGCTATGCCACCTCAGCTTGCTCCTGTCTATACATCCCGCCTAAATACTCTGCAGAACGTTTATATTCTATTTCACCAATAAAAAAACCAACAAACCGCAAGTGTTCTAATAAACCCAAGCACCTTGTTGCATTATAAGCACCTTCTAAGATGTGGCTCTTTGCCATGAACACACCTGAACAAAACCCTTCCAGGACCCGGTTTTATCTCACCTGCCCAGCGGGATACCAACTGTGTGGGGATACCAACCTGGACTTGCACACCCTTAGAACATTGTCACTTTACTCCACTTAATGGGATATTGACTTTTTATACTTCACTCTCTGCAAATCAATGTTCTAATAGACACACAAGAGGCTGAGAGGAGGATGCAGAGTACCTGCCCACCAACCTGATGGAGATAACGATCCATAAATGAAGGTCAAACCAGAGGAAAAGTTAAAACTGACAGGAAAAGAAGAGCAGCACAAAGAGAAGAGTCTAAATAAGGGAATAAAAAAAGAAAAAAAGCAACTAAGATTAACTACAGGAGGAAGGAGACAGCCTAGAGCAGACGCAGATAAGGCAGTTAAAACTCTCAGCCAGGGAACGACAGAATAAAGTCCCTTTGGAATGTCTGTGCTCAATGCCACGATTTAAGAACCCCTTCAGGACGCATTTCCAGACTATCACACAGGAAATGGGCTGCCTTTTAATGTAAAATAGCAACTTGCAGTATCTGGAAAGTATCTGAATAGGCTGTTCAGAACAAAGTCAGAGAGAAACCATGTACAATGTAAAAGAAAACACTTTAAAGGGATTACTATATTCTTTCAGAGATTGGTTCCGTAGGAAACTAGGGAGCCAAAGGGAGCTTTCGAACAGGCTCCTTTAGCAAAAGACTCCTGATCACTCTCCCTGGGAGAGCCCTGAAACCAGGAACCTTTGGGGCCAAAATCAGCACAAAGAAGCCACAGCTGAGCTGATGGAGAACTTTAAACACTCCCAGCTGGAAAAAACGGTTGCACCAAATCCCCACTGACGAAGGGCACTGATGGGGACACCAGAAACACCTGAAGTTCCCGGGTTTATCACCTGGGATGGTTGAGCTGCCACCACACCCATGTTAGAAAGGGTTTCTTTGATTCCTGGGCCTTTTGCCTACCAGAGAGACAGGAAAGTTCTCTCTCCAGTTTGCTCTAGACTAGGATTGTACCGAGTTCTCTGAGCACATCTCCTTCAACTGCAGTTACTCAGTCACAGGTTCCACCACCTCAGTACAACACACAGCCTCAGCCACCAAAATTCATTGGAGTGAGGGGAAGACACAAACTCCGTTCTAGCACACCTAACCTTCCAAATTCCAGTTCTCAGAAGAATATTAAGAAATACAAGGAAGTGCAAAGAGGGGATCACAAAAATTATTTACGAGCAGAAAGCATTATTTATATAGGAGGAAAGCCAACAGCTTAATACATGCAATGCAACAAAAGCAATTCACATCTCAGAGACTGCAAAAGAAATCCCCAGCTGCACCAGATCAGCATCACAAAGTTTACCTCCAGTTCAATCTTCCAGCTCCAAATTTCAGCTGTTCTTCCACAACAATTTTACATAACAAATGAAAACGAGCTTCCACCCACCCTGGACCTCTCAACACTTTAATCCATGCATAATTCAACAAAACAGAGCCCTGGGTGAGATAAGGAAGAGGAAAACACTGGACTATCGTGACCTTTCACAGATTCCCAGATCCCTTTCTTGTACGTACAAGCAATCTGCTTCTACTACAGAGTAATGACTCATTACTTCAATCATTTCAAAATGGTAGAGAATTCCATCTGGCACTACGGACCAGCAGCCAAATTGCAGTATCTTGATCTAAAGGTCAACTTGGCAGTAACAGAAAGCCCTAAACTGAAGTGCATTTTAACATCACAAATCACTCAACATTTCAGCATCTCCCACAAAGCTGATCTGCCACCTTCACCAGGCTGCAGAGGGCTCACAGGGTGAGAGCACCACGAGCAGCTGCGGGTGGCCGAACCCTGAACAACAGGCTGTGTTTAAACCCTTCCACCATGAACATTCCAGTCAGGAATGAAGCACTGATGCCACAAGTTTAAGTTGATGGAAGTCTTCCCCAAAATTAGATAGGCCAGACGTTGGGAAGTGCCTCTTCCCTTACAGTTCTAGTACAATAAATAACCCTTTCAATTAGCCAACAAACAATACTTCCATTATCTTCACATCAACTCTCTGTCCCCATTATCTCCCATAAAAACAGATTTCACTGTTTAAACTCACCAGAAACTCCCCTGTTGTTGCTCAGCTCTTTTTCCCAAGCAGGAGGAAGAAGACAAAAGAAGTGACAACTCCTTCCACTTCCTGAATGCTGCAGAATGAGGGTTCAGAAAAGCCATGCTGGTAACCAGCCCAGAGAAAAGAAGCCCCAAGCAAGATCTTCCTGAAGGAACACACTCCAAAAACTTCTGACTCTTAGCTCTGGGAGGGGGAGGCTTATTTATGGGTGTGCAAATTGAGGTCCAACTGGAAACACATGGCTCATGCCCAGTAAACAAGCAGCTGAAATGATGCAACAGCTTCGTCAACTTCAAACCCAAAACACCTGAGCCGGGCTAAATACAAAAGCTAATGGAACTCCCAGCATGGCAGTACAAGCCTGGCTTTGTTTTGTCAAGAGACGGGGCAGTTTCCAGCTCAGAAAGAGATCGTGTGAGATGCTTTAGAAGAACATCATACATTGCACCTGCAGGATTTCCCTGAGCCAGGTTTAGATAAGAGATTGGGAATAAATTCTTGGCTGTGAGGGGGGGAGGCCCTGGCACAGGGTGCCCAGAGCAGCTGGGGCTGCCCCTGGATCCCTGGAAGTGTCCAAGGCCACACTGGACATGACTTGGAGCAGCCTGAGACAGTGGAAGGTGTCCCTGCCATGGCAGGGATGGAATGGATGGGTCGAATTCCCACCCAAACTGGTCCTGTGATCTCAAGCCACAGCTTCTTTCCACGGATTCGTATCTCCCATCATCCACAACAGTGATTTGGCTGGATTATGTCCTGCCAAAAGCCGTGGCCATGGCTGTTCCCGTCCCCAGGACAGGAGCATGTGACACTGCCTCCCCTGCACCAGGCTCAGAGGCCCACCCGCTCATCAGACACAGGAACTTGTCAAAAAAAGAAAAGAAAGGGGGAAAAAAAAGAGAAACAAAAGCAGGTCTTCAAAATATGCAAGGACTGACAGCCACGTGAGGAATTAGAACAACTCAGTATTATTATTATTATTTATTTATTATTTTTTATTATTACAGCGATTATTATTGTCCATTGATGTGAGCACTTGACACGCATCGCAGCAAGCGGCAGCGCGATTTGGAGGCGCAGGCCCGAGTAGGGAGGGAAGGACGGACCGGAGGTGGTCCCACCGCGTTCCCCCGTACCCTGCCAAGGGCAGCCGCAGCCCCGGGCCGGGGTGGGACCGGGGCGGGATCGGAGCGAGACCGGAGCCGGAACGGGACCGGAGCAGGACCGGGACTGGAGCGGGATCGGAGCCGGGGCGGGGTGGGGGCGGGGTCAGGGCGGGGCTCCCTCACAGCTCCCGCCCCGCTGAGGGCGTGACCGCGCCACACGGTGCCCGCCCCCTCGCGCGCTGTCAGTCACTGCCTGTACCCAATCAGCGAGCGGCTGTGGCCCCGCGCAGCCAATGGGCGCAGGGATTCGGCGCGGGGGGCGGGGCGCGGGTATGGCGGATCTGAGCGGCGGCAGCGAGGCCGTGGCCGTGGAGCTGTGGCCGCCCGGGGAGGCCCCGCCGGCCTTCCAGGTACCGAGGCGGGGACACCGGGGACGAGAGCGGGGCAGAGACACCTTCCACTGCAGGGACACCTTCCACTGCAGGGACACCTTCTGCTTGGGCCTTGGACACCGCCAGCGATGCGGCAGCCGCAGCTTCTCCGGGCAACCTCTGCCGCGGCCTCTCCATCATCACACAATGAAGGATTTATCCCTAATATCTAATCTAAATCTGCTGTCTTTTAGTTTGTATCTGTTCCTGCTTGTCCTGTCACCCCAGGATGCGTAGGAATTTGCTTCAGTGGTATTAGAGAGTCTTTACAAACCAGTTTGGACAAGCTTCTAATAAGCCTTGGGAAAAAATTAAGGGGTGATCTCTGTAGACCCAAATCTCCCTGAATTGCGTGGTGTGCTCGTATTTTACTGAAATGGGAAAGGTTGTGATAATTGAGGAACATTAAACTTGGTTTGGAGTGAAGCCGAGTGACTGAGAAACTGATGCTTCTTTATAAAAGAAACTTGCAAATGCACTGTCATCTTCATAACACCCAGAACCTGCCAGGTACAAGCTGCTGTGAAATGTAATATTTAGTGATAGCACATCCTCCAGGCTTCTAAATAAAGCTGAACGCTGAGAAGAGAGTGAAAATACACCCGTGACTATGGTTATATCTTGGTTTCCAAATGTAGCGGTTTCTTACCAGGTTTTGTTTTGCAACACTTCGTGGTTCTATAACCATTCACCTGCTGGGGGCATCAGTGTAATTTTGAGAACCTGATTTTCCACCGGAATTAGGAGGAAGTGTGCATGCAACGAACTGAAGAGATAAATTGAAAGCATCTTCATTTGTAACATAATTGTGTATTTGAAATTCTGTGGCTTCAAAGAGCTATAGGTTAACCATAGCAGTACCTTACTGAGCATTTTGAAACGTGGGGAGAATTACTTTAACAATACCTTAATAATTCTGCAAGTAAATACATCTATAAGTGAGTATCTTTGGTATCTCCATAGATAAAAATCGTACATAGTAGAGTAGATCTAATGAGCTGATTCTTTTTCTGCCAGGGAGCTATTTTGAGAAATTCAGGTACTAACAAGATTAACAAGATTTTTGGTTTATATGGAATATCTGATTTGTACTGTTTTAAACATTTCAGACAAGTTTGAGTTGGGAGTTTACAGAAGACCGATGCAATCATGATTTGTGTTTTAGGATCAGTTATTTGCACACACAAACTTTTTGAAAATTGTGGTTTCAAGCAGTGCTGATGCCGAGGTTTTGCCTGCTGTTCTCTCTGCAGTACAGCCCCGACAGCGTGGCCGGAGCAGACGGACAGATCGACCCCACTGAAGTGACCTTCCCGGGCTGCTCCTGCCGCAGCAGCTCCTGCGTGGCTCCCCAGTGCCCCTGCCTGCACCGAGGGGAGAACTACAGCAGCCTGGGCCTCATGCTGGCGGAGCAGCAGGAGCAGCAGCCCTTCTCCAGGCCCGTGTTTGAGTGCAACAGCCTGTGCAGCTGCGGGGAGGGCTGCCAGAACAGGCTGGTGCAGCGGGGGCTGCAGCTGCGGCTGCAGGTGTTCCGCACGCAGAGGAAGGGCTGGGGAGTGCGAGCCCTGGAGCCCATCCCCAGGGGAAGGTTCGTGTGTGAGTATGCTGGGGAGGTGCTGGGCTTTGCTGAAGCTCAGAGGAGGAGCCAGGCTCAGGCTCCCCAGGAGCCCAACTACATCCTGGCAGTGAGGGAGCACCTGCACGACGGGCGTGTCCTGGAGACCTTCGTGGATCCCAGCCGC
Source organism: Brachypodius melanocephalos (assembly GCA_013398615.1). Taxonomy (NCBI): domain Eukaryota; kingdom Metazoa; phylum Chordata; class Aves; order Passeriformes; family Pycnonotidae; genus Brachypodius; species Brachypodius melanocephalos. The sequence continues at coordinate 10,196,699 of VZSR01001459.1, forward strand.
GTTGGGAACGTGGGCAGGTTCCTGAACCACTCCTGTGAACCCAATCTCTTCATGGTGCCCGTCAGGGTTGACTCCATGGTGCCCAAACTGGCACTTTTTGCAGCTACTGATATTGCTGCTGGAGAGGAACTCTCGTATGATTACTCTGGAAGATTCCATAACTTACCAGGAGCTAGCAGAGAACACAAACCTCTGGAGGAAGAAAACAGCCTGAGGAAACCTTGCTACTGTGGTTCCCGCACATGTGCTTCCTTCTTACCTTGGGACAGCTCCCTCTTTTCCACACCAGTGAGTTCTCCATAGCCTTTCAGCCTTAAACACACCCAAAAAATAGTACTTTCTCTACTAGTGAAATAAAACTCTTCGTGTTCCAACAAGGAAGCAAATGTGGGTGTGAGGAGCAACAGAGAGATGTGGCTTTGAGAAATAATTTTGTGCAAAACCCTTCTCAAGGACTTTGCAAGGTGGATAGTACAAGAGATTATTGGAGCTTTGAGATGTTCCAAAATCAGTGACTAAGCCAGGCCTGGTGGTTTTGTCTGGTTTTCCTCTGACAGCTTGGTGTATGTTAAAGCAGCCCTGTCAGTTCGTATCCTGCAGAAAGTATTTGTACCTTTGGCACTTGTACATGGACAGGACATGTAGTAACAGCAAGTCACTGACAGTGGCACAAGAAAATGTCACCATGAACCATCACTCTTGCAAGAAAGGCATTAGGTTTCTTAAAATCTATTAAATTATTGTTCTTAAACTACTTGCTGTAATTTTTTTTTTGTTCCACAAAGCATAGTAACTACTAATTCTTGATGTAAAAGGAAAGAGTAGCTTTAGTACTAGGTGTGTCCCATGCAGCTGCATGCCCAAAGCAACTGTGACTGACTGGCTGTTTCACAATTCAGCTTTGTTGAAGCGGGGCAGGAGAGCAGGCTCTGAGGAGCACAACATCCCATCTTTTTTAATCACCTCAGCCTCGAGGCTGCTCCCATCACATCTCTGCACTCACAGCACAAGCAGAACATCTGTTACTCCCCAGCACTGCCTGTCCATGCTCAGGAAGCAAATCCAGCCCCTGCAGCATGAAGCAGGGTGATGCTGACAGCTGACTGAAAGTATAAATACAGAAGTGCATCTGAACACCACCAAATTTGTAGTTCTGTGCTGAACAGATGACAGATGCACGAGGCTTCTTTCAGGTGCTAACTGATCCATGTTTTCACTACTCCAGGGCCAGGCAGCATTAAGCAAGACCTGGCCTTTCCCAGCACAGGGAGAAGGTCATTCCATCTTCTTTGCATCATCCTTGTCCAGCTCTTCCAGCTGTGCAGGGCTTTTCTGAGCACCTCCTTCCAGCAGGGATGCACTGCCAGATGGGCACGTTCTATAACTGGACTTTCCTTCACTTCCTTTCTGCAAAGATCAAATTAAGGCAGCTTCACACAGGCTGGTTTTGATATTTAAGATGGATAAACTGCAGTGGAGTTTTTCATTCATGTCACACTGTGCCAGCAGCAGCACAAACCCTCAGTTATTTGCTCTGGACAGTTTGATCTTTACCTGTTTCCATCCCCTTTGACATAACACACACATCTCATGGGGATCAGCTGTTCTGCAGGTGATCAGTAACTTCGTTTTTAAATTAAAGACAGCTTGGATTTGGACCTGAAAGATTTGCGCCACTGAAGGACTGAGCTGTCACTCCCAAGTCACTGTGCTCTTTCACAAGGAATCCAGGCAAACAGCTGAAAACTGGGAGCTCTCTGTAATCCTGTCTACTCTTAAAGAGCAGGAATGATTATCAATATTTCAATATTCATTGGGAGATTTACATTCCTATTGAAATAGGATCAGAATAATTCAAGGATGCAGCTCTGAACAAATTGAAGGTCCCCTGCTCTGGGGAGGGGGTTTGGAACAAGATGAGCTTTAAGGTCCCTTCCAACCCAAACCACTCTGATTAACCTGATACTGACCAGGGATGAAGGACATTTTGCTATTTACTAAACAAAATCCCACTTGGTGTTTGCCTTGGCTTCCCTGCTAAGATGCAGTGTTAACCTCTGCCATTTTAGTGCCTTCCTGCTGCTGGTGGGGTTTACACAGGGCTGTGGGTTTATGTGAAGATAAACACTACCATGTAATTTCTCCTAGGGTTAATCATTAAGCATCATTTCTGTCAGTGCAGAAACCTTCCAAAGGATTTCAGCTGCTTGTCAGAAGTGGTTCATAGGCTGAGAGGATATTAATTTTATTCTTTGCCTCAATAAGGTTCTCACTGCTACAGCAGAAAAGTGCTGTGGATCCTGTACCTTGGAATGCCCAAGATTCCAGAGCACAGCCTGGACTGCAAGGCCTCCTGTGTAGAGGAGAGTTTTATCTGGATTTCTCCCTGAAAAGGCATCATGCCAGCCCCTTTCAGACCACAGGGCTGGGAGCAGGTGATCCAATCCACTTCCTCTTTCCCTCCTGAGAAAAGTTTCAAGATTAGTGTTACAGCATCTGCACTCCTCGTTTTCAGGATGACTGCAGGGTTTGTTACCTTCCTGTTACGAGCATGCACTTGGCATGATTTTGAGTAGTTAAGGAAGTGCAGATTAAAAAAAAAAAATCCAACCACCTTGAGCAGTATCTTGGTCCTTGATCACAGCCTCACAGCAGGAGCACAGCTGAGCCCTCTGTCCCTGCAATCCAAGCCCTCAGCCCACGCCAGTGCTGCAGCTCCTGGCCAGGAACCTGATCCCAGTTATCTGCTTAGAGCAAACTGCCCAGCACACAACAGGAACAGTGCTGGGCTCCTCAGAACAGCCACACTGAAGGCCTTGCAAAAACAAAATAATTGTTAATTTTGAGTTCTAAACCATCCTGAGAGTTGTTAATGGCCTTGTTCCATACAGCACGTGCACTACACTCCCCCATGCCTTGGCACTGCAGCTGCCTGGGGGAGTGGACCAAAACCCTACTAAAAAACATCCCTGTCAAGAACCTAGAAAAGAAATAGACCCTTTGTTGTACCTGCTGAATTTCTGTTCACTTTTCCCTTCAGGCTCAGCTTCAGAGCCCCAGTCTGCCCCTCACAGCTCAGTGTGCTCTTCCACAGTGAATCCAAACAGCTCTAAAGCCTCTGAGCTTCCTCTCATGCTCCCTCCTCCTTTTTCCTCTGAGTGCAGTATTAATTATCAATATCTCAATACTTTGGCATGTCATGCTGTGTCCTGGAACAGATTTTTCTGCTTGCTGGGCTTACCTGGACCCCACGGGAGGTTGGTGTTCGGTGAAAGGCAGCCCAGGTGTTCTTCTGGGTCATCTTTTCAACATGAAACCAATGCAGAAGGAGCTGGCAGGTGATGGATTTGCATTAAACTCAATTTTCTACAGCAAAGACAACACTGGCAAGGACCAGCATCAGTGTCAAGGCTTTTGTTAATCCACTGTGGCATTCAGATCCCAAAATGAGGTTGCTTTCAATTACTCCCGTTTCCCTTCTTACTTGCTAAAATTCCTCTCCTTTTCAGTGAGGAATTTTATTTTCAACAAAACAGTTTAGAAATTTACCCTATTAGGCCTTAGGGCTCACAGTTCCATCTGCCATCACTTCCATGACTTTTATTCAAGTGGAATCATTCATTAGCTTTAGTTTCTAATGAGGCCAGTTTTGCATTTTCCAAGTCCTTTAAATAAGCTTACATTGCATCCAAGAAATTCAAAGGAAATGGTGTTTTTCCATCAATAAAAGTCTTTGGCATAAACAAATGCTTGACATTTTATTTAAATATGTACAAGATTACTAATCATCATCAGCCTGAGGATCATCACCCTCAGCTGCAGAAGGCACTTCCTAAAGATCAGCAGATATTTCCCCAGAAGAAGCCCATTTCTGGACATGATTTTCACTGCAAGTGGAATGTAACAAAGGGTGAGCTGCCTGTGGGGAGAGCTGTCATCTCCCAGCCCTCCTTCTTGACTCCTTCATTCTCTCTCAAAGCTGCCTAGAATTTCCTAACTGCCTAGAATTTCTTTTAAAGCTGGCTAGAAGTTTGTAAAGTCTTGGCTTATTGCATTTGAGTGTAGAAGCTCTACATAAATAAAATTATTTAATAAAGATCTTGTCTAAAGAGGAGCTGTTGTAGTTGACAAGGGGGTGATCAGTCAAGTGTTGGACTCAATAATTCTGGATGTCTTGTCCAGCCTGAGTAATTCTGGGATTAAGTAATCTTTGAAAGCATGATTGGCATGTTTCTGCTCAGTTTTGTTCCAGTTGAATCCAAACCACTCAGGATTTAAACCCAGGCCAGGTCGCTTATGAACACAAAGATTCTCCAAGCGCCGTTGAGTCGTGCTGGTTTCTCTTCCCTCAGCAGCAACTTCAAGCAAGGTTTTCCCATTCTGTGTCATCAGCAAGGGACACTGCTCACGTTTCTTCTCCCTGGGGTGGTTCCCATCCCCTCCTGTGCCCAAGGAACATCCATCCCTGTCAGTGTGGCCCCGGGGCGGCGTCGGCGGCGCAGCGGAAGCCCAGGTTGGACGCGGAGCTGTCGGGGGTGTTCTGGCTCCGAGCTGCACAGCGGTACCTGTAGCAGTAGGACTGCACAGCAACACACAAAGGGAACTTCTTAGCACAGCTGGGGCTCCTCAGGCAACAGCTTGTTAGATTAACAGATTAATTAGTTGGATTAATACAGCAAAACGTTGCCATGGCTGTGGGACAGATCGATGAAGTGATACGGATGGAAATCGCTGCGTTAGAAATGAGGGAATCCTACACAGACTCCAGCTGACACAAAAACTACACTTAATGGCAAAGGGTCTGATAAAGTGTCAGCCAACAATCTCTCCTGCTCTGGAAGAAAGCCAAAAGAACCATCCAGCCTCCCCTCAGAGACTGAGCTGTGTGTCCATGCGCTAATGCCCCACTGGAATGGACAGGTACTGGCACCTGCCTGGAAACATTTCTTTAAATGAGATGCCAGACTTTGGGGATGGGATGTAAAAAGGTGCAAATTCAGGCTCTGTCAGCTCTGAGAGGGAGAAGAGCAGCAGCACACAAAGATCAGTCTGAGCAGACGTCAGGCACCTAATAAAGAGCCCTTGTACTAACAGCAGTCAGTGGTTTTTGTCTTGATCCACAGCCTAGTTTTATCACCTAAAAAAAAAAAAAAGACTAGGGCAGACTAGAATCTTCACAAACCTTCAAAATGGGTCATGTTATTCATCACTGAAGAGCCTATTCCGGTGTTAATTTAATCAAAACTGCTAATTAACATCTGACATTGATTTCACCTAAGAAGGAAATCAGTGTAGAAAATGGGATCTCACTGTAGAAAATTTAATCTAATTATGAGAGTGATTTGCCAGCCACAGGCTTTGCAAGGGAAGAAGAGCAGGACAGCTTTAATGAAACAGGAGATGGACAGTGAGGGGTTTTAAGCACGGCATGAGCAGTTTAAAACATGATTTTGTGTCATGAACAGCCTTCACTCTGTGGTGACATCCTGGCTGTTCTGGAGGATTTTCAGGTATGCCACCGACTCAGCTGAAACCCTTCATCTCCCAGCCAGCTCTGCAAACACCTGATACCATAGAACCATGGAATTCTAAAAGGATTTGAGATTGAAGAGCTCTTACAGCTTTTCCAGTCCGAATCCCCTGCCCTTTCACTAGACCAGGTTACTCAGGGCTCCATGTCCTTTCTGGATCAAAGCCATTCTAAAACTTAAAAAACAAAGTCACATCCATACTTTCCACTCTGACAAGTACCACTCAAGCTCTGTCATGAAAACAGCATTAGAGGCCAACATCAATTTTAATTTCTGCATCTAAACCCCACACTGATTAAAAAACTTACTTGTTTTAATTCCAAGCTAAGCAACAAGAGGTCCTTAGGAGCATCAGGTGTTGCTCTTCATGAATTCCATGAAACCCCTTGACAAGCATCCAGGCTGCCAGGAAACTCTGTCAGAGGATCATTTCATGGCCAAGTGCTTTCAAAAGGAAGAGGAACATGAAAAGAGCACGTTACCTTATGGCACATGTAGGATCCACCCTTCTTCACTCTGTCCGTGCCCGAGGACGGCCCTTTCTGGAGGGGAGGACACTGGTCAGTACTCAGGGAATTACTGCTAATTACAGGGAGCAGGGAGGTGGAGCAATCATAAATATTCCACACACAACTGTCAGTGGTGTCTGAAGCAGACAGCTTGAAATAATTCTGCCATGATGGTAACTGTGCTCCCTCCCCAGTGCTGCAAGTATTTAACATTCCAGTTGCTGCCCACTGAAAATGCCTGCTAACAGGGAGGTTCCTAAAGAGGATTTTATCAGGAAGGAAATGATCTCCAGCTTTCCTCAGTGATCATTCTGGAACCAGTGTGGTCATACCTGGCATGGATCCCACCCTCCCACCTGTCTCCCTGCATTACTGGGGGTGATGTTCTAGAAGAATCCACCCCACAAGAGCATTTGTGACTGAACATAAATCCCAGCGACTGTCGCAAAACCTTGAGTTGATGTTGGTACTCCAGAAGCTCCTGCCTGCACCCCTTGAGTTTGCTTTGGGTGAAAGTTCACCACACAAATCACAGCAGCTTCGTGTTTATTGCCAAAATTTATAGGTGTGAGAAAGAATTTGGCCTAGCAGTGCATTTCATGGCCCACAAATACTCAAGGAAAGCCACACCCCGAGGCAGCATCCGCTCCTTCCAAGCCTTGGGTGCTCCTCCACAGCACAGCCCTGCTCCCACTCTGGAAATTGTCCTCACAACAGTCCCTGCTCTGAGATAAGCCTCTGACCAGCACAGTCATCACCCAGCCTGCTAATCTCATCTGAAGGGAAGCCAGGAGAAAACTGACCTAAAAAAAAGTTCCACGGGAACAAGACAAAGCAGAACAATGGGGCTGTGGAGCAGGATTTCCCCCAAGTGCTGCAGTGCTGAGCAGCAATCTGTGCAACTGGCTCCAAAGACACTTTTAAAAACCAAGAGGAACATTTTTGGTTAGGGTTAGAAAACCCTAAATCCATTGTATGGCAGCAATTACAAAGGGCTGACCTGTACTGAGCAGTGTGAGAACCCAAGGCTTGTAAATGCATCTTGTTATTAACTACAAGTATCTTCCACCAGGCAAAAATTGAGCATCAAAGGTTATTTGGTAACAAAAAACCAACTTAAATTGACCCTCACAGCCTCTGAAGGAGGAGTACAGCCCTGAAACACTTTACCACCTGCAGAAATCTGCTGTAGTGACCTCCATTACTCTATTCTATTACAAAACATCATTCTCTTATTTAAAATCACTGAAGGCAAAGAGTTTATCATAAAACAACTGGCAAGGATGTCAAAAAATCAGAAAACCAGCAGACATCATGAGCATTTGCAGTGTTAATATGTGCACATATCTCACTTATAGATGAAGGAAACTGCCTTGGCTCTGCCTCCCCTCACTAAAAGCTTATCACAGCCCAGCAATTAAGGTAACATTTGATTAAAACAAGCAAATCTCTGTTCTATCAAACACCACTGTTTTATGGCCTGACCTGGAGAAGTGCACCAGCTGGTACTGAGGGGAAGGACATGGGCTGCCTGGTGCAAAGGGCCAGAGCTGGGCAGACTTTGATCCCAGATTTAAACCCCAGAGTTTACTGTAAATTAGCAAGGTTATTCTGTACTAGAATATTGCAACAGCCATATTCCAGTCTAATTACATAATTACAAGTGCTTGTGCAATCAATTAGCAAAGCCCATAAAAGTAGGATTGTTCTTTTAAAAGTTACTAAAAAAAACACGTGGCAGCTTTTTTATTTTTTTTTTTTTTGTTAATGCAAATAAAGTTGTATTTCTTTCATTGCATCAAACAAATGCTTTCTGATGGTGCAGGGTGATTTTCAGTGCACAGTCACGTGGTTACTCTGTTTTGAGAGAAATCAAGAGAACTGCAGCTCATACAAAAAAAATCAGAGCCAGAAGTCACCACAAAACAACCCCTGCAGGGGCTGTGGTTTGACTGACCTCACACACACTCTTGGCTCTCTCTGCTGAAGGATCAGTCACATTTTTAGGGTGGAAATTGTTCCCTGTGAGGGTGGGCAGGCCCTGGCACAGGGTGCCAGAGCAGCTGTGGCTGCCCCTGGATCCCTGGCAGTGCCCAAGGCCAGGCTGGATGGGGCTTGGAGCAGCCTGGGACAGTGGAAGGTGTCCCTGCCATGGCAGGGGTGGCACTGGATGAGATTTAAGTCCCTCTCAACCCAAACCACTCTGGGATTCTGTGACTGCAGCGAGGCCCCTTCATTAGAATTATTTATTTAAGTGAGACATTTTGGTGTTGATGATGCCAAAGCTGCAGCACTTCCCTGCTGGATTGGGGTGATGGAGGGGAACAACTGTCCTGGGAATTTTGCTCTGTTAAACTCCAAGAGTTTGCTGAAGTTTTAAACCCAGACGCTTCAGAAAGTATTTAAAAACTAGGTGTTGACAGTGAGGCTTTTAGGGGTTTTTCAGATGCAAACTGATTGTCAGAATCCAGTGTCTGAGGCAGAGCTCTTCAAAGTGAATTCCAAAGGGTTTTTCTGGTTAAATGGGTAAGGAAACTGAATCTCCTCCTGTGAAAAGGTATCCCAAAATAGCCAGACTGCAGTTATCTTCTGAGACATTAGAACTGATTAGCACCAGATCTATCAGAGCCCAGCTCTTCAGTCTCTGCAGAGCACAAGGCAGTGTAACCTAAATATAGGATGTGTTCTCTGGGCTCAAAAGACTGAATTCTCCCAGAGGGTCAGAGCTCAAGGCAAAGTTTTTTAATATATTTAGTGTAACACCCCAAATCTTCAAAGCAGTGAGAGCTCTGGGCTATGCTGGGGATTGGTTGCAAGGAATGGATGGAATTCTGCACACAGATTGTTGGGGGGGTTTTCATAATTGATTGTCTTGCCTTCACAAATAATCACCAGGAATAACAATAAACCTGCAAGTGCTTTGTAAGTCGTGAGCAAATAAAAGCAACGGTATTTGGTGGGGTTTTGAGTGACAAGCTCTGTGTGGCCTTACTTGTAATATTCATAAATCATGAATATGAAATTCATGAACATGAAATCATGGGATTTACTCATGCTGGATAACTGGGAGAGGAGCAGGTCTAACACTGGAACTGGAATCTGCTGAGACAGAGCATCAGTGGCCCCACAGATCTCACCCTGCAGGACCCTTGATCTGCCTGATACAAAGGAAAACAAAGATTCACCTCTCAGAGCCTGTGACTTCTCCTAAACCTCAGTTTTATCTCATGTTCAGTTTAAAACAAGCTACCAGAAGCCAAAAAGATAATTCATGATGGTTCGTTCTCTGCCTGGGAGGGGGAAAGCAAGTCCAGCTTATAGCTATATAAATGAACTAAAAAGCTTATTTTTTTTAAAGAAGTCATTCCATAAATTCTTTTCTGTAACATGAGGCAGTCTGGAAATACTCAATGGCTAAGCAGGTGTGGACAACTAATCAAACACCACAAAAATGGCACCAGAGCACTGTGAGTGCAGGGTGGATGAGCTGTGCTGTGATGTCCCCATCCCCAGGAGCACAGAGCAGGAACCAGACCCCAGTCACAGAGGGGATTTTGGCTCAAGATGATGCCAAGCAAACACTTACAGGGTTGTGGAGGTCGTGTGGGGAGTGGTGCACAGCCCACCAGTCAGATGTCCACTCCCAGGCATTGCCCACCATGTTGTAGAGGCCATAACCATTGGGGGGAAAGGCAGAGACCTGCACAGACAGGGAACACAGTGCTGTAACCACTCCACACCAGCCAGGGCTTGGATCCCCACACGATCCTCACACCAGGCTGCTGAAGGTGCACCTTGAGGAGCCCCAAAAGCACCCAGCAGAGCAGCAGTGCAGAACTGGAACACTTTTACATCTTGCATTTAAATCCAACAGGATGGGAAGCTGTCATCACCTCTGTGTCCTCAGCACCCTTTCCCAGCATCTCCTGGCTGGTTTTGGAGTCTGCCCCTGTCCAGAGGCACTGTTTGACCAGCAGACACCCCTGGCACCCACCCACAGCCCCCACATTCCCCTCTCACCAAGGAAAAGCCAGGCTGGTGCCAACTCCTGCCTGTGCAGACTCCTCTTCTGAAGAAACTTTTGGACTTACTTAACTGGCATTAAATAATTCATTCACATTCTTGATTGCCTTTAAAATTCCACTCTGGTTGTTATACTAGACTGGCTCAACCTCTCTCCAAAAGGGAAGTTTAATTCCTTTTAAGCTATTTTGTGATTTTTGAGTTCAAAAAGTGCAAGGCCAGAAGTGCAGGCAGAAAATATTGCAGCTTCTGACTACAAACTGACTGGGAAGGGGGAAAAGAGGTCAGTTGGAGAGGAACTAGAAATGAAAGTAATCTTTACTTTTCAATTAGCTTGTAAAAGAGTCCCTTGATAACGTTCAAGCCTGCAGTGAAATTTAATGTAACTTAAAATCTAAAATGAAACAGCACAGGGATGGAAAACAGCCATGGCTCATCCTGCTGAAGACAAACAGACCTTAATTTTAGGAAGATTGAGATCACTTCCACATGCTGGATTGTCTTTGAGACACACTTACAGGTGCAGTCCCCTTGTAGCCATCCTCTGCTGTGTTACTGGTGGGGAATTCTCCCTGCCAGATATTGGCATAGTGTTGTCCTTTGGGCTGCAGTTTGTTGCCCCACGGGAAAAGCCTGGGAAAAGACAAACAGAGCAGCTGTTTAACTAAAAATTCAGTGTTATACAGAATCCCATACTGGTTTGGGCTGGGAGGGACCTTAAATTCCATCCAGTGCCATGGCAGGGACACCTTCCACTGTCCCAGGCCCCAGTGTCCAACCTGGCCTTGGGCACTGCCAGGGATCCAGGGGCAGCCACAGCTGCTCTGGGCACCCTGTGCCAGGGCCTGCCCACCCTTGCAATAAACACCTTTTTCCTAAGACTCCATTTAAACCTGCCCTCCTTCAGTTTAAAGCCATTCCCTGTGTCCTGTCCCTCCATCCCTTGTCCACAGTCCCTCTCCAGCTCTCCTGGAGCCCCTTCAGGCCCTGCCAGGGGCTCTGAGCTCTCCCTGGAGCTTCTCCTGTCCATGTGGGCACCCCCAGCTCTCTCAGCCTGGCTGCAGAGGGTAACAAATCCCTCACAACCCCTCCTTCTGCTCCAGTCCCTGCTCAGGGACACCCCAGGGACAGGTACCTGTTTTCCAGGCCCCCTCGACAGCTGTACTCCCACTCAGCCTCCGTGGGTAACCTCTTCCCTGCCCACGTGCAGAAGGCCAGGGCATCATTCCAGGAAACATGCAGCACTGGATGGTCCATTCTGGAAAGAAAATGAACAGAACAAACTCCTCAGGGCACAGGGACACACAGGACTGAGGAGGGACAGCTGGAGCAGGCACCAGGTGACTGCTACAGCAAAGAAGATACTTAAAGAAAGGCAGCAAAATGCTGGAATGGAAATGCAGCCAGCAGAGGGGAAGAAGGAAGAGAAAATAATTAACTTCTGATTGTCTCATCATGTTCCTACATCCAGCTATAGGCTTAAAGATGCTTATGGCTCAGTTAAAGGTGTTTATGGTTCAGTCAAAGATATTTATGGTTTGTGCTTCCTCAGGTGCAGCACCCAGAAAGCAGCACAGAGCTGTCCCCACCCTGCCCTCTGTGGGAACTTGGGTGCTTGCAGAGCCAAAGGAGGCACCAAAGGCTGCATCAAACCAGCCTGGCAGGGGGAATCTTGCATCAAACCAGCCTGGCAGGGGGAATCTTGCATCAAACCAGCCTGGCAGGGGGAATCTCAGCCAGAAGCCACAGGAAAATGCACATTGCAATTTAATGCTGATGGTTCTTCGCTCCCCTGTAGCTCTTCTCCTGCTCTGGTCCTGTCCTTGCTGTCAGCTGTGGAGTTTTGAAGGAGAAGGGACATGAGGAAGAGTCTGACCAACATGAGCCTATCCAGGAAACTGAAACGCAGAAATTTAGCTGGGAAGGGATTTTCCTTGGGTGCTTTAAGCAGTCCACAGTTCACACAAGAGCTCCCATCTTTAATGGGGTTTGGGTCCAGGACTGACATCAAAATCCTTTTCTCTTTTTCCAGAAAAAAAAAAAAAAACCAGAAAGAAAAGCCCAGGCATCCTTGCAGAAGGATCCCCATCCGAGCTTCCAACAGACCAAAATGCTTCCAGAGCTGAGAGTCCAGGAGAGAGAGGAACTGGCCATGAACTTCTCTTTCCTGCCCCATTTCAGCAGCCAGCGTATCCCTGTTAATCCATGGTCATTCCACGTGGCAGGGTCCCAGCAGCTGGGCCAGGCCAGGTCTGCACCACCCCTGCACAAGGCCAGAATCTCATGGCAGCTTTCCAACTCCTGTCTGCTGGCTCTGACCTCAATTCCTGGCTCCCCCTAACAACGCCTCCAGCTATTATCTCTATTTTTGCCTCAGATAATTCTTTCCTTGCCCTTGGAGAGCAGACAACTCGTTACTGAGCACTTCAGCCATCAGATGATGGTGCACTAACAAAGTCCTGTCCTTAGGGGACTCAAAAACCTACTAGATCTAGGCTAGAGAGTCTGATTTGATTTCAAAATGCTGTTAGAAACTTTCACTAGTTGATGAAGTGCCAACTTCATTGACACCTGCCTAGTGAGAGAAGCAGTTGCAATGTTAGAGGTCTCAAATGAAGACAGTAATTTGATTTTCGAGGCCTAAAATTCATCCCACTTCTGAATGGAAAGCAATTGTGTGAAGACAAGGATCAGCAAGTTCCAGGGTTCATACAGGCAAAACTGCAAGAAAAAGCAGAGTTTTCCAAAGCATTTTGAAGTTCTAGACAGTCACAACTGATTTTCCACAAAGTCAGAACACAGTTAAAAAGCACAAAACCCCTCAGTCTTCTGTTGCCAGAGGAAGGGGCTTCCAAATCCCACAGTGAAGAGTTCACTCCACCCAGACTCCTGGAGTGTGCTCACAGTGAGGGTTTATCCTTCCTCTCCAAATCCAGGTCTGCCCTGGAGTTTCTGACCCTTGGGAGCTCTGCTGTGTTTCACTGCTGGTACAAACATGAACAGAACCCCTGAGGCTCCATCAGCCTGGCCCTGACAGGGCTTTGTGCACCCCCTCGTCGATCATGGCCATGGAATGCTCATGCAGCACATCAGAGGGTGGGAAAACAGCCCCAGAAAGCAAAGAGGTGATGAAATAAAAGCCCTTCCCTGCAGCCCCATTGCTGGTGGGAGGCACAGGGATATCCCCGTGGTTTAGGATGGAATGGGTGCTCATGGCTCACCTGCTGGG
>VZSR01001459.1:10210090-10335380 GCA_013398615.1 Brachypodius melanocephalos
TGTGCTTTAGGATGGGTGCTCATGGCTCACCTGCTGGAGATGCTGGAGTCAGGGCCCTCAGGGTGCTTCCAGCTGGCTCCTTTCACAGGCAACCACCAGGGAGCAGCTGCCACCTGAGAAAGGACAAGAGCATCAGGGAAGAACATTTCATTTCCCAGCTAAGGGATTTTTTGAAAAGCCATCAGATCCCTTCCAACCCAAACCAGTGTGTGCCTGTATGAATTTCTCCTCCTGGCTGACTTCGGTCTGATACAATCTTCAGAGAGGAAAAAAAATTTACAATTTTGGCCTAAAGAGCATTTTCACCCTAATTATTTGCTCCCTGGACTCAGTGTTTTGACATCACTGAAACAACCCCCTGACGATGTCCTTTAGCTGGGGGTCAAACACACATCTTGTGACACATTTGCTTTCCAGGTCATTAAACCACTAAGCTGATCTGAAATTATTTGCTCTCAGCTTCCAGAAGGTGGAGACAGAAGAACCACACAGGGGAAGTGAAGCATGAAGCCTTTTCTCTCTTTTTTTTTTTCTCTCCCCCAGCTGGTTTGCTGGGAAACATCACACAGCCAAATCCTCTGTAGCAATGCAGACATTGAGGAGTTGTCTCAAACCAGAAGTCCCAAATTTGGTGCTTCAATGCCAAGTTTTTCCTGGAAGACATTCTTTAAGGATTTCTTCTACAAGGCTTACTTCAAAGCACAGGAGGTCATGTTTAACTGTTCTGTTCTGATTCATGTTCACTTAGAAATACTTATTTTAATAATGCAACCTTCACTGAGGCAAAAAAAGGAATATTTATGCCACCCATCAACAGTGGGTTTATTACAGCAGCTTCCAAAACACTCTTATTACAGAGGTAATGGCTATAAAGAACAAAAATCAAAGGAAAAAAAGCCTGAAATGCTTTAGGAGGGCAACAACCCAGGCTGGTTAGTCCTAGATTGACTTTGTCAAGTGTTAATCACAGAGGTAGGAAAGGTGTCAGGAGTGTCACCCTTTAAACTCACCAAACCTTCAGAGCAAAGTCCAAAATGGGTCTGAGGAGACCCAGAATCAGTCTGGTCAAACAATTTTATCAGCAGAATCTAGGGGGAAGCTGCATCCTTCAACAGAACATGTAATTACATGTGTGGGGGAGAAAAGATTATCTGTGTCACACATGAATTGTTGAGAAAACTCTGGTCTAAGGTGCGTATCAAATCCCTCACTTGGATATTTCAGTAGGAAAACTCAACAGGAGTGCCCAAACACATTATCCTGGGTTTGGAGCACCTCATCAGGCTGTGTTCTGACACTCCCCTGACAGCCTTCCCCTCCTCCCTTCCCAGCACACACAGATTTTACCTACAGCACATCTGGGTCTCTGAAAGCTCCCTGTAAATCAAGAGCAATCCTGCACTAAAGCTGCAGAGCCCACAGCTTTGGGGAGCCCTGGGGAAGGGTTGTGAAATGCCTGAGGAGGCTGCAGGGCCCCTCCAGGCTGGGAAGGTGCACACACACACACAGGGTGTGGAGGGAACACCTGAGTGTTAAACCCCAAAGGAACAAAGATGCTCCCAGCAGCCTGCTGGTGACCCTGACATTCTGTCCTCTGCTCTGCCCCTCTGTGGGATCCCCCAGGCAGTGACAGTTTTTTACAGACCCCCTCTGACCTCCAATCAACAGTGCCAAGCCCAGTTCTGGCTCACTGTCTAATAAAGGATATTCTCACCCCAAGCAGAGCCACTGGCCTTTGCAAAAAGCATGAGGGATACCTGATCTCTCACAGGGAGCTACAGCTCTGGTACTGAGCATTCAAAACCCAAAATGAGACCCTCCTGCAAATACTCTGCTCAACTCTCACAGCACTGAAGCTTTAGAGTGAGGAGCTGCTGAACTGATCCAACAGTCAAGAGGTTTAAAACTAGTCTGATTTAACCAATTCCTTGCCCATATTGAGGTTTGACCTTTAAAGTATACTGAAAATAGGACAGAAATCTAAAATTAGCATTTTACAGCTATTTAAGGAAAGTAAAAGACCAGCTGAACCATTTGCTAAAGCTAAAATCTGAAAGATCACAAGAAAGATTTCGACAGCTTCTAAGCACAACATATTTTTGTAAATTAAACTGCTGGGTTTTAGATAAAAACATCTCTGCAGGAGACTGCAAAGATTTACACTTTAGACGATTTTCATTTCGGAAAACATTTTTGTGATGCAAAAGCAAAAGCAGATGCTTTCAATCAGCCTGGTTTATTTTAACCCAGGAAAAAATGTCTCTCCATAGGAGAGCACTGCGTGTGCACAGCTCCCGGTTGTGGCTGTGCTGAGCTGAGCACCAAATGGCTGCCAGGCTCTGCAGAGCACCCAGAGCTCCAGAGCAGTCACACATGCAGGGCTGGGACAGGGAGAACAGGGAGAGCCTGCAGGAATTACCTGGAGATTCTTCTAAGATTCTTCACCTGGCTCCAGTGAACACACCCTGAGCTGCTCCTTCCAGAAATCTCCTACCTGAAACCTACAGTTCCCTCACAGAACTTCTCACAAGTCTTTAAAGCTTTTAATTGCTCTAAATCTAATTAGCAGAAGAGCTAATTAGACAGAGATATTACAACATCACAGTTAATACAGCCAAGTCCTCCCTTGCCAATAATGAGCTTAGTTACTTTCATAACACTTCACGTTCTGCTTTCCTCCAAAACATGTTCTGTGCACTGGCAACAGATTCCTGCTGTCAAAACAGCAGCAGATGCTGCTGAATAGATGTTGAATCAGAGGAAAATCCCCTTCCTTTTGGTTGATTCTTGCAGCATGTCACCTGTCCCAGGTTACCCACACCTGCCCTCCAACCCTTACAGCCTGGAGCACAGGGAAACGCTTCCCAGACCACGGCAGAGGCACAAAGGCTTGTTTTGGTCTGATCCAGCTGGAAACGGGGATTATCCAGCTCTCCCCTCCAGGATTAAACCTTAAGAACTCACTGTTCTGCTTCTTACAGACTCAGAGCACTGTGAAAAGAGAGCCCAGTGCGATAACACCGGGAAGAGCTCAAACAATTAATTCCAACCCACGAGCTTTGCAGAGCTGAAGCCTCAACTCCCACTAAGCCTGCAGAAAACTCTCCTTCTAACTATTCCATTTTCCTTTCCAAGTAGGCTGGGACAGCCTAACTTTATTAATTGCTCCATTACCTCACAATGTCAAGATTTTTAAACTTCTTCACAATTAACTTGAGGAAAATTCCTTCCTAAATCTATGTAGAAAAAAAAAATAGAGCGGGGAACATCACCAAGTGAGTTTCATTGTCAGCACTGCCCTGTTGCTGCTACTGCAGGAGGGGAATACCCCTAAAAACCACCCCATAGCCATAGAAACATTTATTAGTTTTGCACTAACATGACACAAGCCCTGTTCAAGAATAACAACCCTCACTTGAGGAGCAAATCTCAAATTCAAATCAGATTTATGTATTCAAAAAATTACCAAAAAGAAACTCAACAGAGTAGCTCATCTTGGCTCAGACTCCAACATTTCCATCAAGTAGCAAGTCCCCTGAAATAACAAAGCTGTAGATTTCAAAGTCAGGCTCACAAGATGATGACAAATTAATGCTGCTGGCCAGATATATACAGCACCAAACATCATCTCTTTTTTGTGCTACAGCATTCTAATGCTATTTTAATGTAGGAAAACCTTACACCAGGTCAGGATAAACAGCTGGGAAAAAACAAAAGTGACTGCAGAGTGAGAACTTCAGAATTAACGGTGTGAAAAGAGATTTTGAGTGAAAAGTAGCCCAAGTCTGGACATCACTTTAAGAATCATTTATTAAGTGGTGGGTTCTTAAAAAAACACTTCAGAAGCTGACTTAATAGGTTACCACTTGTTTGAATCAGATGGTGTTAAGCTCTGCATATCTTTAATATGCAAAAGGATTTTGCAAGCACTGGTAGGACGTGAGAAAAAATTTGTTTTTCAGTAAAGTACATAGTTTTCGGATGAGGTTTTATTTTATCCACGTAAGGCAGATCCATATCAATCTCTGACAGTTTTTCCTCCTCTAAGCCAGATCCTAAACCTTGAGCGCTGATTAATGAACCAAAGAAACAGGCAGGTGGAAAATGGAACATTTTTAGTAGGGTGAGAAGTTTAAGAAACAAAAATAATTGCTGTGCAATGGATCCACTTCATTGTCCCTGCAGAGAACAAAGCTGCTGTAATTATGGATGAGAAGTGAGGCATAACTGGGAAATTCTGTCACACACAACCCCAAACTCAGAGTTAGCAGAGTATTTGTCCAGCAGGTCACCCACACCTGCATCAGGACTAGAGGATCTCCAGAGATCCCTTCCAAGCCCAGCCAGCCTGGCATTCTGGGAACACCTGATTTTGCCAGCTCCTGCAATTCCCATGCCATTTTTTCCATCAATTAAAAGTCCCAGCTTCCCTAAAGCTCTAATTACAGAAGAATCTGTTCTCGTTCTCATGTTCTAAAGTTAATGGCCTCCCTTGTGAGCTTAGAAACGGAAGCAACAAGAGGGTTTAATATTGAATATTGATATTATCTGCCTCGAAACCCAGTATTTTAAAGCAGTTTGAAACTGCACACCAAGGAAAGGCAGCAGCTTTAAAATATGTTTTATTTGACTTTGTAAGTCATCAGCTACAAAAAATATTTCAGACTTGATTGGAAACAAGCACTTTTATGAAGAGACCTTTTCTTTGCATAAGGAAAGGTCATTGAACTTCAGTTCAGTGTAAAACTTCACAACCCTGTCAATCCTCCAAGAAAAATAACCACAAATACGTGATGCTAAAATCCAGTCAGATTCATTAAGTGCAAGTTTTGGAATCAGAAGAAGCTTCTTTTGAGGAACCGATATTCCTGGTGAAGGCAGACACCTCTGAAGTCTCATTTCCAGCCAACATCTAAACTTGCACTCCAACTGGTCATTTTTTCCAATAACCAAGTGCCCATGAGCAGCAAGGAAACGAGATGTGCAGGGATTCATCCCCAGCCTGAGGCACCAACCCTGCCCTGCTGCAGTTCTGATAAACACGGGCTAATATTGCTGGCAATTCCCAGGGAGAATTCCAGCACATCCTTCTTTATCCCAGCAGTGGGAGTAGAGCACAAAAACCCCCAGATGAGCACTTCAAAAGCTGCATCTTGCAGGGAGTAGCTGAAGCACTGGGGGCTGCAGGAACAGCTCACCCTGCCCACACTGGCACTGCTGTCCCACCTGCACCCAGGGCTTCTCTCAGCAGCACTTGGGGATGTTCAGCTGAAATGCAGAATGGTTCCGTTTGGGCTTGTTATGAAATAGGCAAATTGCACAGCCCCAGGCCACTGCAGAGATTTCCATACAAACAGGGAGGAAAGGAGCATCCCATAGTCGTGGATTGGCCAGAGCTCAGTGTTTGCTTGAGCTGCCAGTGAGCCAGTTCCATCGCATTCCAGACCCCAAATTCCATACCCTTACAGACAAAGGCAGCACGCACATTTGTATGCTCTCAGGCTCTTCAATGCAGAATTTATCTGGCCTTGAAGAAAAAATTAATTTTTCTGTCTTCCACAAGCCAAGAGTAACAATGTCCCCACTGCTCTCCAGTGAGCAAAGCCTGAGATTCCTGTTGTGCCATCATGGTTCCCTTTTCCATGGTACCTGGACAGCAAGGAAAATCCTGCAGGGATTGGTAAGAGCTCTCAAATGCCCTCGGAATAAAATGGAATTACAGAATGGTTCAGGCTGGAAGGGACCTTAAAGCCCATCCAGTGCCACCCTTGCCATGGCAGGGACACCTCCCACTGTCCCAGGCTGCTCCACTGTCCAACCTGGCCTGGGACACTGCCAGGGATCCAGGGGCAGCCTCAGCTGCTCTGGGAATTCCAGCCCAGCCAGGAATTCCTTCCCAATCTCCCATCCAGCCCTGCCCTCTGGCACTGGGAAGCCATTCCCTATGTCTTGTCCCTCCATCCCTTGTCCATAGTTCTTCCTGCATCTCTTCTGGAGCCTCTTTAGGCTCTGGAAGAGGCTCCAGGCTCTCCCCAGGGCCTTCTCTTCTCCAGGCTGCCTGTGAAGAACTTTAGATGTGAAGCTCCCATAATTTTTTAAGCCCATACAAATAATTTCAGCTTCCAAGGACCTTCCACCCTTGCCCTACAAAACCCTTTTCCATTTGAAGGAGCCTTCCTAACTCCATCAGCAACACCCTCATCTGGCACAGCACTCAATCCTCCCTCTCTGCCACGTGACCACCACAAACTCGGAGGCCAAAACTGAACCTTGAGTTCCCAGAAATCTGCAACAATTCCATCATTGGCTGCTACACCCCTTTTTAGTGCTTCCCTTCCAGAGGTTGGGGCCAGCCCACATTCCTGGCAGGGGCTATCTGGGAGCCCACCTCAGCTCCAGGAAAGGCACACCCAGGGCTCCAACAATCACCCTACGTGCTCAGCTGGGTCACTCCTGCAGCAGCTGCCACCAGCCCCAGCTCTGCCCTCAGCCAATGGCTTTGAGGCTTTGATAAATCTGCTTTAACAACTGGACAAGGCCAAAGTGGCCAAACAGAGCAAAACCCACAACAAACACACACAGCTCATCATTTGTGTTATAAATTATTTAATTTGGTACCTCCATCTTCACCTTTCCCCCCTTATTTCACTGCATGTGAAATACTGCTTAAAAAATTTACTTTCTTGTTGCTCTCCCCCTAAATTCACATTTACATTTCACATTCCTGTGCTTCACCTGGAGAAAACCCTTGACAAAACACTCCTGAGCCACTGAGGCAAAGGAAAACCACAATCCTTTCTCCCACTGGTTGGTGGGAGGGATTGTCAGTGCCAGTAACACACCAATATTTATATCTTACTTCTGCTTTTCAGCTGATAATTATGGTTGAAGAAGGTGACTTTTAACAACAAGTTTCCTTTTAACAACTCCAGAAAAGCTTCACAAAGCAGCAGCCAAAAAAGACCAGTTTGGGCTCCATCCCAGGCCTCTGGCATAACACTTGTCCTGGGAGCACTGCAGCCAACACTTGGAAATTTGGCTGCCACGCTCAGGAAAGTGGCTCACAACACTCTGTGTTTACAAAACTGCCAAGGCTGAGCTTACGGCAGCATTCTTAGGGGTTGTTTGTTTGAAAACAGAGAACCTGATTTAGGGATTTCTGCATCACAGAACTACACAGGAAAAGGAATTTCTGCAATATGGACTGTTGGGAAGATGGGATGAGCCATTCCTTCTTTTATTTGTATTTTTTATTATTTTTATGAAGGCAGAACAGATCCATGGATGGATTTAGCATCAGTTATGCTGGTGGTGGGAACTGCAATTTAGCCTTATCTCTCACAGTGCACAAATGCTAGTCCTGAATTAAAAGATTACAAACTGCACTTGTAATCTTCCTTCCCTGGCAGGAGGAACCCAAATCCCACGTTCTTGGCCAGCCCCTCACAGCACACACTCACCCAGGGCTGCCTGAAACCTCCCACCTCTCAGGCTGCCCCTTGAAAACAGAAATCAAACTGTGCCCCAGCAGAGCTGAGGATAATTCTGACAGGAGGGGACCTCAGGAGTTGATTTTGTCCAAACCTGTGCTCAGAACAGATCAACTCATCCAGGAGATGAAGGACACAATCTGCTTATCTGCCAAGAGCTGCAAAGGGGACCTGACCTCTTGAGGAGGTAAATGAAGCCTGAGGAAGGCTCAGCAACACATTCCCAACAGAAAAAGAGGAAAGGGAGGGCAGGGAAGATTTACTACAGAATTTTCTTTCTTTTTAAACCAGTATTCACTTGCACTCAAAAGGAAAACTGGATCAGCTCCAGAGTGGTCAGGACTGCCCCTCCCAGGATCACTGTGGTGTCCAGGAGGGATGAGAGGAGCTGGAAAAGCAGCAAATGAAAACAGGATCTTCTGTAGAGAAGGAAACATCACAAACTCCAGCCATTCACAGCATAAGGAATCTTACAGACAGCCTGAACGTCTCAGGTAGGAGGCAAAAAGAGACAAGGGGTTGATACCAACTTTTGTTAATCAGGAATAGATGTTTTTAATTCTTTTCTAAAGGAAAAGGACAGAGAATAAATTGCAAATCATCCTCACTTCATGATTCCAGGCCAAACGCCCCTCCATAATCCTCATTTTTGCCCCTGGCTTTGGGGACATCACAGAGTTTAGTTTTCCCTGCTGTGATTGCAGACAGAGCCCAGGGATTGCTCAGGGAGTTTCCCCCTGCTGTGCTACTCACTGCTTGGTGGATGTCAGCCTTCACTGCTTCACTCAGCATCCCCTCAAACACAAAGGAGTCCCCAAATTTCTCTGCCTGTGGAAAGAACAAAGGATTTAACCATTTTGTCATCAAAGGAATGCTATTCTTAGAATAACACTCAACTTCTATAGCTTCGTTTTATCAAGGATAAGAAAATTCAGAGTGGGAAGACCACCAAGACCATCAACCCCAACCTTTGACCAAATTCTAATCGTGAATTTGAGTTCTCTTTCAAAGAAGCTATTTTGGAACAGAAAATTAGGGCTTTTTCCTCTGGATGTTGTTTGTGTTCAGCAGTCACTGGGCAGATGGCAGCTCACTGAGCTTCTGCATATGTTTTTACTTTTATTAATTAAAAATGCAGTTCTGATTTTCTCAACTGCTTTCAAATGCTACAGTCATCAGTCTAATATGAAAGGGCACACTTCATTCCTCTTATTTTTCCTTTGGGAATCACAATAAAAGACTTGATCCTTGTCACTTGCTGCTCCATCATCACTAGTACCATGTTTTAAAGTGCTGCTACAACAATAAAAAGTTAAAAGTAATTCAATCATTATGTCTAGCATTATATAAATCCAAAAGAATAAAACCATACAAATAATTTCCATCAATCACAGTACATTACACCAAGATAAATAAAAGGGAGGAGGAGTAAGTGGAGCACTCAACGACACCAGCTGAGCCATGAAATCTGAAACAGATCCCAGGTGATGCAGTTCTACCTGCCAGAGCTCCAGGAATGTTTGGATAACACCCTCAGGCACAGGATGGGATTATTGGGGGGTCTGTGCATAGCCAGGGGTTTGGACTTGATGATCCCCGTGGTCCCTTCCAGCTGAGGATATTCTGTGATTCCACATTTAACCCCAGCACACCCGTGCCCGTCCCAGCAGCTGTTTGCAACAAGCGAGCTTTGTTCCAGCTAAAAATAGTTAAACAGCCTTTTTATTCATAATTCTCCAGCTAAGAAACAGAAATAGTAGACAAAAGCAGCTCTTCATCCAACCAGAGGATGCTGCCTCTCAAATGAGAACCAGTTCATCAAGTGAATTCAGCAAAGTGCCTCCTTTGAGACCTGCTCATTACCGAGGCTCTCATCTGCCTAAAAGGGCTGTCAGGGCTTTGTCAAAGCTGTGTAGGAGCAGGCACCTGTCAGGAGGGAGCTGAGCCTCAGGCACAGGTGGCTCCTTTTTGGGAAGAGCTTTAACATATTCCTAGTCCATTGTTCCCAGGAACATGCACACAATTATCACTGCAGCTGCTATTGTCTCCTCCTTAGGCACAGGGCTCTCTGCCACCAGCAAGGAGCTGTGCTGAGCCAGCCTGCAGAGTCCTTGGGCATCTCAGTTTGTTAAATCCCATCTCCAGGGTTCTCTAAAATTAAGAAAATCTAACTTGGTACTAGTATAAAGAGCTCCAGGACCCAAATGCCAAAAAAACCCCCAAACAAACCACCCCAAAAACCCCTGTATAGAGCTGCTGGCATCACCCAGGCTGCAGGGTAGACATGAGTTCAGGTCACAATTCTTAAACACAGCAACAAACCCCTGACTGCCCTCTCAGCCAAGGACAGCAAGGCCAGACAACTCCTTCTCCCCACTACTTCCATCAGAAATACTGGAGTATGCAAATCCCAAACAAGTCCTCCAAAAAAGAAAAGCCTGTTTTTTCTGCTGGTATTTTCTCAGGCTGAGAGCAGCCTGGCTCCCCTGGTGTCTTACCTCAGTGATGTAGCCCGTGGAGTTCACAAACCTCTCAAACTCCAGGTTGCTGACCTCGTACTGGTCCATGTAGAAGCTGTCCAGGTGGACTCTCCGGGCAGGCCCCTCTCCATCCTGCTGGATCTCAGGCTCGTGGGTGCCCATGGTGAACACCCCTCCCGGAATCGCCACCATCTGCACAGCAAACACCACCCAAAAGGTTGGGAAAATGCAGGACTGAGGAGCCCCACGCTGGTTTTACTCCTCCTGCACCTCATCTTTGCATCTGTTGCATTTCTGAGACAGCATTTTGGCCAGCCCGTTTTGGGGAACAGCAAACAGAACTGAAATTGGGAGCAAATCCCCATCTGCAACTTTTCCATGTGAAGTCTGGGCCATGCTTGTGCTCTCATGAGGAGAATCATGTTCTGTTTTCCATGTTACACTTTGCTGTTATTCCTGCAGTTACACCACTGCCAGGGTAGCAGAGGAGCAGTAAATGAGGTCACAGCAGCTCCCCTGCACCTCTCCTGGTTCTTTGGGGCAGCTGGAGTGAGTATTGGGCATCACCTCACTCATTTCAGTGGTTCTTCTCCACTGTAAATCCCTCCTGCTTGGGTCTCTCCCAGCAACACCTAAAATTCACTCAAATTGCAACTGGCCCATAAAAAATGCTATAAACATCTTCTCCTTCACATTACCCACATCTGGAGCTAGCTGTGTCCTCAGAACTTTCTCCACTGAAGAATCTTACAGATAATCTGGAACTGACTCCATAAAAGGGCTTCAGGGTAAACTTGCTTACATATTGTAGGCCTTAGGAAATGACAACGTGGTACAGAGTTGCACCACTTCCTCCCTTCCAATCTCTTGTCAACCTTCAATAGCTGAAACAACTCCCTGAAGAGATTTCCAAGCCAGGCTCAGAGCTCACTGGTCTAAAGCCATGTGCAAAATTAACTCTTGCTCTCTCCCAGTTCTAAAGTCATGCTGGAAATAAATAAATGTGTTTGTGGGTGATGCAGACATTCTTCTCTCACGTCTCTGCTAGTAAAGCTGTTTTCTAGCTGAGCATCATTAAGTTGTGTTCTGAGCATAATTTAAACCAGCAGTAATTAACTTTTATTCCCTACTGCTGGAGCTGCCAGCTGCATAGACAAAGGATTTTTCCATCCTCCAGACCCACAGTGAACTGCTCAGGTTTGTCACACAAAATATCCATCGGTGACACTGAACCCAAGCACAACGAGGGTTATTCAATTCATACTCCTTAAATATTCTCCAGTTTGTGGAAGGCAATGCCAGAGTCACATTTTCTGCTGCTGTTCATCTTTCACTCAGCGAGTTCCCACGCTGCCTGCTGGACACAGGTTTTTCCCAGCTGATGCAGCTTCCCAGCATCACAACAGAGGCATCAGGAGAGGGAGCCCCTCGTGTTTTCCTGTTCTCTCTGGGGGGCAAGAGCGAGATGGGCCCAGAAGCAGCACCGAGCCCAAGCCCAGTTTCTCAGTGAGTCGGCCCACCCGCCTATAATTTAATTTAAGGTTCTCCACAGCAGTTCTCCGGCTGCTCCGTTGTCCTGGAGGAGGCCCTGCTCCGCCAGGGCCACCCCACGGCCCGGCCCGGCCCCTCAGGTCTCTGAGCCCCCGCCCGTTCCAGCCCCGCCGCTCACCGGCCCGCGCCCGGCGCTCCGCCCGCTGTGCACCGCCGCCGCCGCCGCCGAGTAGCGGCTCGCTGTCGCCTCCCGCCCGTCTCCGGCGGCCCGGCCGGCGCTGCAGCCGCAGCTCCCGGTGCCGGGGGTGCCGGCGGCCACCGCCATTCCCAACAATAGCGGGAGAAGACAGCGGCACAGCCGGGTGGGCGCGGCCATAGTGGCGGCAGGGCCACGTGCCTCGCGCGGTCACGTGACCGCGCGCCCCTTAAGGGGCGGGGCCGCGCCCTGAGGGGACCGTGAGGGGCGGGAGCGGGGCTGTCCCCTCATGTCCTTCTCTGTCCCCTCATGTCCTTCTCTGTCCCCTCATGTCCTTCCCATGTGCCCTCCCGTCCTTCCCTGTCCCGGTACCTGCAGAGCCTGTGCGGATGATGAAGGCTCTGGAGCAGCGCTCTGATGAAGCCTCTCTGGACCAGGCAGATTGAGAGGGGAATCCATGCGAATGGATGCAATCCACATAAAGATCTCAAATACTCACGGGAATCTCACCCGTCCATATAAATACCTCAAATATCCACAGAGATATCTCATAAAGGGCACCAAGAGCGTGGTTCCGGGCCCTTTCCAGGAAGGGTACTTTGGTATTCTCCCTCTCCATCAGGGAACTCACAATTCCTGTGTTCTCCTTCATTCTTCCTGCAGTTCACTGTAGTTGTTGAAGATTCTGTAAAATCTTTTCTTTCTCGTGGAAGCTTCTGTTCAGAACCATCAACAGACTGGATCCTCTGCATCATCTCCTACACTGAAATAAATCTTTACCCATCCTGTGGGATATTAATTCAAAATCCTCAATTTAATTTTTGCGTATACTTGCAGCAAAGAGAAGCATGGCCAGAGTGAAGGAGGGTTTTTATTGTTTGGTGCATGTGAGTGCTGAAAGGAACTGCACTTCAATGTGTTTGCTCTGTGAAGTCTGAGTGTGTGTAAAATGGCACTGCTGGGAGGCCTCGCAGGGATGAATTCCAATTATCCATCATTAGTCCCTTTTGCCCTGTGACGTGCTCCAGAAAAGCATCAGAGTGCAGGAAAACAAATAAATGCAAAGTTAATTATACAACCAGCCCTCGCTGCTTTAGGGTCAGAAAATGAAAATACTCCTTTTGTGTTGACACGGCGATCTTTGCCCCTTGCTAAGGAATGAATGTCTATGAAAATGAGTTAAATCCAACTTGTTTTCTCCTGCTAAAATTTTCCCAACACAATGCACTGAAGCGACAGCAAAATGTAGGCATCCAAATTCTACAGACTTCTAGAACTGAAAACAGTCTGCCAGGATAACGTCCTCTTACTAAAGCCCTGGGATTCTGGCTGTGTGGTGATGGAATTCAGGAAAATCTGCTGATTTCCAACGAGCTGGGACAGCTCTCTAGTGTATCCTGCCCACTCGTTCTCATGGCTCATTTTCCTGGAATTCTTGTGTGCATCATTTGTGTAGCTCCATCAGGAGAGTTCATATTCCTTGCTCTCCCCGGAGAACAGATGAAATAATTACAATTTGCTTCTGAGCAACATCCAGTCTGAGATCCTGAGGACCTGGGAGAACTTTTGCTGGTGTGGATCATTTTGTTGCTCAGCCATGCAGGCTTTAGTTTTTCCTCACACTGAGTCCCCATGCTTCTGATCTTGCTGTTATTAAAATGTGATGGGAATGAGAGATTTTCCAGCACTTCACTGAGAGGCTGAGGTGTTCTAGCATTTGTCAGGAGTGCTTTTCATTCCTGAGTGCTGGCGTGGATCTCCTTAAGGACAGGGAACTTCTGGGATCATCCTGCCCACTATGAAGACCAGCCATGAGCAGGAGGAGACAGACTGATCCTCAGAGTCCTGGAATATCTTCTGCTCTTTATTTTCTTCCAGAGCTTTTGAGCTGCATCTGAGGCAACAGCAGAGACAGGACCTGTGCAAAGCCACCCTGCAGGCTTGAGATGCAATGTGTTCATAACAGCCCAGGGAAGCCAATGGTTTGGTGCAAATTTGTCAACGTTAAAACAAGACAATGGAAATAAAAAGGAAATAAAAGACTTCAAACTTCATTTTAACATCTTTCATCAATGCTGAATTTCCATAGTTGCTAAAAATAAAGTAGGAGTGGAGCAGAATAAGGAGAAAAGGAAAAAAAGAACAAAGCACTCCAATATTGAAAAATAAAATCCCTCACAAGTTGTTTTCCTGTGACTGAAACCACATGTGAAATTGGGCCAGACATTCATAGTACAGCTCCCAGGGCTGAAGTGATACCTACCAAGTAGTGTTTTTTCACCATTTCCTCTCTGAATTCTTGAGTTCATTCCCTCGGCCCTCTGGGGGTGTGTGGGCTCCAAGCCCAGCCCTCATTTGCTACTGAGTGAACAGGACTCTGTTCCCATCTCAGGGCTGCCTCCTGCAGTTCTCATTGTCAGGGAAAATTCCTTTAAGGGAGTAGCTCTGGTCCTTCCCAAGGTGACCTTTCCACTCCCACACTGCCCTACAATTTTACCTCTTTTCAATGCTGTAAGATTATAGGAACCCCATGAACTCACTGTGTCTGCAGCAGCATCCCACAGCAAGTTCCTAAAAACAAATGGAAATGTTTTCCTCCATTGGAAACTTGTACCATTATCTTGTTTTTGCCAGCACTCCTTCAAATCTAGCAAGTTCTTCGCAGAGCTTGGTCAGTATTTCTTGGTGGAAGGTCCAAAAATTGGTGAGGGGCCATCAGTAGCAAATGCATGGAATGAGGGGACAAGGGGGAATGGATTCCAACTGACAGAGAATAGGTTTCGATTGGATATTAGGAAGAAATTGTTTCCTGTGAGAGAACAGGGCAGGCCCTGGCACAGGTTGCCCAGAGAGAGCAGCTGTGACTGCCCCATTCCTGGAAGCGTCCAAGGCCAGGCTGGATGGGGCTTGGAGTGACTCAAACCATTCTGGGCTTCTCTGAGCTCCTCGGCCTCTGAAGAACTGACCAAGACCCAGAATCACACACAGTCCATAAGCAGAAATGTGGCCTTTGGTATTTGGGAGAGAATGTCTCCAGAGGGGCAGACTCCATTCCCTCCCTGGGCAGCCTGTTCTTGTGTTCTTCCTCCAGAGCTCTTGCTCAGATTTATCCCTCAGTGCTGGAGCTATTTCAAGGCACACTCTTTGCAGAGCTGCTCAAGGTGCTCAGCAGGCAAAGCTCTGCCCCTGGCTCTGGTGACAGCCCTTCTGTCACTGCCTTGGAGCCACTGCAGCCATGCACAGCCTCCGCCTGCTGAACCCATCCCGAGATTAGATTTGATTACACAAGAATTCATTAGGATTATCTAATGATATTAGGCACCACTGCTCTGCCAAATTCCTTATGAGTAATGGCTTGTAGTATTGCAGCCATGTAGGAAACCCATAGAACTCTGTTCTCTGACCTTCGCTTCAGTTCCTGAGTCACGGGCTTCAGCTTTTGCATATCCTTGCCTCAGAGCCACAACTACAACTCCTCTGGAGGTATTTTTAATGGAGAGCCGATGCAGGGGAGTTATATTGATTTTAAACTGGCTAATCTGGGCTTGTTCCCATTCATCAGCGTTATCCTGCTGCTGTAGGAAGGGAAACAAGCGAGCAGCCAGGCACCGTTCCTACCTGTTACTCAGGGCAGCAGGTGGGTGTGGGTGAGACTGAGCGGATGGAAATGTTTCCTTCACCTAAATCCCTGTTCAAGTGATACAGTTGTTCTGCGGGCAAACATTGCACCCACCCCTGTGCTCTGGGTGCTGCCAGCCAGCCACAGAGGGCAGGGAAATTAGGGTGTAACTGTGGCAAATAACCTGGGCTAATATTTAAGGACAAATAATTGCATAATACAATAAATAAATGAAATATTACTGGGTTTTATTCACTGCCGGTCATTCTGGCTGAAGATGTGATGTCTCATTAGTGATACCCCCGTGCCGTAATTTCAGTGAAGAGGAGCTCCAGTGACACTCACTATTCCCAGAGTTTGGAGCCGTTTCCTGCAGAACAGCCCTGACTCTGCTCAGCCAAGGGCTCGTACCTGAGTTACGGCAGAGGTGACAGCACCTGTGAAGGGAGGTGGTCACCTCAGCCGTCACCTCCCCGCTATTCTGCGCTCCTCGAGTCGCGCTGACACCTGGTTTATTCCGTGTTTACTCAGTGTTTACTCTCCCTGGCTGGTTTTCCCGCAGCCTCTGTGCCCGGTACCCCCGCACGCTCGCCACCCGCCCGATCCAGGGCTCTGCTGAGCCCCCTGGACCAAAACACATCCGCGGGGTGGGGTCCCTCCCCATCATTGACCGCACGTACTTGGGGGTCCATCCCCATCACTAATCGCACGGACCCGGGGGTCCCTCCCCATCACCGACCGCACGGACCCGGGGGTCCATCCCCATCACTGATCGCATGGACCGAGCAGTTCATCCCCATCACTGACCGCACGGACACGGGGGTCCGTCCCCATCACCGATTGCACGGACCCGGGGGTCGATTCCCATCCCTATCCCTATTCCCATCCCCATCACTGACCGCACGGACACGGGGTTCCATCCCTGTCACTGATCGCACGGACCCGAGGCTCGATTCCCATCGCCATCCCCATCCCCATCACTGACCGCACGGACCCGGAGGGTCTCCGCTGCCCCCGCCCAGAGCGCAGCGCATGGCAGGGCACGCTGGGAGCTGTAGTCCTACGGGCCACGGCCCCGCGGCGGCGCGGCGGCGGCAGGACTCGGTTACCCAGCGAGCCTCGCGGGTTATTTAAGGCGCGGCGGCGGGCGCGGAGCTCAGTGACCATGTGGACGCGCAGCTGAAGCGGCGGCGGGCGCAGCCTCCGGGAACGGGACCGCCGCCGGAATGGGGCTGCAGAGCCGTCCATAGCCCGCCCCGCCGCTTCCGCAGCCAGGTACGGCCGGGAGAGAGCGGGCACGGCTGGGCAGGGAGGGAGGCGGTGAGTGGCCACCGGGGCAGCCCCGTCCCGCAGCCCCAGGATGCAGCCTGGTGCTGGGCGGGGATGCCCGGGGATGCAGCCCGTTGCTAGGCGGAGATACCCGGGAGTGCAGCTCTCTGCTGTGCAGGGATGCATTTCCTTGCTCGGTGGGGATGCCCGGCCGCCGCAGCCCTCGCAGGACCGGGCAGAGACCCCTCCATCCTCCCGGCGGGTCTCGCAGCGCTGCCGGACCGAGCTCCCGTCCCCTGGACCATGGCAGGCTCGGCAGTGGAGCTGCGCGTCCGCTCCAACTTACCCCGTGTTTTTGCCCCCGTGCTCGGGACTCAGCTGCGAGGGATGTTTCGTGTTATGTAAACACTCGTGAGCGCCGATGGGGACTTGGCTATGGGCGATCTTCCTCTTAAATGGTCAAAAAGCGGGCAGCTGTGGGTGGATGTTTCGGAGGGTCCCGGTGACTGGCCTGACGGGCCAAATATTTGGCTGTTTCCTGGACTACAATAACTGGACTTCGGCGGGGGAAGGGGTGGGGGCACATGTGCATTCCCCATGCACGTACGTGGGATGTGCCATAATCCCGGGCGGCTTTCACGTCTCCATGCCGAGTCCTGCGGGTTGTTTGGGGCTGCCTCTGCCCCGAGGCTCCCCCGGCTGTGCACGGGCTCCCTGTGCCTGTTGCTGTGCGGGGCTCCGGGGGCTTTTCACCGCAGGGAAAATGCTCCGTGCAGCGGGACCAGCTGGGGCTGGCTCAGCCTTTCCCCTCCTTGCCCCAGGCGGGTTCGCTCTAGCTCCCAGGAGTTTGTCTAAAAAGACTCCCAACAGGTGAAAGGTTTGAGTTGAATTTATTGCCGTGCAGCGGTTCTGTGCCTGCTCAGCCACAGATGGATTGGGGCTGCTGTCCTGCTGCTCACAAATCAGGAAGGGAGAACGTGGCTAATACAATCCAGATCTTTGCCTGATGAAGATTTAGTGGCTGCAAGTCGTGTGGGGAGTAGTGTGTGTGGGAGCCGTTGGTTTTATTTATTAGCGAGGGTCGGTACCTGTGTATGTGTTTTATTTCTTAAAGTGTGTTTAGTTATTTGCCGTTGAGGTTTTCCTGGGCTCAGAAATTTGCCTGGTATCCCAGGACTTGCAGACCTGTTGGATTGGCTGACTCGCAGCCCAGGCCTGAGGCCCATGGTGGAGCTGTTTTCCTTGCAGGGCTCAGCTGTGTCAGTGTGGGATGCCATGTGAGGCCAATATCCCTTCCTTTCCACTCAGTGGTTCCTCTGTGGCCAAGTTAATGGGCTACCAGGCACTGGATTTCTCATTGGTTTCTTTTCTGTACCTTAATTTACGCCAATTTCCTCACACAGCAAATATTCCACGGTGTAAATTCCTGGGGGTTTTGCTGGTGTAAGTGCCTGAAGCAGTAATAGCATTGCAGGGTGTTGTGGCTGGAGCAGAGCTTTGGCTGCCCAGCACAGCTCTTCAGTGAGTGGAGAAAGCTGGTGGCATTGATAAGGCCAGAAATTCAGTGTAAACAGGACACTTGGTGAAACAAATGCGGAGATTGACCGCTGTGAGACACAGCAGCTTGAGCTCGTGAGAAGCTGTGGTGCTCAGTGTGCCTAAACCAAAAAAAAAAAAAGGAATCACTGTGAAAATAAAACCACAGTTCCAGTGTGTTTCAAAACAAGCTGATGCTGAGCTGATTATTTCTAATGTTTTCTTTAAACTGCCTCTTGTTTGTCAATAATAGGGGTTTTCTTGTTAAAATACCTTATTTCCCCAAGATTAAAGTGTTTGCCTAGATGAAGTTTTTTTTCCCCGTATCTGCTTGTTTTGCAGTGTTGATTAAGCCTTGCAAATAGTTTCTTCTTACAGCGTTTCACGAATTAGGAAGTAAACAAACAAGAGTAACTTTAGCTTGCCTTTGCAATCATGGGGTGGAGCTTAGCTCGGGGAAATGGTTTTTATGAGATGTGCTAATCCTGAACAGCATCGTTTGAGGGTGGAGGAGGCCTTAGTGAAGACTGCAGGGGGGCGACTTTTGGTGTGTTTGTTAGGTGGTTGGTGGAGCATGGAGCTGCAGGTGTGGATGAACAGAGCTGTCCTGGGACTGATGAAAAGGGTGGAGGGGGTGTAATGGACTGTTGTGATCTCTGGTTATGAATGAGAAGTGTAATTTCAGGAGGAATTCTTCACTGAAAGGGTGGTCAGGCATTGGAAGGGCTGCTCAGGGAGGTCATGGAATCCCCATTCCTGCAGGTGTCCAAGGAGCGCTTGGACGTGGCACTCAGTGCTCTGGGCTGGGGCTGAGGTGAGGATTTGACACAGCTTGGACTGAATGATCCTGGAAGTATTTTCCAACCTCAGTGGTTCTGTAGCATGATCTTATCCCACAGCACCATCAGTCCTCTCAGTTCCCTCAACAAACCTGTTTTGGAGTGGCATAGTCTAGAAAATGCACAAATCAAGTTAAAGTGGGGATATAATCTCAAGTCCTGGCAGCTCCCAAGTGAGGCTGTTGCACCTTAGAATGAGAATTGCAAACCACAATGTCCTGCTGTTGTGTGGTGTGAGGACTTGGTCTGATTTTGTAGTAACTCCTCTGGAAGAGACAGCACTGAATGTCCCTGATAGCATGGCAAGCCCTGCAGGGGTTGCAGGTTTGGGGTGAATTTTCGGGATGCAGCTCCTCCAGTGCTCTATGTGTGTCAGAGAAAACGGGACAGTCCCAGGGGTGGTCAAATTGGAGTGGTCCAGAAGTTTGTTCTGGCTCCTTTTGGCCAGATGAGCTGGCTTATCCTGGTAAATTGCTGAAATGGACAGCATTGAGGTAGAACTTCTCATTCAGTGCTGTCAGGCAGGATGAAAGCAGGTCCCAGATATCCTGAGCTCTTGTCTGGTACCTGCCCTTGAATTGGAGCCATCAGAAGAGCAGGTGTTGCTTGTTCTGATGAGCTCTTGCAGCAGGTGGAGCTGCTCTTGGCCACCTGGGCTCGTTTGTGCCCAGATGGGCAAGAGATCAGTGCCACCTGGGCTGTCCCAGTGCTGGTGTGGCATCAGGACCAGTGCCTGTCCCTGTACTGGGCACTCCAGTCTTGGGGGCAGCTCTGGGACCCTCAGTGAAAAGGAAGCTCAGGGGGGCCCTGTGGCTATGCACAACTCCCTGACAGGAGGGGACAGCATGGGGCAGGGGTCATGCTTTGCTCCCAGGAACAGGGCCAGGAGGAGAGGGAATGGCCTCAAGCTATGCCAGAGGAGGCTCAGGTTAAACATTCGGAAAAATAACTTCACTAAAAACAGTAGTCAAGCATTAAAATGGGCTGCCCAGGGAAGCAGGAGGGTTCCCATCCCTGGAGGTGTTCAAAGATTGAGCAGATGTGGCTCTTCCTTGACTCTGGCTGGTTTGTTGACTGTGGTGATTCCTCGGTGCCCAGCTCTGGAATATCTGATGTGTCAACTTGCAAAGTGTGCCGGGAGTCTTTGAGACATTATTACCCCATAAATACAAGAGAGTTGTAGTTGTAGGATTGTCTTAAAGCCAGGAGGAATCTGAGGCTCCCGTGGGAGGTGGGATGAGGGTAGTGGCTCTGTAGTAGCTGGTAGACGAGCTGCTGGCTCTCCGTGGGTGAGTGTGAGGGAAGGCGGCCTCGCCAAAGCGGCTTATGGAGACCAGAGGGTTTAGAGGCAGAAAATCATGTGCTGCTAGAAAGTTATGTAAATGTAACATCTCTGTCACAATGAGACCGTGGTGTAAATCCTTATTCCTAAAAATCTGCATTACTGTATGTCCCAAATTAGTTTCTTCTACTAAGATAGCAACAGGAACTGAAGGTGTTTGGGTGGCCTGCAGCCTTTTTTTTTGGTGCTGTTTGTGTGTGATAATGCACAAGGGGAGTCAAAAGCTGCCCAGTTTCATGCAGTGGCCTGTGATGGGTGGGGACAGGTGCTGCTTTGCAGAGTGGAAGAGCAGTAGAAAGTGTCCCTGTGCTGCAGGGCCGGATGCTGGCTGCGTCCATGGCTGTTCCAAGTGATTCCTGTGCTCTTCTGCCGAGCCTCTGTGGGAGGCAGGATGCCAAAAGCTTTGATCTGGCTCGATATTCCTGTCTAATTCCTGCTCCCTGTGGACACTACAAAAACATTACAGCAATTATTGCCTGGTTCTCTGTCTTGGCACGAGCAGGCAGTGATGGGGGATGGAGGCATAGCCCTTTTTCCAGGGTGCTAACTACTTGTTAGATTGGCAGAGGCATCCAGAGGCTCCTTGTGGGGCTTTTGCTTGTGCTGTAGCTATTGAGAAAGTGTATTTCCAGGTCTTCAGGGCAGTTGTGGTTTGTGAGATCAAATTTGCTCAGAGAAGCCATGGCTGCTTCATCCCTGGCAGTGTCCAAGGCCAGGTTGGACAGGGCTTGGAGCAGCCTGGGGTAGTGGAAGGTGTCCCTGCCCATGGCAGGAGGTGCAAAGATATGATCTTCAAGGTTCCTTCCAACCCAAACCATTCTGGGATTCTCTTCTGTGAAAAAAGATGAAATGGAAACTACAGGAACAGTAATTCAAGCGAGGAAAGCTGCAACATTCAGCTGTGGATTCTGAACTCAGAGGAGTTTCATTTTCATGCTTGTGGTTTTGGTTGAGCTTGTCAAAACTTGGATCAGAACTTCCTAGCAGCGTTTTGTGGAGAATAAAATGTCAGTTGATATGTGAGCAAGTTAACCCTCTGGAGCGAAAAATGGGTTGGAAATGTGCATGGAAGTCTGTGTTATTTGGGGATTTGTGGCTTGTGGCAATGTAATTGCATCCTCACATGCCAGAATGCCAACATGAAGAGTGCTGCAGGAAGCTGGGTGTTCATATGTCACTGATAATCTTCCCTGGAAGTGTCCAGGGCCAGGCTGGACAGGGTTTGGAGCAACCTGGGACAGTGGAAGGGAGTGGAATGAGATGATCTTTCAGGTCCCTTTCAAGCCAACCCAGTGATCATTTGGCTGCAGAGGTGATCAAAGGAGGGGGAATAGCTCTGAGAAATGGACATGTCAGATGTTTCTGGGTTAGCATGTGAGGTAATGCCTCTGTTTTAGGAGTAATGTGATGCTGAGCTGAAGGGAAGAGACTTGCTTGGTTGAACCCAGTGTCACAGTGGACACAGGCAGCTCATCCTCTCCTCATCCGGTGAGTGATGTCTGTGGTCAGAAGATGATAATCTCTGACGATTCACATGGAAGAAATTTCTGATTGTAGTAGGCCAAAAAATGGCTGCTGCCCAAAGGCTGTACTTTGTTTTTTATTTTATGGAATTGTTTAGTACAGTTTTGCATGAAATTTGGATAAACATTTCTTTTGTGCCTTGGCCCATCCTGTCCACTTCTCCAGAAATTCAGGAATCTGCCAAGAAGTTGTGAGGAAAAAAAGCTTTGTTTGCAGTCCAGCTCTGTCCCATCTGCATCCCACTCCGAGAGGAAACACATGGCCACAGATACAGACACCGACCTCAGCTGGCTGACGGTGCTTGATCCGAAGGGTTAATTGAAACCTTCTGATTGAAATAACCCTGCAATCCTTGGCTGCTCCTCTGTTAAGTGTTCACTAGATTCAGGTGCTAATGCTCGTGGGTGGTTCAGTATTTTGAACCTTTGCCTTCCAGAAAATTACAGTTGGGAGGCCAACAGGTACAAGTCAGCCTGGGAACTGGAGCCTTCATCTGTAAAGGAGCCCGGCCCATCAGGGCTTTGGAGCTCAAAGTAGGTCCCCAGGCCACCAGTGGCTCTCCACACGTGCTCATCATGTGCTGGCAGTGGCTCCTCCTCTTGGGCTGGTTGTCCAGGGCGCTGAGGTTTTATCCAGAGAGCCGGGAGCCAGCAGAGGTGTCCGGGAGGGACGAGCAGTGAGTGGGAGAGTCCTGCCTTGGGGACACCAGCAGCTCTCGGAGCCTGCAGGAGCTGCCCAGCAGGACGGAAGCTTTGGCTTCACTGCCAGAAGGGACCCAAGCGTGCCGGGGGACGCCCTGCCAAGCCCAGCCCTGGAGACCGACAGCGGGCCCGCCATGGAGGAGAGGGAGCCCCCGCCGAGGTGCGGTACCCGAGAGGGGACAGGGCAGGGGAAGGTGTTGGGCACTGGGGCTGATGAGCAGCTGCAGGGGATGGAGGCTGCTCAGGGGACAGGCAAGGAGACTGTAGTGCTGAGTTTGGGGAGTGCAGAGGGTTGATGTGGGGTGCAGGAACCAGCCCCTGCTGTGGTGATCCCTCAGTGGATACCTGGCCACTCAAAGTGACTTTGGGACTGCTCTGTGCCCTCTTCTTCCCTGGCTGTCTTCGTTCCTTGGCCAAACTCCAGTGGGTGTGATAAACCAAGCTTGCTCTCTTTCCCCATGACATTGGTTGTCCTGGTCCTTTTGGCGTGTTCCAGCTCTCTCCTGATAGAAATCCGCTGGAAAACATTGTGTGCTCACAGGGGCCTCGTCCAGAGGCTGACGTCCAGGCTGCCTCCTCCCAGCAGGGCTGGAGCCAGCAAGGATGGACTTCAGGAAGTATCAGCTTCAGTAAGTGCTCCTGACTTTTAATGGGATTAAAAAGATGCTGTCAGGTCGTACTTGGTTTGGAACAAAAAAATGATGTTTTTCCCCTGACAGTGTGTCTCTAATAGAGTTCCTTTTTCCAGCTGTCTGCAGATGCCTGTCAATAGGACCTGTCAGTCGTGTTTCTTACCTCAGTCAGTGGCTGCTGTGTAAGGGATTGCTGTCAGAGTGTAACTTCCATGCTTTTGACCTGAATTTTCTATAACTAGCCTGTCTGGTTGCACTGGGCAAATAATTACCAAAAAAAAAAAAAAAAATAGGCAGGCACCCTTTCTAAGGAGAAAAGGACATTGTGCACATTTGCTTTCCTGTACTGAGGTTTTATTGAGGCTAAAGTTACCAAAATAAGTTGCTTTATCTGTTTTCTTAAACTGCTCTTCACCTATGAAATAGTAACTTCTGACTCAGTTTGTCACTGATACGATAAAAAAATCCCTTTATCTGTGAAGTGGCAAATCGTATGAACAGAATATAATTAACTTGGCCATCATCTTGCTGTGTGAATTTACACTCCTCTTCCTAATTATTTTTGGAGGAAGGGGAAGCGTGTGCTTGATGAGATGAGCAGTGAACCTGATCTCCCTCCTGGGAGCACAGGGAATGTGGGCTGGTGGATGGGGATTCGGGAGACCTGGATTCTGATCTAGGCTGAGTCTGACCTGCTGCACGTCCTTGAGAAAGTCACAGAGCTCTGCTGCTCCCTCCTTCCCCTCTTCCCCAGCCTCCATCTTGCCTGGAAATTGGGGGGGAAAAAATCTGCTGCATTTTCAGCAGTCGAGAGGAAAAATACTTTGTCTGAGAAAGTGCATTTCTCCTCCTTAATCTAACGGTTCATCAGCAGCCCATGTGTGGCAGATAGCAGCCTCCTGGACATGAAAGGTTGCAGCTGAAGGGGAAAACAAGATCCTGTGGTAGATAAATGTACTGCACTGATAGAGGAGGTTTTTTTAAGGTGTAGTCTCTGAAATGGAACTCCATGTGCAAAAAAGGAGCAGTGCTGAGCTCCCCCAGCACCCAACGCTGTCCCTGAGCTGGTCCCACTGCAGGTGTGTGAGGATCCTGGTGGCCTGCTCCATATCCCAGAATCCCTTTATTTGCCTTTCCCTGGCAAGTGCAAAGAGCTCCTTTTAGATTTGCTAAGTCAGAAGCTTTGCAGATGACAGAGCTCTGTCCTCAGCCCCAGCATGGTGATTATTCACTGGGTGAGCTTTTAAATAAAGCACTTCCTCCCTTCTTTGACTCTTTTACTGGGATTCTTTGGAATCTTTCTTAGCATCCTGAGGGAGGAAAGCTTCCTTTTTTTTACTGAAGTAAGAGTGAGAAACATCAGGTCTGGGTTCATATTTTCAAGTTAGCTGCACCTGTGAAAATACAGAATGCTCTGTGGGTGTTATCCAAAAAAACACATGAAATCTTGATTAGTCTATAGGGCCAAATTTTCAGCCAAGTAATCTTGTAAAATTTGGATTTACCAGATTATCTAAGCACTGGATTTTCAGTATAATACAAGGTTTGGTTGCATTTAAAAAAAAATTACCTTGCTTGGCCTAATTTACCAATATTAATGACCTGATTCCATTTAATTCAAACACAGACTTACCTGTTCTTGGGGGATCTCAGATCTGTTAATTTCTGGATGATTCTGCTTATGCCATTAAGCAGTTCTTTGTGTTTGCTTCTTTGTTGTCTCTCTACCCTTAAACTCTGCTCTTGTTTCTGTCAAAAACTGAAACAGAATTAAACTTTCACTCTGGAATTTCCTGTCGGCAGTAATGAAGTTGAAACACTTAAGTACAGTTGGAGATTCTATTCTTAAACAACTGAGATAGTGAAAAAGACTTTGATAAAGTGCTGCTCCAGTTTTGGTAGCAGTACGTGTAAAATTGCCAGTGTTTATTGAATTGAGCACTAAACCACAGAGAAAATCTGCCAGTAGAGACCTGAGTGCATCCTGGGACGGCAGGGCACAGCAAGGAGCTTTTTTTTTGTGTGTGTTCTAAACAAACATCGTTAGAAGCATCTTGGAAAGACACAGTAATTTGTATCCCAGTTGCTGGGAATCAAACAGTCGGCAATGAGACACATTTGGACTTATTTATTTTACAAACAGCATTTGCAGTCGCGGGGTAAAGAATTAAAATCCCACACAAGGCAGACGTGTGAGACACGAATTCAGGGGAAGTGGCTTCGGATTCTTTGGAAAAGCCTTTTTACAAATGCTGGAGATGAGGAATGGCAGTGCAGGGATGTTGTCACAAACAGTCCCCGTGAGGAGGGACTTCAAACGGGGCCTTGACTCGGCTCTTCAAGGAAAGCAAACTCCTGGCGTCGCTCTTGGAACCTGCTTTTTTCTAACTTAGCATCGGGAGTGAGATGAGTGATGGGAGAAATGAGCGTGCAATGTTTACGGAGCCGTTGTTTCCTATTCCGAGGGTTTCAAAAGGCAGCTGTCTCCTTGAGGTGTTTGCTGTTGAGCAGTCGGTTTGATTTCGCAGTGTTTTCACTGTTAATCCTGCTTTAACTGCCGCTGTGAAATGCGTTTTCATGAGAAAAAGGATTGAATTTCAGCCACTATATTAAGCTTATCCTGGCTTATTCAAGGCCATTAGGCTGAGCATATGTTCTGCTTGTGCCCTAAAACACAGCAGAGTCCTGAGAGCTGGTGGGAACCATTCTGGGTCTGCAGAGCTTCTCCTTGGCTTTGGGGACAAACCGTGGTCAAGGGCTTCTACAAACCCTTCCTTTGCATTTCACAACTGGTTCTGTTCAGTCCTTTTGGCTGTAGGAAAAGCAGCTTGTTTTGAAAATGCAAAATAATCTGTAGTAAGAAATAATCAGAACTGAACCCTGGAGTTGTGTTGCTTTCTGTTCAGTCAGAAAATCACACTCATGGTGGTGTGGTGCAGATTGATGCTCACAAGAGCAGGAGGGGGAAGTCCTAAAACTCCTGGGCTGGAGAGCAGATTTTCTTGAGTTTAATTCTCTGCCTGGATATAGCTAATGCATATTCACATCCAGCCCCATAGAGCAGAGCTGGCTGAAAAGCTTGTGGGTCAGTTCCTTGAAATTCACATGAAATTCGACAGATTTTTATGTTTGCTTATTTATTTTAGTCGGTTTCTTAAACACAAACTTGATTTTGTTTTCCTGTGCAGATAACCTGTATATAAAACATACTGAGACACTGACTTTGATACAGACATGAGAAAAGTAATCATAGAAATTCAGGCTTTCAGGGCTTAAAAAATATTGCAGGATGTGTCCATATCTCAGGAATTCTTTTGATGTCTGTGGGCAGGTATCACTTCTCAATGTACAGTCCACTTTTAGGTCATGTTTCTTTTGTAGCCTGGCAAGTCCTTCTGTCTGTTAAAATTAGAACCTTCAGCTTAGTGGGAAAAGAACATTTTTTTTAGAAGTTGGGTTGCTGCTGTTGCCATTGCTGCCACCTGAGTTAAGGTGCTTGGAGAAACCTGACTTCATTTTTGCTGGGTAATGCCGTGCTTATCAGTGCTTCATCTTTGATTTTTTAAAGTGGATTTACCTAGAGGGAATCTTGCTTTCCTGCAGTGTTTAAGGGGAAGAGGAGGACAATGCTCCATGGTTAACACTGCCTTGTTTCAGCTGGAACAGGATGAGTTTCCTGCAGGACTCTCCTCTTGCAAAGCTGTGAGAGTGCCATTAAAACTGGGATTATGCACAGAATAACTGCAAGTGTTCTCTTGGGCCATCCCCTCCTCTAGCATAAATCAATTGCTCTTGGCACTGGCCTATCTAAAATAAATAAATACTGGGGTAATGGTTGTATTTGTCTATGGAGCACAATTGCCTTTGGAGCAGTGTGATTGTGCTGTGAGAGCCAGGTACTGGGAGGATGTGGAAATCCTCCTGGGCTGCACTTCAGGGAGTTCTGCTGGCCATAAATGTTTGATCAGTGCCTTGGGGAGGGAAATGTCCCCTCCACAGCCACGGGGACACACATGGATGCTCTGACTGACGTGTCCAGGAGCAAACCTGTCCTCCTCAGTGCCTGTCCTCTCCCGGTGCTGTGAACTTGGCATAAGTGTGCCAAGGCTGACAGATTTTTTTACTGCCTCCACTTCTGGCTTGTCCTGCTGCAGAAAATAATCAAAAGTGACCCCCACAGAGGTCTGATTTTGGGGAGGATTAGTGTGGTCAGCTGTTGTTGAGAGCATCTTTTAGAAAAAAGGGTTTTCAAGCTGAGTACCTGGGAACTTTACTCCTGAAGACTTTCCAGTTTTACTTTTTGCTTCACATTTCCCAGTTGTCAGAGGTAGAAAATACTCCATTTGAGGTGGCTGGTCATTTGGTGTTTGATGGCAGTAACTGGAGTGATTTTGTTAGTCCCTTGTGAGGAGACTGTAAAAAGCTTTGAAGCTAAATCAGTGTAGCAATGATTCTCTTCCCTTGAATGTGGGGAGGCCTGTGGGGTCACTGAGTCCCTTCTCCATCTGCCAGTCCAGCGTGTTCCTGAGCACTGGCCAAGCTGAGCAGCAGCACTTTTAGGGAGAGATGTCAGGGGGACTGATTTTGGCTATTAAAAAATAGATGTAGCCAGTTTTCATTTTGACTGTGGGGAAGCCTGAGGATAAATCAGTATTTTATAAGAGTGGGAATTTGCTCTCTGCTTCCTGAGGTGGTGGAGCATCTCCTGTACTCAGGAATACAAGAGCAGGGGGAGTGAGGACTTACATCCTTGCCTAAGC
Organism: Brachypodius melanocephalos; assembly: GCA_013398615.1. Classification (NCBI taxonomy): domain Eukaryota; kingdom Metazoa; phylum Chordata; class Aves; order Passeriformes; family Pycnonotidae; genus Brachypodius; species Brachypodius melanocephalos. The sequence continues at coordinate 10,237,970 of VZSR01001459.1, forward strand.
TTTGGAAAACGAGGTTATTGTGGCCAGATCAGCCCTTTGTAAAGCCTAACTCCAGCACAGCTGGAATTGTGAGGAGCACAGCTCTCCTGGTTTGTAGAGGTTGGGATTCCAGGCTGCACCCCATCCCCAGCACAGCTCTCCTGGTTGGGATTCCAGGCTGCACCCCAACCCCAGCCCTGCAGTGATGATTTTGTAAGCTCATGCAGAAATTCTAAGGGTGATCTGGTGGACAACCTAGCAGTTCAGTTCACTGAGCTGCTGCCAGGCTCAACACCACCTTTCTGTTATCCAGAGCTCTGTGATGGTTTGAGTAAAGCTGATAAACATTTTATTAGTGGAATTGTCAGTAAATTGCAGAAGAGCTGTTTTTAGGGGTTTGCCCTATCATAATGTTTCAGACTTACGATATCATGTGGTATGTTGGGATATTCCTTGGTGAAGAAAATAGGAGAAAATTGAGGCTGTATCCTGGAAAGTGATGCAGGAGCTTGTCCATCCCTGAGCCTGAGATTTATTTTTTTTTTCCCCAAGAAAAAAATCTCTAATGGAAGTCAATAATTTTGACCTTCACATTCCCTTGGGAACAGCTGTGGTGAGCAAACTGCTGCCTCTTGTGGGGGAAAAGCAATCCCCCTCACAGCCTGGAAAGGAAACCTTAATGCCACTATAGAAAGGGTTAATTTGAAAGTAAATCTGTGATATTTGTTGGCTTAGACAGCTTTTGCTTTAGGCTGTATTCGTTCAGGGCTGAGCCTGATTCTCAGGGATGAAAAGTTTTTTAGTCTGAAGTTGGTAGTTTAACATCCAAGTCAGGAAATGGGGAAAGCTGTATTTCCAGTGCTGCTGATTCAGTCACTCTGCATATTTCTGTACATTTCATGGCATAGATCTTAAAATAGGGAGCAGTGTTTTCCTGTCCACTTAGCAAGAAAGAACGGGAACAAACTGTGTGACATGCAGTGGCTGAAGGATTTGGCATTCAACAAACAACCTGGAGCCAAAGGGCTTGGGTTTGATTCCAGAGGAGCTCAGACCCCTTTATCTTTTACCTGCATATCAGCCTGGCCTGTTATCTCTTGGTTTTCCTGGATTTGCTTTTCCTTGGACCAGTGACACAGATTTACAGGGATAGTATGTCTGTGCTGTGCTTTAATTTAATAATAATGAAAGTTGTTACTGTTACTCCCAGCAGCACAGATCCTTTGGGAGTGAGGAGGGAGAGCTGGTTGGAGTTTTTCAGAAGAAAAGTGTAACTTTAGGGTTTTATTTGTCTTTCATAGCTGCAAACATCACATTTTAGATCTCCATGAATTTGTCCTCGTTGAGCTCCAGTCTTGCCTAACAACCTGATCCTTATGCTTTTGGTAAACAAGATAATGTCCAGGGCAAGGGGATATTTATCCCTGTCCACTCAGGGCTGTGCTCTAGAATAAACAGAATTTCCTGCTGCTCAGTTCTTCTGCTCTTAGACCATTCAGAACCCCTTTGGGTGTGATGGGGAGAGAAGGTGGAAGGGTTTGGAGTTTTTTTTCCCTCTCCTGTGAGAGCGTGGCCCTGGGCAGTGCTGGCTGGCAGGGCTCACAGCCTGCCAGGAGGAGCAGCTTGGTGCTCCTGCTGTTTGAAAACCTCAAGCACAGGAGCTGGTTGAGCCTTTTGAACTCGGTGATCAAACAGCAGGGCTCGGGAGGATCTCCAGGAAAGCAGTAAATGGGCTTGGAAAAGATGCCTTTGAAAATCTGTTCAGCTGGGTTTTTTATCCAGGCCCACGTTGTCTCTTTGTTGCTGTGACAGATTGAAATCCACTTTTTTTCTATATTTATTGAAATGGCAGGTGGGTTCTGTGTCATTTGGACTTGGGGCTTTAGAGAAAATAAAGTTCTTAATCCAGTGGGAGTTGGCAACACTCAGTGTCTGTCTCCTCAGTGTTACCTTTAAGCCATCTATTTTAAACCCAGGGTTGAAGTATTGCTGATTTCACTGGGATTTAGTCTCCAGATGAAGCATTTGACTTTGAAAAATCTTAATCTTTGTTTTCACATGTAAAATCTGCTGTCAGGCATGCTGGGTGGGTCTTCACCTAACTCTGGGTTTGGGCCTGCAGGTGTAAGCAGGAGGCTGCTGGTGTCAGGTCAAAATTTTGATGTGACCAAAAAATGCTGCTGTGAATCAGGTCAATATTTTGAATTTCTCAGGAGCACCATTCCAGCACAAGGGAGAGAGCCTTTAAAGGATGCTTAAACCTGTCTTAAATTCTGGGAAAGAAATATGATTTAGATAAAAATACAGCTTAAACTGAAGCAGTCCCCTCTCCCCCTTTCCCTCTGGCAGGTGGGATGGATGGGTTGGTACAGCTGAAATGCAGCATCCTCTGGGATGAATGCCTGCCTGTGAAAGCAGTCCCACGTGGGATGGGATGCCAGTAGCTGCTTGTTTTTCCCTGGTTTATTTTTCCAAGCAAGCTCTCTGGCGTGCTGGGTTTTCTTTGATACCTGAAATTCCACGGCGAGGACTCGTTTGCTTTTTCAAACAAACCAACAATCAAAGGCAAAAGGGTCCTTTTGCTGTAACCTCTGGTAGCTGCACCAAGAAATTCTGCCTGATTAATGTTGTGCTTTATTCTTTTTTCTCCTTCCAGGGGCAATAAGCCAGAGATGACTGACAAGATGTCGAGCTTCCTTCATATTGGAGATATTTGTTCTCTCTATGCAGAGGGCTCAACAAATGGATTTATTAGCACTTTGGGGTAAGAGCAGCTGTTCTCTTGTATTAAAAACACCCTAAGAGGGACTAGCAGAGCTCAGATGGTTCTCCTGAGCCTGATCCCAGGGAATACTGGCTAAAACAAGAGCTTTATGGATTGATTTGGCCCTACATTTAAAAACGGCCTAAAATGATTATGACAAGGTAGATTTTGGGAGGTGGAGAGTGAATCAATGGCTATGGTGCAATTTTATGTCCTGGGTGGGGAGGAGGAACCTTGTCAGATAAAGGGGTAGAGGGGGAATGGATGCAATCCAATGATTATCATGTTGTTGTCTGTCCCGTGTCCATCCGTGTGTCCCGTCCTGTCCCTCCCTGCCCCTTCCCCCAGTCAGGGATGAGCAGACCCCAGTGCACTCTGCTGACTGCACAGAGAATGTGGCATAGGCAATGAAAGTAGTTAAAATATATATGTATCTAATTAAAAAAAAATCAAATCCCAAGCCAAGTGGTTTAAATACCAGTAACTCACCACTACAGCTAGTTTGGTCTTCAAATTGAGGTTTAATTCGAGGTTTCTCCTACAAACAAAACTGGTTTTTTCCTATCAAAGTAGAACACCTTTTGACCCTTGTGCTTTGCCAGAGCTCTGGGGCTGCAGTGGGAGCTGTGTTGTGCCAGCTCCTGCCCTGGGTGTGCTTCCCACAGAGCCCCTTTGTGCTGCCTTCCACAAGGACACAGAGCAGGGAGAGGTGAATGCTACTCCATTAACCAAAAAAGTAGCTTTTCACCTGGGAAAAGGACGAGCTGGCAGAGCCAAGCCCTGGAATTGGAACTCAGCTCTGAGGAGGGCCAGGGAATGTTTGATCCTGCTGAGGAGCAACCTCTGCAAACATCTGGGTGCTGCCTGGGGAGGAGCCCCTGCAGGGTGAGAAGCTCCAGGAGCACCTCTGGCCCCTGTTCCCGTGTGGCCCCAGCGAGGGGCACACACACAACCTGCTCTTTCTCATTTCCATAAGGGCCTCAGGGTGGGTACAGTCACAGCACATTTTTTGGTGCCTACAGTCCAGATGCCTCTGCTAAATGGAGCTCCCAAGCAGGGTACAGAGACAGCATCCTGGTAAGTGCCTCGGCAGGAAACCGTGGGCTGCAATCTCACCTGAGTGACTCCAAACTAACTTGTAGGTTTAGTCCTCTAGCTATTAGGATGCTGGAAAATAAGGGGGCAGAGAAGGAAGCAGACACTGAAGATGCACCATGATCTATTATAGGAAAGAGAAGAAAATATGGGATGCTGCCAGAAAGGAAAGAAGGTATGATAAAAGCAAGGGATGTAGTAAGTAGGGTTGGTCGAATAGTATTTGGCAAATGTATTTGACAAATTTCCCAGGCCCTGGTCAAATATGACACGTGCACTGTGCAGTCCTGGATCAGCTGTGTGATGGGCCAAATACTATCTGCTGAACACTGGCAACATGAACTATCCTCTACATCTGCCTATTGTTTCTCTTCCCAGCCCTGAAGCGAGTTTGGCAGTAAATAATCCCAGACCGAGTAGAAAGTTGTTCTGCCATGTGGAATCCCACGCGGTGCATGATGAACAGTATGCAGTGGCTGTGGCTTCTGATGGCATTGCTGAGCAGATATTTTTCACCATGGGTAGTGCTTTTTGGACATGACAGGCCCCAAGCACCTCTGTTTCCTAGACTTGATGAGATGTTCTCATGGCAGGCCTAAAGAGCCCTCAGTGTTTGAGCCTCCTCTTTGATTTGCTTAGTGCTGTTTTAAGGTAACTGCATTATATAATGGCCACATATCTCTGAGCCTAATTTAAGCCAGAAATCCTAATTGCTGTGTGAACCATGAAATGCATTATCATCTTAATAAGCCTTTGTAATCAAATTAGGTTTTGTCCCATATTTAATTTAGTCTTTGTCCTGGAGAAAATTAAAGCAGCAGAGGAAAGATTGGGTGTAATTGTCCTCCAGCCCATGTGGAGTTTTGACAGTCTGATGTCATAACGATGTGTAATGCCTTGTGATGTGCTTACTGAAGGTTGAGGAGCAGACACCACTCTACATCCTAATGCTGTCCTAAATCTCTGAAGAGTGTTCCTAGTTAATATTCCTATGACATGTTGCTTAATCAGAACTTTACTCTTGCTGTTTCCCAAACTCAGTGCTGTCATCATGATGATTATTGGTGTACAATATATCCTCTTCCGTGTTTCTCTGTAAAAATTTTCCTCTCACTAGTTTGGGAAGTTCCTCTTTACTTTCAACTTAATCTCAGATGAGAGGGATGCATTGCACTGAGATTATCTGTATGGGATGATCAGAGTAACCCTTTCCGTGGTATTTTTGGCCCTTTGTTCACCAGAAGCAGGTGCTTCAGCTCAAATGTTAATTCCATTAACGCTGGAGCACGTATATATGTATATATAGTGCTGAGTAGGGAGAAAATCCATGGGGAAAAAGTAATTCACTCTGAATGTTTGCGTATGCAAATTTTAGATGCCTAGAACTGTTGAGCCCCCTTAGTTTCTCTGATCTCTTAATTTTCCTGCACTTCCTTATTTTCTCTAATTGTTGTCTCAAGATGCTCCCTGCATGTGACCAGCCTCTGCAAGGAACAACTCTCATATTCTAGGTCTCAGTCTTCCTCAAGTTGATTCTGCATGAGAATGGACCTCTCAAACCTTTGACCTTGGAGTTTTACTTTCTACTTTTGTGTAGAAAGCCTCTTTGACAGATTGGTTGTAAGGGGCCAAATTGAGTCCTTTAGGATCCAATCCAACCCCAAAGTGTTTGGTTACAGGTGCGATTTTCCAGTTTGGGAAAAGCCCCATTCCACTTTGATCCAAAGCTGCTCAGGCAGAGCAGTTGCTTCTTAACTCTTCCCTTTATTCTGTGGGATTTCAGCTGACCCTGTGGGGGTTGTGCAGGGACAGACAGCTCTGTCCTGGCATTCCCTCTTGGAATCTCCTGGGTTTGTTTGTCCAGCTCCCCGTCTTCCTGGCAGAGCAGGAGGAGGTTGGGTCAACCAATCCCTCAACTCACTCTGTGTTTGGCTGGTGAGCAGGGGGGTGCATTTGTGCCTTCCCTTCTCTCAGGAGTCAATTTTCATTGTGGCAGTGACTGTTCCTGCCATTTCTTTGACACTTGAGGGATCACAGGGTCAGCGTCCAGTTTGCACAGCTGTTGTATTTTCCCGTTCTCCATTCATATAAACACGTTTGCAGCGTGACTCAAATCTGTCCAAGAGGCAGGAGCTGTCCTGAGGCTGTCTGTCACCTCCCTAGAATATGGGCTGTTCTGTCTGCACCTCGAGCAGGGGACATAAAGATGATGCAGAACACAGGAGCAATGACTTATTTATTGTCCCACCTACCAGGAGCATAGCTCTGGGCAACAGTAACGATCAGCTGCATGCTTCTTAGAAAGATCTGGCATAAGTTGGCATTTGGGGAATGTCTTCTGCTGAAGTGGCCACTCGGATGAAATATTGCAAGTGAACGACTTTGGTTTTGTGGAGGAGGATGGCAGGGGGCTGGAATCTCACTTCACTGCTCATTTCTTTGCAGCCTTGTGGATGATCGGTGTGTTGTACAGCCAGAAGCAGGTGATCTTAACAACCCACCCAAAAAATTCAGAGGTAAGTTGGTCAGACAGCTCCTCCCCCTTCTGCTTGGAAGTGATTCTTGGTTTTGTGCAGTGATGTGTAACGATTTCTGACCTCTGTGCTTTCTGTGGCATATTTTAGTGTCATCTGCCTCCAGGAATGACAACTCAGGAGGAAAAATGTGTGTGTTGAATGTCTGTGGGACTGTGGTGATCTAACTTGAGTCAGCCCCACCCAGTGGGATGGGGGAGAGAATGGGAAGAGTGTTCAGATAAAGCAGTTTATAGATAAAGGAAAAGCTTCACCCAGCAGCAGAGCAAAACAATGAATTGATTTCCCATTTCCCATGGGCAGGGAGGTGCTGGGCCAGGACAAATTCCATCTCCACAGGCACTCCCAGCTCTGTATGCTGGTGTGATGCCCCATGGTCTGGGGTGTCCCTGGGCTTGGCTGTGCCCCCCAGCCCTCACAGGTGAGCAACAGAGATCTGCTCAGCAGGAACTGAAACATCCCAGTGTTACCAACAGCTTCCAGCACAAATCCCAAATGTGGCTCTGCCAGCTACTGCAGAGAAAATTAACTCTATCCCAGCCAAACCCAGGAATGAGGAAGGCTTTGTGAGGGGATGGGGTTGAGGTTGTCGGTTGTTTGCCTTTCAAATCTGTCCAAACTTTCAGGATCCCTGAAATTAATTTCTTTTTCTCCATTCTATCACACATTCTTTCTAATTACCCAGTACCAAACCTCAGGGAGGAGGGAAAATAAAAAGGAGCAAGGGTTTGCCACAGCTACTGTTGTCTGACCTAATTTGATAAGAGCTACCTTGGGCTTTGCTTTCGTTCTGCCAGGAAAGTTTTGCTCAGTGATAAGAAATTAGTGTTCTGCTTTTCACAGTTTGGCAAAGGCTGACTCGTTCAAGACAGGAAGAGAAGCACTAACTGGGGTTTTGTTTGCAAAGACTTGGAGTTCTTTTTCTTACCCCTGGGTTGCATCTTTTTTACCCAGAGGATAACTCAGCCAAATATTCCACAATTCAGCTCTGGGTTTTGTTATTTGAGGTGTAGCAGCAACCGTGTGTTTCTTTGGATGAATCTTGTTTCCTTGGTTCTGCTTTGCCTTTATCAGGGCCATAATTCCATTCAGGTTTGGCCAGAACTGCAGGTGCTTGCCCTTGAAACTCATGTACAATCTGTACTGCTGCTTTTGCTTGCTGTTATTTGGGTGGTTTTGGGGTTTTTTTTTCCTGCCATGACACGATGTAGCATATAATGGAACTCTCCCTTTAAAATCTTGCTGAAATCTGTGAGTTCTCCTTGGTTTTTCTCCCTTTTTCCTGGAAAACTGAAGAGCTGATAATTGAGACGCTAAAGAGGCGACCTGGGGAAGTTTCTGCATTCAGTGGTAAGCTCTCCAAGAAAGAACAGTGTTGTTATGTGAAGCAGAGCCTTGACTTGAGGCATTCTTGGTGTTAAAAATCATGTGGAAGAATAAAGGCAGATTTGACTGAGACTGCTGGGTGCAGAAGGAGGCGGAGGGAGAGACAGAGAGAGAGAAAAGAATGAGAAAAAGGCAATTCTTGCTAGCACAGTTTAGGAACTGCAAGTACAGAGAGACATTTGTCTGACATAAAACACCGTGGTTAGACATTGTAAATGTTCTCATATTACTTATAATTTATACAGGGGAGAAAGAATGGTGTGAACCTTTTCCAGCCTTTGTAGTTGCTTCAGTGAAGCTTTCATGGGGAAGTTTATGCTAAATGGTAAATGGCAACAAAAGCCATAAAATTTTAGCAGGCTTTTCTCTTATTTATACATGTACTTTGTAAGTGTAGTCTGAGATAAAATGCTTTCCGTGATAAACATGTTCAGAAGAAGTCATCATGGAGTTTATCACCCCATCTTCACCAGAAATGGAAAATACCCTATTTTTTTGCAGAAATTGGCTGGGGTTGGAGCAGCCTGGGGTAGGGGAAGGTGTCTCTGCCCATGGCAGGGGGTGGAATGGATGAATTTTGAGGTTCCTTCCAGCCCAAACCATTCTGTGAATCATGTTGGTCATCACAGCAGCTGCAGGCCTGAGGAGTGGGCTCAGGCACTGGGAATCATGAAGCAGTGTTCAAAAATCTTCTTGGAGCAAGGAGAAAATGGATTAAACAGGAGTGACTTGCATTACACCCTTACAGAGGGCTGGGAAAACCCTTCTGTGGTTCTGTGACCTGGTTTATGATGTCCCTGTGCTCCAAGGTGTCCACATGCAGGTCAGTCCCCTCCTGGGAGGGACACTGAGCCTGTCACCTTTCTTGGGGATCTTCTGTTTGGTGTTATTTTTTGAGAAGTGTCATTCTGAGCTTCTTAGAGCAGATCTGTCTTCTGTGGGCAGATGCAAACCAGCTGTAAATACAAATTTCATGCTTAATCAGCGTGAGGAGAGATCTCTAGAAGCAAGATTGACTGCTTAGATATGCACAGATGACTCCAAGAAAATCCAGTGTGAAACTCAAGGCTGTTTATCCAGTGGCAGAATGAATCCATCCTGCTTTTTTCCCTAACCACAGGTGCTTCAGGTTGTAAAAAGTCATGTTGCCAAGGCTACATTTAATAACCTGCATCTGGTGGCAGCAGCAAGTTCCTGCTTTAGAGGGTGGGGGATTTTCTTTCTGCTTCAGACCCTTGAAATGGAGCAGAGCTGCTGGGCACAAAGTGAGGGGTGTGTGCAGCACCCCTGTGCCTGGAGGGAGGGATTTGCAATATTTAAATGTGAGTATCTTCTGTCACTGAGCACTGCTGACCTGCTGGAGGTGTGAAAATAGCCCTGCCTGAGGAGCCTGGTCCTAAAAACAGCCCCTGCCCAGCTGGAAAGGAGGTGGGGTTTGTGTGCTGGGAAATCAGTGCTTGGAGGCAGCCAGGGAGTCTGGATTTGTGTTTGGGACAGGAGGATGTGCAGAGCTGGGAGGGATGGAGCTGCTCAGGCTGCAGGGAGGGAAGAGAGCAGAGGGATCCTGAGGACACCAGGACTGGCTTTGTTGACAAAAATTATGGAAAAAGTCGGCTGACAGATGGATCTGGTGGTGGGGGAGCCCTGGAAAAGGGTGAGGTGCAAGAGGCAGCTGAGAGTCAGAGGAGGAGTGTGGAGTAGAAGTGTAAATGAGATGTTTTAAAAACAACAAAAAAAAGAATTCCAGGGTTATTAGATGGAAAAAAGTGAAGCGCTGGAGTTGGGAAGAACTCCAGAGGAAGTTTGTGCAGCACACTCAAGTTCCTGTGAGTGTTTACCTGCAGTTATTTCACATGGTAGATGCTGTGCTGCCTCTAGGTCATTAAAATATTCATTTGAGCCCTTGAAGGTGTGAAGGCTGATTCTTTTTCTTACTCTTTTCCATCCCCAGCAGAATTACTTAGCACCTGAGGTCAGTGGTTTGAGGTTGGATGGTAATTATGGTGTAAGATTTCAGTGGATTTTTTTTTTTATTCTGCCTTTCTGTGTCCACTTTAAATACAGTGGTTTGGGTGTGTTTGGGTTTTGTTGTTTTTTTTTTTTTTCTTCCTAGTAGAGCATTTCTCTGGCCCTTCGTGCCTCCAGCTCCAAACAATTCAAAAGTCCTCTAAAACTGCTTTACAAAATGTGAAGACTGAAGAGGACGTTCATTAGGGTGTTTCTTTTTAATAATGTTAATATGGAAGAGAGGCTTTTTACTTAACTGTTGTAAATGTGCTGTGTACAGATGAAATTCCTGGAAGAAATCCTACTTGTATGAGTCTCCAAAAAAAGAAAACGAAGGGAATGTCACACTCTATCTACACTCCTTTAAACAGAAAAGACATTTAATGTTTTTATTAAGCTCTAATTGCCATCTTGGAGTGTGACTGTGCAGCTGAAGAGTGGCTGGAAATGAATTTCCTTCTAACGTGCGTGGATTGATGTGGGAAGGGTGAACTGGAGCTGACCCTCGGCTGCGCTCAAGCCCCACGGTTCACTGGAAATCCTTCCTGCTGAAACACACACACGGCTCCTTCTGCAAAGGGAAATGCGAGCTGCCGTGGTGCTGGAGCTGCAGCAGAGCCCGGGCTGCTGGTTTTGTGCTGTGTCAGTGAGCTGGGCTGTGCTTTTGCAGAGGTTTATTTGTGTCCGTTTGTACCGAGCGCGGCCCCGCGCCCGGCCCGACGCGTTTGTTTAACGCAAGGCGCTGCTGCTCCGGCAAAACAGTCTGGCTGTGACAGGCTGCTCAGGAAATTCCTTACGGCTCTTTCTTTGGGATGCTGAGCTGCCTGCCAGCCTTCCCAGCAGCTCTGCAATGGCTGCTCCAAACTCTGGCAGAAAGGGCACTCACTGGGTTAATTTGTCCAGCGGCTCCCTCCTTCCAGAACATTGTTTTAGTAGTTGCTGGGCAACACTCTTTTTTTGGCAAGATGTTCAAGGAATGAACCCATATCTTAGACTTAAAATACCCTCATGGCGAAGCAGAAGAGGAGTAGTTCAAATTCTGTTTGTTCTTTTGATGCTAATCCAGGCTGTGCTCCTGTGGCTGGTGCCTCTGCAGGTGTTGGGGGCCAGCCCTGGGGGGCTCAGCCTGGGAGCTGCAGGAACTCCCTGGGCAGCTTTAATTTATAATTATATGAGTATAAAAACTGTGTTTAGTATGAATTGTGGAATGGCGTGGGTTGGAAGGGATTTTATATTTCATCCAGTGCCACCCCTGCTGTGGCAGGGACACCTTCCACTGTCCCAGGCTGCTCCAACCTGGCCTTGGGCACTGCCAGGGATCCAGGGGCAGCCACAGCTGCTCTGGGCACCCTGTGCCAGGTCCTACCCACCCTCCCAGGGAACAATTCCTTCCCAATATCCACAGTTTTGATGGATGTTCTTGAGTTATCCCTGTGCTCAGCCCTGATGAAGTCAATGTGCTTCTCCCTGGCAGAAATGTTTTATATTTTGTTATAGCTTTGCCATCACTGATCTGAAGCCTCCTCACTCCTGCTTTGTGTTACATGCAGGAAACTCCATATGAAGGAAAAATATGAAGGAAATCTGTGATTCATGCAGGTCTGCTGGAGGCTGTGGAATTCTGTTGCACACATACACATTATTTACCCTTATTTAGCCAGGGCAGGCTTGTTTCTAGCTTGGCATCAGGGCTGAGATTGGGGATTCTTTCAGTTCAGGGGTCACGTACATCATTTTCCCAAACGCTTCTGAAAATTAGAAAACAAGCTAAAACAAATAAGCAGATCCCTCTGGCTGTGAGTTTTGGAGCAGTCTGAGCAGCAGAGAGGGTGCCCTGTGTAGGCTGTGGGGTGGTTCAGTGCCACCCCCTGTGTTCATCATGAATTTTCTGTGGGATCAGCCTGAGGATGCTGTGGGCAGCCTTCAATCCTGGTGCTCTCCACGCACACTTCTGGTCTGCTGTGGTGCAAGGGATGATATCAGCTCTTTAGACTTTGATGTGGATTGTTTGACTCTCTCAGCTGAGTTGGAGTGGGTGTTCTGCAGAGGTTTGAGCTGGAATGATGGTGAAGAGGATGGGATAGACTGAGCTGCACAGCCAACTTTGGGCTTCTTTTCCTCCTGGAGTTTCTAATGCTGCTGAAATGCTTGGGTGCATTAATTATTAAGGTGCCTAGATTCCTTTAAGGAATATTTGAACTAAATATGGGTTCTTTTTTTCCCTCTGATATTAGCAGTTCAAATAGCAGGATTTGTTTTTCGTGCAGGAAGCAGAACTTTGGGGTGTGCTGAGACCAAAGCCTTCTTGCAGAGACATCCATCACTTGCAATAGAAACTCCTTTCCAGTTCTGAGATGTCCAAGTCAGATTAAATTGCCAGTGCTGAATACCAGAAGTAGAAACTGGAGCATAATAGTGAATACCCACTTCCCAACTTCTGTTTTACAGCCAAACACCATAAAAAGAAAAAAAAGATGCCTCTTGCCGCAATTTCAAAAAGAGGAAAAAAATCAGAACGAGAAGTCTGAAATCAAAATAAAATTTTAGGTGGTTTGGTGGAAGAGAAAAATTGATAACAATACAGTCTGTTGTTGTGCCTATAATTTTTTTTAATTCAAAATTGAAGCATTGAGCATTTTGAGTAAAAAAAAAAGTCTTTCAGTCTTACTGAATTAGGATATAGTTAAATCTAAAATACATTTTGCTGCCTTGATGAGGAATCTTTCAGTATTTATAGAGCTGTGCTAGAAAACTGCCAACTGCTCGTACACATTTGAATTTGCTGCCCTTTATAAGATGAAGAAATCCTGAATCCTGTCTCTGAATTGTGAAACTTTAGCCCACTGCAGCCTACGTGCAAGCAGATGTTGGGGACAATTGTCACTGCAGCATTTAGGTATTTTTAAGAAGTTGGAAGTGTTGCTTTTGCATGCAGACAAGTTTGCTTTATCATCAGCTCAGGCTTGGGACACCCTGATCAAGGGGGTGCAGGAATCAAGGGGAAGGTTGGTTGGGTTTTTTATCCTGGAGAGTGAATTGGAAAGCTGTTTTTATTCCATTTCCCACATCTCTTGCAGTGGTTCCTTACTGGCCTGTGAAGCCAGAGAAGTTTGTGGTGCAGTCAGGAATTATTTGTGATGGAGTACCAGGATATCCCAAAGACATCCTGGTTCTGTGGTGCTTTGTTACCCTGTGGCTGCTCCATCCGTGAAAGTGTCCCAGGCCAGGCTGGACAGAGTTTGGAGCAACCTGGGACAGTGAAAGGTGTCCCTGCCGTGGCAGGGTGGGAATGAGATGGGATTTAAGGTCCTCTCCATCCCAAACCCTTCAAGGATTCTGTGTTGCTATGCTTCGCAGAGATAAATGACTGGCTAAGTAATTACTGCCTTCATTAAGGTGGTCAGGATTCTTTGTGTGTCTCACTGATGGGGTGCTGAGATTGATGGGGTGGGTCTGTCCAGCCTGGTGTGACAGCTGGGGACAGTGAGAGGAGCTGGCACTGTGGGGCAGAGGCTGCAGAGGTTGGCTGGGCTGTGTTCCCCTGCTGCTCTGTGCCCAGAGTCCTGTGGCCAAACAGCTGCCTGCCAACTTCTGGGCTGCAAGGGCTTTCATCTGGGATGTTTGGCATGGAGATGAAGGCAGAGCAAAGCCCCTTTGAATCAGAAGGTGCCATTAATATGCATAACTGGAACGCTGTGTGAAACTCAATCTGTTGATTCAGGTACAGCAGAGGAAGGAGAGGGATTTATTTGAACTCCTGGGGGGAAGTTTGATCCCTGCACTCGGTCCATCTGCAAATGTGGGTGGAAGTTCTGTCCTGATGAGTTCTGCGTGGGACAAGATGGGTTGACTGTGCCCTAAAATTGAAGAAATGAGCAAAATGCTCTTTTGAACGTTTATTCTTTCTCAGCTGGTGCAGGTCTGAGCCTTTTCCCCGTGGAAAGCTCAGGGTATTTCAGGTAGGATCGAGGAAGGGATTGCCAAAAAGCAGTGCTGAGCTATTAAGTAGAGCAGTTCTGTTAATAAACCTGGTCCCAACCTCGTAGACAAAAGAATACTGTGGCTTTGTTGCCATAGTTTCAGTGCAAAATCTGACCTTAGCTACAATAACATTCGGTTAGAAAGAACTAGCTAATCAGTTTGCTAAAATTAGTGTGTTCCCTAGTACATAAGCCAGTATGAACAGGATATTTAATGAAATATTATACTTAGTCACAAGAGCCCAAGGGAGTGAAATGCCTTGATGAATTGTGGGGGTGGGGTGACATTGGTGCCTATCTTTTCATACAGTAGAGTTATTAAAATTTGTGCCTTGCTTAATATTTAGAGTAGTCAAGTGTGTTCTTCTTGTGCAGCCCATCTAGTTTGGTGTGTTGGTTTTGAAAGGCTCTCAGAGTCTGTTCTGTGAGCGGGCAGCATTGAGATGCTGCGGAGTCTCATCAATCCCAAGTGCTCTGCAGGGGAAGGAGTCTCACTCGTTTAGGAGGATGCAGACAGATGGATAATGTCATAAATTGTGGGGAAAAAAACCCTGTGTGTGAGGACAGAAGTCTCCCAGGTACCGGGAACATCTTGAGCTGTACACTCATCATCTAAAGTGCTGAGACACTTAAGGGAGAGCCTCAGGTAAGGTCTGGGGTGTAAAATCCTGCTGGCAGTCCAGAACACCTCTCTGAGAGTGCATTTATTGTGCCCAGGCTCACTGACCTGGCCCTGGGTGAGGTTTTATCCAACTGTGGTAACCTAGACCCAGAGAATTGTTTCTTTGCAGTACAGGAGCTGTGTTGAATTATTGTTTTCTTATGTGCAAGTTGGTTATTTGGGTATAAATACAAAATAGGCAAGGCTGGGTGGGCTATCTGTTCTTCACTTCTGTTTGGCGTTCTTTGGAGCTGTGTTCACCTGCTGTTGGGTGCTTGAGACACCCAAATACATGGGCAAAGGTCTTTTAGACAAGGATTATCTAAATGATGCTTCCCAGTTTGGAGGGAGCTTTTGGAATTTGACACCCAGTGAGTTGAGTTACCAGTGGATCATCACCTCTTGTGGCAGGGCTTTGCAGTTGAGGTTAAAAGTGCTTCTCTTCAGTCAAAAGCAGCTGTAGCTCCCCTAAAGACATTCCCAGGGCTTAGCAGTGGGCTGTGCTGGATGTGTGGAAGCACAAATATTTGGTGCCAAAAACGCTCAGGTTTGGTTGAGAAAAGCATTTCCAGCTTTGGGAGTGCTGACACTTGCAGGGCTGAGCCTCAGGCACAGCCTCCTGGCTGCCCTTGGTTGGATGATTCCAGATGAGCACCCAGGGAAGCTGTGATCCTGCATCCTCCAGTTCACATCTAGATTTGCATGTTGATGCTTCAGGAGTTTTGTGTTTAGGTCTGCCTTCCCCAGTAAACTTTAGGGAGCCACATCTGGCCTCTGCAGCTTTTTCCCCTTGACATTTCTCTGTGGCCAGGTTTGATTTCCTCTCATCCCTTGGCTTGCTGTGGTCATGAGGTGTTGGGTTGTTCAGAGGGAGCAGGTGAGTGCTCTGTGACACCCCTGGGGAGCTCATCTGTGTCAAACTCTGCAGTGTGTTCTGGATCATCTCCCTTCTCTTGATTTTAGGACACAGTGAAGTTCTGTGCTGCTTGCAGTAGCAGGAAGTGATACTAAAAATTTGCATTATTTTACTTAAAAAATAAGGCTTCATATTTTGAAATTAGTTACAATTGAAAAACATTTCCAGTTTAGGTTATTTACTTAAGAAGATGAGAGATAAATATGCCAAGTACCCGTATCAAGGAGGCCTTAGAGGTGCTGTGTCCAAGTGCCACATGGAAGTCATGAGTCCAAGAGCAACCCAACCCAGAAGTTAAATAATTTCACTTCTGATTTTCTGGGCAGCCTGTTCTTCACTGAGCCAGAGCCCTGACTGCAGTGGTGATGTCTCAGGGAGGTAGAGCTGTGAGTTTTTGTGTTTGAGAGCAGTCAGAAGGAAAGTGCTGATGCTGCCAGCAGAGGCAGCCATAAAAATGTGCTGTGAGGGAAGCCAGACCTTGCCAGGTGCCTTCAGCAAACACTTTGTGCCACTCAACTTCTTCCTTCCTTCACATCTTCCTCCTTCCCACACTGCTGGAGATGGAATATTCTCCTTGCAGGATCTGGATTCATCCTTCAGGATGAAGTGTGGTACTTAACGTGTCAACACCTGAGTGTGATCCCTCTGCTCCAATTCCTGCTGCAGTTCCAGCACCTCCAGCTGCATTCCTCACATTGCTGGGTGGAGAGCGAGGTGCCAGTGCTGATCTGTGGAGCTCCTGCTGATTTGGGGCCTGACTGTATAAAAACCTCCAGCCTTTCCTGCTGGACTTGAAAGTCTGTGATCCAAACTCCAGGAAAGAAGTGAGCTGTTGGTGAAGGTTCTTGTCTCTGAAAACTGCTTTGCGGTTTTTTGCCATCCAGAGAGGAATTTGCTGCTTTGAGGTCAGTCTGGAGAAGCACCTGACTGGATCTCTAGCAGTAAACTGTTTGTTTCCTCCTTGGCAGCTGGCTGGCTGGGGGTAGGGAGTTGCAAAACTGCTGGATTAGCTTTAGTGGCCCCTGACAAATGTGTAAAAGAAGCCTTATGTCTCACATGAGCGTGGAAACACCAGAACAGCCATTACAGATTGACACTGAGTGCAATGTGCCTTGGAAACTTTATTCTAATGAACAGCTATGCAGTCAGAGAGGGACTCGAGGGACTTCTGTGTTAGGGCTAACACTTCTTCATTCCTAATTTGTGAAAATAGTCAGCACTGAGCCCTCAGTGTTGGCAATTATCATCTGTTTGGGTTATGTAACGTGCAGAAGTTCAGTGAAAACACAACTCCTTGTGTTGTGGTTGAAGAGCCTTGCTGTAGCTCTCAGTGAGATGTTCAGAGGAAGAAATCTCCTGCAAGCTCTGCTGACAGCAGAGAAACCATGACAGTGCTGAAAACATTGCTACAGGATCCTCCCCTGCCTGAACCAGAGCAAATTATGCCTGAGCTGGGTTTCATTGAGGATACAGAGAGCTGTGCTATGCAGAAGCAATCTGGTAGCACTTAGACCTTGCATTTAGTGAATGTCAACCCTTTTATTCGTCGAGGTTAAAAATTATACAAGGGAAAAATAAATACAGGACTTTGCAGGCATGAGGAAGTGAGGGAGCAGCCATCCTGAAAAGGAAAAATTCTGAGCTAGAGCTGCAAAAATGCTTTCCCTCCCCTTTGGAGCATCAGTTGGCTTTGAGCAGCCCTGGGGGCAGAAGTTTGGGCTGGTGGTGGCCCAGCACTCTCTGGGAGCGAGTCCAAAGGGGCTGGTTTGAGTTGGGGATTCCAGCCCACAGCTGCTCCTTTTATTGTCGGAGGAGGAGGAGGAATAAATCTCAGCGTTATTAGAGTGTAACCAGCAGCAGTGTGGAAAGAGGAAGAGTTCAGTCCCCTCTGAAGGGGAGGACAGGAGCAGGGAGGGCTGAGCTGGCTTTGGTGCTTTCCAAACTCCTCCCAAAAGCAGGAATTGCAATGCTGATCTGGCCAATGTTCCAGACTCTCAGCTCTGATTGACCAAAGGCCTCAAAGAAAGCACCAAGTGGTGGATCTGTGATGCTGCCTGGTCACCAATGCCTTCAGCACGGAGCCTTTCTTAACCACAGCATTTTCCTGTACATTAAACTGGATTTTTATGGCAAATACATCCAGCTGCCTTTGACTCCTTGCTCATGTCTTTGCACCAGGATTGAGCAGAGAGGCTTTTTGGAGCAGACTCTTTGGTGCAGCTTTGCTGGAGATGATGTTGACTTTGTTCTGCCCTTCAGAAGCGCATTTTCCTTGTTGATTGGAAAGCAAATAATGTCCCATGCTCAAGTCATCATCACAAAAACTGATCAGAAATTGAGGTCCTGTAAGAGTGACTCAATCACATTTTGCTGGGAAATTAAAATTGTGTGTTTGCTGTAGGAGCTTTGGGCAGTATTATGGGATGGTGGCTCCGTGCCCTGCCTGTGCTCTGTAGGGAGAACAATCCTTCCCTGCTGCCAAGTGCATCCTCAGTAAATGGGAATGGCAGCACCCTGAGCTCCAGCCTTGGGGGTTGGAGGTAAATCTGAAGGTAATATAGATTTTTACAAAGAACGTTCTTGGTTGGCATTGACAAGCTTTAAAATAAGTGAAGAGTTTCTATCCTCCCACTCTCTGTCAGGCAGATGGCCTTGGTCATGAAGAATGACAATGAGGAGAAGATCCTTCAAATATGATCTATAAGATTTAATCCCAAATATAATTTTTTTCCATATGCAGCCTGTCATGTGCTGCAACTTTTTGTGTTCTGTGAAGATTTGGGCAATTTGACAGATGATAATTCTGCATGGGTTTCAGAATTTGCCTGCAGAGAACTCTGGGCTTTAATAGCTTATTTGTGTTGCAATCCCCCTACAGGTTCATGTATTATTTCTATCTGTGCATATAAACAAATAAACATTGTAGGAGAAAGGAGTACAACATCTAGAGATGATTTTCTATTTAATTGTAGTAGCTTATGCTATGAATATCCACTAATACTTCACAGCAGCTCCTTTTAGTCTTAATATCACGGTTGACATTTAATTTGTAGTTGTTATCTGATGCAAAAACAACCGTGTGAAAACACATTTTCATGTTTCTTTTTTAGTATTTAGATGCAGTTACCTTGAAAGATCAGAAGGCATCACCACAGCTGCTCAGTGTTCCCACTCCTCAGTGCTGAGCAATATTGGGAGGACCTTGAGGGCAGAGGAGTAGCAGGGAGAGATGTAAAGGGAAGAAATGTGATGAATTCTTTGCTTTTATGGAGTGTTTGGTTGAGGGAAAACCCTGCAGCTTTGCTGAGGCTGTTTCAGGATGTGTTTCCAGAGAGGTGTCACAATTCCCTGTGCTGCCTCTGCACCCACTAAATGGAGAGAGAGTGTTGTGTAAAGAGGGGAGGAAAGATCTTAGCAAGGTTTTGAGATGTGGAATCCCCATGGAGTTCTTATTCTTTCCACTAATGAGTAAGACAATCTTCAGAGTTGAACAGGAGAAAATACTCTATTCTTCCAGCTTCTCCATGAATCCCTTACTGAGAAAAAATATGAAAACATCCAAATTTTTAATTTTCTGAAATTCAGCAGAAAAAAAAAGAAGCACAACCCAAAACCTCAGAGAAAAAGTGAGGTTTTGGGGAGGGAAAAAAAAATCATAAAAATTGGTTCTTGTTTTCAGACCCTTTCCAGAGACAGGGGATTTTTTTGAGCAGAAATTCCTTTGGTAGAGCTTTGCATACATCTGTGCAGTACTGAGGATCTTGGTGATCCTTCACCAAGGTTTGTTCCTGCCTAAAACCAGGAGGGGATCGAGGGAAGCAGTCTGCATCTCCCACTGCATTAATTCCACCTTGCTGTGCCTTGTGTTCCCTCCAGGTATTTCCAGTGTTTACATTTGCTGTTCTTTCTTGTACCTTGTCTGTGCAGAAGCTGTGGGATTTGCCTGTCTGCTCTGGGTTTTTAGAAGTCTGCTGAACCTCTGATGTTTAATGCAGGATTCAAGTTAAACATTGTGTTGAGAGCCAGATATCAAAAGTATTCAAAAGCCAAAAAATAAAAGGGGGGAAAAGGTGGGAAGTAAAGAAGCTGCAGCCTTAGACTGAAAAGCTCAGGAACTTGAAAAGAGAAACTTTTATCTGTCAGAGATTTTGAAGTGCCTGTCACTGAATGTTCCTTCCTTCAAGCCCTGGTTGGAGGCTCATTTCAGAAAACCACAGTGACTCAGCTACCTTGAATATCTGTTCTGTGGCGCGTGTTGGAAGCTCCCAGAGTTTCTCCCGCCTCCAAATGTGGTTTTTACTGGTGGATAATTCACTGGCAGTATCTTGTGCACTGCGCTTATTTAGACCACCCTTCCAATATTTAGATTTTTAAAGTGTAAAGGCATAGTGCCCTGATATTGGTGAGCAGAAAGGAGAAGGTTTGTTTATAAATATTTATTGTTTTGCAAGTGTAAAGGTAAGCTGATGTAGATTTTTGTTCCAGATAAATGCTGAGTTCCTCTGTACAGCACTAAATGTTCTCGAGGGCAAGGCTTGCCTTGTGCTGTTTTATGTCCTCAAGCTCTTTGGGAATGGTGTGCAGAGAGCTGGTTCTGGACAGAGCTTTTGCTGAAGCAGTCAGGTGATGTAGTGAGAGCTCCTGAATGTATCTAAAGGAACTTTTAAGCAAATCCTGTGTAAATACACACAAACCCCAACTAGTGGCTGTACAGGAAGGAACCACGTGGCTGTGGTCAGGCTGCAATGACCTTTTTATCCCTGTTTAACGCTCAGAAGCCTGAGGATGGTAGGAATAGATGATGGGGACTGGACATTTGTGATGACTGGGAGAGGAAGGTGTCCAGTCAAACAGACATGGATCCACAGGAACTCTTCACCCATCCCTGGTGGAGCTCTGGCAGGCTCCAGTCAGGGTTTGCTGTGCTGGGTGCCACTGCCAGCTTACAGGTGAGGCTTTTGGGGTTCACATGGAGCCAGTCCAACCTCTGGCTGGAATTTATAGAAGGGCTGAGGTGCTGCCCTGGCTCTGCAGTGATTTCCTGGTGCCTGCTGTGCACGGGCTGAGCTCACAGCCGCAATCCCACGCTCCTCTCCCCGAATTTCCCCGGTGTGCACGGAAGGGTTGCCATGGAGGAGAGC
Source organism: Brachypodius melanocephalos (assembly GCA_013398615.1). NCBI lineage: Eukaryota > Metazoa > Chordata > Aves > Passeriformes > Pycnonotidae > Brachypodius > Brachypodius melanocephalos. Next base: position 10,258,433 of record VZSR01001459.1, read on the forward strand.
GTGGGGTGGGAGTAGGCAGGAACCAGCTGCTTCAGGGCACTGGAGGAGGATCCTGCTGCAGGCTGCTCTTGCAGGCAATCCTGGGAACTTCTGCTGTCCAGAGCTCCGTGCATTCCTTGGGGAGAGCGCACACATCTTCCTTGGGGAAGGATGGAGCTTTTGCGTGAGCAAAGTGGCTTTCACTGCACTGCTTGGGAGGGAGGAGGTGAAAACCTCATGGGCATGGTGGTCTTCATGGACCTTTGGGTTTAGTCAAGTTCCTTGTCCATCCTGTGTGCATTTCTGCGCTGTTTAAACAGATTAAAAAGAGTCTGGATGTGGCACTCAGTGCCATGATTTAATTGATGAGGAGGTGTCTGGTCATAGGTTGGACTTGATCTCAAAGGTCTTTCCCAACCCAGTTCATTCTGTGGTTCTGCCCCTTCAAGGATGTGCAGAACAACTCTGTTACTTCCTTGAAAGTCCTCTGCAAGTTTTTAATCTGCTACTTCTTTGAAAGTCCTCTCCAAATTTTTAATCTGGCAAAAGGATGTTCTGATGGTGAACTGACAGATCCATCTGCTCCATCACAGTGGGTTTATCAACAGTTTCAATTTAAATATTTTTAGTGGGAAAGTTGGTTTGTGTATGTAACAGGCATATGGCTTAAGGCTTGTACTCAGCAGCTGTTTGGGTGTATTTATTAGGAGGAGTTCCACGCAGGGATGTTTGGTAAGGAAATCTTCTTCTCTGGGTTGAGGTTGGGGTGTTTGAAGTCACTCAGAATCCACAAGCAGCCCTGGAGTGCAGGCTGGAAGCTTTCTCAGTTTAGCGGTCATTTGTGTCCCCAAACGTGGGACACGGTGTCTGAGAGTGTGGGCAAGCTGATGACAACTCTCCAGACATGTTCTATCCAAGAAATGGAGATAATGTACATGAAAATTCCACCACTTGGCAGTGTCTGTAGTAGTGCAGTTCAGGGCTGGAATAGCAAATCTGTTCCATCCCTGTGTGCAGCACTGTTCTGTCCCTGCTCTGACCTGCTGTCACACTTCCAGCCTCAATATTGCCTTGTAAAAAATACAGGGTTATTCTCACAGTGTCAGGGAAGCGATTTGGCTGAGAAGCTGCTCTGCAGTGCACGTGATGCTCCAGCAGCTCATCTGTTTCTCCTCAAATACGGAGTTTTTGTCACATTTTTAACCATGCTTGCAGTGGCCTCACCTTGTTAAAAAAAGCCTTCAAAGGTTTTTGAGTGAGCAGGAGGGGAAATGTGCACAGTGGGAATGCTGCCACAGGGCACCAGTGACACTTGTGCTCATTACTGGATCTCTGTTTCTGCAAGAGCTGGAGCTCGTGGAAATACAATTCACTGAGTTTGTGCCAGCCAATATCTTTTGTTTAGACCCATGATCCTTGCTTAAAGAAGCTTTTAATTTCACTTAGGTGTAGTGTCCTAAGTGCTCTTTAATAAAAAATAATGGGTTGGTTCTGCAAGTACCTAATGTGCAGTTTGTGTATTTGAATGGAAAGGTAGCAGACTTCTGGAATATTTTCAGTGGGCATGGTCGGGATTGAGAAGTTCACCTTTTAAAAGTCCAGAGACTTGGCACACGAATTCACCTTGTTGCTCCTAGTCGTGACCTCTTCACAACATCTCAGTAAAATGGGAAATAGATGTGGGAAGTCCCAAGTGCTCATCCAGATCAAAAAGCTCAGGAAACTGCAGATAATCAGCTTTTCACATATTGTTCATGTAGTTTTTGGGGTTTTTTTTTTACATAACTTTCATATCCTCAGATGCTTTGAGGGGAATTTTTATTCTGTTTGTACCATTTATCTTGGAATAAGGTTCAGATATTTCATCAGGACAGCTGGCACTTTCCATGATGGAGCCTTTGGATAACATCAGTTGTCTGGGTTTCATTTGGGATTTGCTGAACCAGTTGTTATCTCCAAATCTATTTTTTGAGCATCCCTAAAACCAAGGACACTTGCAATCCAGATTTCATAACTTGTGTCTGGTTTATTGAGAGGTTGGGAATCTTGTCTTTTCTAAAGGTTGGAAATGTTGTGGGTAAAAATTATTCCTGTGGCAGACAGGTGAGTAACAGAGTCTGGTGACACCTCGTGCTGCTGCAGTTTTCCTCTGGAGCCATAAATCTGGGAAGCATTGTTTTAACCCTCCTCTGTGGGAGAGCTGGCAGGGACATTGAGCCCTCCTGGAGCTGAGGGTGCCAAGGGCTGGATTTTAGGGGCTGGAAACAGCAAGTGGCACCTCTCAGGTGTGGTGAGGTTCTGAGAACTCCTCCTCAATTTACAGCAGAGCCAGAGGGGGCTCCAGGAGCTTTTGGAATGCTCCAAGCTGGCTGTGAAACCATCAGGGCTTGGTCCTTCTGTGGGACTGAATTGAAGTGTGGCTGCTTTGGCCACATGTCACCATTTCAGGCTGTCTCAGCTTGTCCCCAGCAGAGGGTTTCACCTCCTGCTCTGTGGCTCTGTCCTGCTCGGCAGCCCCAGAGCTGTAAATTGATATCATCAAAGCTGTGGGATAGAATCAGATTGGTTGGGGTGCTTCTGCTGTTTGTGAATGCCAGGATTTTGTGCAGAAAAGGAAAATTCATCTGAAACCTGATAAAATTCATCTGAAACCTAAAATCCTGCAAATCAAGGCGCAAAACTGGTGCAGATGTGGAAGTAGAGCCTGGACCAGCTGACACAACCAGAAAACAGTTCTAATGCAGTTATGATCCAAATAATAATTGGAAATAAAGACAGTGATTGAAACAAATGAAGGAAGAGAACGGAAAGGAGCAGACAGTGTTAAAAGAAGATTTCAGTTCATTTTTCTGGACTTGGCAGGTTATTTCTGCTTTGAGGCTACTGACAGGGGTGGTATTAGTGAGCCAAGACGACTCTTTGCTGACTCTGGGTGGATGTGAGTGTAGGATGCCTTCAGTGGTACAGCTGGTGTTATTTAATAATTCTCTCAGCCCATCCATCACTTCTGAATCCAGCATTCTCCCTCACTGATTCATGTGTTATCATTGTGTCAGTAAGGCAGCTTGAAAGATGGCTGAAAACAGTGAAAATACCTAATTATTGTTCTTTGTGGAAAAGGAAGTTTTTAAATAGCACAAAGCAGCTTGAATACATTTATTTTCTGTAAAGTTTCCAGGCTCACACACAGGATATTGTTTCTACTAGTTGTTTTTGTCTCCAGGATTTCAGGGCAATAAGGGAGCACCTAAACCCAGATTTCTTTGCTTCAAAGTTGCACATGGAGTTAAAGGAATGAAGCTTTTTTCTTTGCAGGTGTGTTTTAACTCCTTGGTTTATCCCATGAAGTTTTGGTGTTCCTGTGGGCTCTTACAGCCTGTTCTCCAGGGGGATGATCAGCTGTGATAAACCAAGGATCCAGAGAAGCTGCTCTGTCTGTTGGAAAACAGACACCAAGTGAACAGAGTGTTTATTTCTGCAGAAGGCTCGCACTGGGAGCGTGTGTGAAACACCCCTGAGCTGGAGATAGCGTGTTCCGCTGCTTTTGCTGGGAGACAATGAGCTGGGAGAGCAGGAGAAAATAAATTGAATTACATCCATGCGTTCAAAAAAGAGAGAAGCAAACAACAGCTCAGTTGACGCTGAAAAAGGAGCAGTTTCTCTTTAGCAAAAGGAGCAGTTTCTCTGTAGCATCCCTGTGTTTGTGTTTGTGTGGAAGCACCTGGGCAGCTCCGTGCCGCAGGTGAATCTCCTCCCTGTGGGACACACGGAGCATCCCCAGGACCTGGGGTGGACTTTGCAGACTTTGTCTTAAGCTGCACCAAGGGAAGTTTAGGTTAGATGGTTTAGAAGGAAGTTTTTAACTGAAAGAGTGATAAAGTACTGGAATGGTCTGCCCAGGGAGGTGGTGGAGTCATCATCCCTGGATGTGTCACTCGGTGCCATGGTTTACTTGAGCTCTTAGGGCTGGGTTGGACTCAATGATCTTGAAGGTCTCTTCCAGCCTGGTGATTCTGTGGCTCTCAGGTGATGGCAGGTGTCCCATGGGTGTCTCTCTCACCATCTCTGGTGTTTGCCTGCTGGCAGTGGCAGCCCTGCATCACCAGCCCCACAGAATCCCCCAAGGCCGTGCTGCCAGTGGGGTGAAGGCCTGCAGGCCCATCCTGGCAGGTTCTGCTTCCTCTTAGGACCATTTGTTCTTCCCCTGTGCAGTGCAGCCCAGCAGGGCTGTCCTCTCCCCATCCATCCCTTCTCCAGCTGTCTGCTCCCGGATCCAGCGTGGCTCTGCTGCCTTGGCTCCTGCCGCTCGCTTCCCTTATTTGGTAACGCTCAGCTCCTCAGCCCTTCCTGGAGGGAGCTGTTTTACTGGCTTAGGGACTATTTTCCACTTTCATTTTTGATCTCTGAAGCCGTGGATTGTGTTTCAGCGGCGCTGCTGGCACAGCTTAGCCCTGAAGTGCTGTCAGACTGGAATATTGTGCTTTTCAGAAGTGCTTGCCCGTTTTACTCTCTGCTGTAACGCTCTGTGCTGCTGCTGCATGGGCAATATATGGCAGCACTTGTGTTTACGGGGTTTATACACCTTGTCAGCACAACCTGCTCATTAAAATGACTTCCAGAGTGCAGCCTTCAGTGCTGAGATTACGTTGTGGAGGCCAGATTTTAATTAGCTGTGTGATTTGTTGGCGGTTTCCGTGCTGTGTTCCCAGGAGGGGAAGCGGCGCCCAGCGCCGGAGCGAGCTTGGACAGATTGAGCTGCATCACTTGATAAGGCTCAGCAGAGCATCTCTGGGTCCCTGCCAGAGAGGATGGGGACTGTTTAAAGTGGAGAGGAGGGAGAGGCCTTCAGGAGGTGGGAGACTCTATCCCAACAACAGAAAGCAAGGAATAAAACTTCCAGACTCAGAAAAGGTGGGGATGGTGATGTTTTGCTGGGTTTGCCTGGGAATGCAGCACAGCTGGGCAGCAGGACTCTGCTCTGTTCAGCTCCAGGGTGTTGTTTCCTGTAGTTAAGGCAGGCCTGGGGTTTTTTGCATTTATCTCTGCTTTATTAAGCCAGTATCTGGGAGGCTGAACATCTGTGGCAGCTCAAACCTCCTGGGTGCTGCCCATGTCTGCCCACAGTGTTGGTCACAGCTGGCTGTGCTCTGTGAGCTCTGCAGAGGAGACACCAGCTTGGGAATTCGCTCAGGATCTGTCAAAGACTGCTCTCAGTTGGCTGCATCCAGAGAGGAGGAGGGTGGGCACGAGGCAGTGCGATAGGGAAGGATCCACGGTGTGGGAACTGTGCTTAGAAAAGGAGTTGTCAATGCTGAGCTGTGACAAAAAGTGCAGTTGCTGCCTTGGAAAATACAGAAAAAGAATCATTGCTAAAAAACAGTCATTATTTTTTCAAGTTTTGCTCTCTGGCAGAGCCTCAAGTGAAGTTTCTTGTGCTTCCAGAAAGGTGAGAGAAAATCCAGGAGGGAAATGGGCAGAACACCATTGACCAGTCTCACATCTCGGTAGGTGTGGGACAGAGGAGCCTGCAGATATTGCTGGGAAAGGGAAAAGTTCTCTTCTGCCATGTCCATGTGGAGAGGAAAGAAAATCATGGCATGAAACTGCAGAAATGAATCAGTCAGATACAGAAATGGAGTGCTGGAAGGGATTGCTTCAGGTTTTTATGCCAGGAATGGAGCTAATTCTGCCCTTGGAAGGGAGGGATGAGCTAAGGGAGCTCTCCAAGGGGCTGCCAGCCCTGTGAACCTGCATTTGGAATTCTGCAGGAGACAGTTCAGGGCCGGGAGTTCAGGGCAGCACCTGGTTCAGAAGGAAAGAAACAAATAAACAATTCAGGCAAGAGTTCCCAAGTGCTTCATTAGCGTAAGAAAAATTGAAGCACTAAATTCAATTTTATTATTTCTTCCATTCTTCCAACCAAGGCCTCAATAATATTATCAAATATTTATTTAATCTCCCAACGTCTTTTTTTGGCAATGCAGTTTTTCTTTAAGCCAAATCCATTTAAGAGCTTGAAAACGGAGCTGCTTTATTGAACAGCTGAAAAAAAATTTTGCCTTTTCTCTTGCATGATGCTGCCATGGATCATTCCTTGTGACACGCACACGAAACGTTTTTAAATAGAAGTGACTTTTATTATGCTGCTCAGTCAGCTCTGTCTAATAGCACGACAGTGTTCTTTCCATGCTGGTCAACAGTGACGCTTCCAGAGGGGATTTGAAATTTGATCTTCCTTGTTCTTCCTGTGCTCAGACCGTCCAAGCTTTCCCTGCCTCCTGCCCCCACTTCCTGCCCTGTTTTTTTCAGCAGGAACTTTAATCTGGAAAAGCAGGAGCAAGTGAAGAAGCAAATGTGAGAGTGAAATCCAAGGGGTGAGCAGCCAAAATGAAATGAAGTTTGGCCAGAAAATAAATATGCTTTGGTTTGCTGCCAGGGTGAAATGGAGACTGAAAAGACCCAAAGATTTTTGAGGAGGGAACGTCGCAGGGTTCCTGTCCTGAGAATTGTGTTGGTGTCTCACAGGGAGATTTGTCATGGAAACTATTAAAATGGAGATTGAATTGCTGGGTCAAAGATCCAGCGCTCAGGCTGGGACAAAGGCTGGAGCCACAACAATTTGCTTAAAACTGCTCCTGCAACTCATATGACATTGGTGTGCTGAATTCCCTTCATATAAAATACAAACCCTTCTCCTTGTGTGTAAAAATTGATTTTCAGCACTTGTGTGGGAGAGAAAGGGATGATGGCCTTTCAGTTTGTCCAGGTGACCTCTTCTTCAGGGTTTCTTTTCATGCTAGACCAGAGATGGAGCTGAGCTAAGGCAGAAACACTCACAGGGACCAGCAGCTTCCTTGGGATCCTGGGTTAATTCACATTGTGTGCAGCTCTGAACCCCTCACTTGAGGATTTTTCCCTCTCTTTTTCCCTCTCCTCAACATCAAGAGGGTTTTTTTTTCCTGACTTATATCTGTTATTAGCTAGGAGCCATCAAGGTGCTTTGATGATTATAAAGAGATTATTCTTAAGTAGCTTCTCCTGGTCGAGATGATCCGTTGTGTCCATAAATGAGGCTGTATTTTAATGCTTCCAGGGGTACCTGGTGCATTCCCTGTGTCCTTAACAGCTTTCCCTGAGGAACTTGCTCTGTTTTGTCATCTCAGATCTCTTGTAGCCAGTGTTGCCCATCCAGGGACACATTATCCATGGTGATGACAGGGAGAGGAATGGTTTTCTTGCTTTTTGAGCCTGAATGGATGTCAGATGGGACATGTTGTAGTTAAATCAGTGGGGTTTAAGGTTTTTTTTCCCTTTCTACTTGTGCTGCTCTCCCTTCTGGCTCTATGTTTTCACGCAGCATCTTCCCTCAGTACCAGAGATAGAAAAAAGCATCTGGTCTTTCCTGCAAATGTTTCCTTTTGGAACTGCCTGTATATCCAGTGTCTAAATATTTCTCTCTTTTCGAGTAGCAGTTTTCTTTTTGAAGGAGACCAAAGAGGTTACGTGTAGAAATAAAACAAACACTGGGGTGTTCTGAACTCTTTGGAACACAAGGTGTTTACTTAAAGGTGCATTTCTCAGGTCAGCTTTGGCTTTAGCACACATTGACACTCAGTGTCCAGCTCTCAGGTAGATAATTTTTCTCTCTCTGAAATCTCTGTTCAGTCTTCTTCCTTTGCTTTGATACCTCAGCTCCAAGTTAATAACAATTACATTGCTTCCTGTGTTGTTACAGCTTGAACAAATGAAGCAGCAATTCCCATTGGCAGGGCTTTGCATAAATGAATATAATAGCAAGAGGGTGGTTACCCTCATGTCTTGCAGATAGGAGTTGAGGGTGGTTATTTTAACGTAAAAATTAGAATATATTTAGATCACAAATCATGCACGCTCTCAATTTAAATGTTGGTTGCAAGGGTGATTTCCCCCCTTTATTCTGCTTTAAAAAGCAAAGCGTTGAAAGCCCTTGAAACACGAGGTGCAGCAGCACAAAGCAGGGAGGTAAAGGCATCACCACAGCAGAAACCCCTAATAAATTTTGTCATGTAATTAGTTCAGGGTTTGCATCCTGAGTGGTTGAGCTGCTTTGGGATGGGATTGGATTGCTACGAGCTCTTTGGGCCCGGAATAGAATCCCACAATGGGTTGGGTTGGAAGGGACCATAAATCCCATTTGTTCCGCTGCCATGGACCTTCCACTGTCTCAGGGTGCTCCAAGCTGTGTCCTGGGACACTTCCAGGGATCCAGGAGCAGCCACAGATTTCCTTGTTCCATCCCAATGCCCTGTGCTTCAGCTTCCCCACCTGTGGAATGGCAGAGCTGTTGGCAAAACCAGGTTGGAATTCAGCTGAGTTCTTCCACCTGGCTAAATGTGCAGGGTCCAGGTTTGTTTTCTCACTGGGGTGGAGCTGTGGATGGATGGAGCTCCTCTGGGGCCACAAAAACCGAGCTGCTGTGCTCCCAGCAAAGCTCAATGGCTGCCAGTTGAAAATGAAAGGATGTCTTCTCATCACAAAGAGAATCATTTCAGCAGGATCAGGTTCTTTTTTTTCTCCCCCTTCATGGAAATGCAGGAATGATTAATAATCAACACATTTCTGTGGCTGCTTTTGTTCTATATTCTTTGAAGCTCTTAGGCTGTCATCTATTAATTTTAAATCTCGGAAGGAACGGGAGTATAGAAATAGATGATGGAGTAATCCAAGGGTTTCTGCAAAGGTGAAACTTGCCTGTGATTGAATACATGCATTTTGTATTATCCTAAATCTCCTGAGTGAAAATACTGCATTTGAGCACAAGAGAGGGCTTCATTTTGTCTTTAAATAAACTCCTCATCTTGGGGAGCATTACCATCCTTGTGAGTGTATTAAAGCTGTGCAATTTCGTAAATACGAAGTCAACAACTTCTATTTACAGGATCTCCATCATTGCCAGCTATGTTACTTCTTCATTGCTGCTGTTCTTTCATATTTAAAATAAAAAATACTATCTGTGGGTTTATTCTCTCCTGTGAGCAGGCTTTGGCCTTGGGAAAATATCAGGTATCTAAGTATAGAAAAGTCTTAAGAGAAAATGCTAAATTTCAGCAGGGAATTGCTGGTTTTCTTTTAATTTTAGTTTTGCTCTGCAAAAATGAGTTTGGTTTTTTCCAAGTAATGAAGAAACAGCTGTGTTGGTGTTAAATGTTCAGTGGATTTGTAAGTGACTTATTTAAAGATCTTCATCTTTATAGATTTCCCTCATTTGAAAGCGCCCTAAAGTATGATTTTTGTGAGGGGGAGTAATTCCTCTTGGTTCTTACCTTTCTCCAGTTGGCATTTTGGAGAATCTGGGTTTAAAACCCTAAATAACGACACACCTTTTTGGTGCCAACGAAGTATTTGATTCCTGCTCTCTCCAACTGCAGAAAAGTTGGTGAGGACCTTCTCCTTAAGTGCTTAAAATAGGCAGTGGAGATTTGGAAAAAATGATGAGTGGTGGATTGCACAACCAGCCTGGCTGGAGCTGAAACTGCTTCCAGATCTTTCTGGAACGGGCGTGCTGGAGAAGGGCAGGGGGAGGAAAACGGGCTGGGGCCCCCAAAACTGGGGAGCAGCAGCCAGTGTGGCACCCGAAGGAGCTACAAAAAAGATAGGGGAGAGATTACAAGGGCCTGGAGGGACAGGACAAGGGGGAATGGGTTCCCACTGCCAAAGGGCAGGGTTGGATGGGATATTGGGATGAAATCCTTCTGTGGGAGGGTGGGCAGGCCCTGGCACAGGGTGTCCAGAGAAGCTGTGGGTGCTCCTGGGTTCCTGGGAGTGTCCAAGGCCAGGTTGGACAGGGTTTGGAGCAGCCTGGGACAGTGGAAGGTGTACCTGCCATGGCAAGGGGTGGAATGGGGTCGTGTTTAAGGTCCCTTCCAGCCCAAACCATTCCATGATTCCATGAATCTTTGCCATTCTCTGAAAGGTGTTTGGTGTTTCCTGGTGGAGCTTTGGGTGTCAGCAGTGCCTGTTCAGGAGCTCTGAGCTGTCCTCACAGACCGAGGGTAGAATTGACACGATGGCAACACTTAATGCCTCAAACAGCGGGAAGAGCCTCTGAAAGGGAGACTGGAATTGCATGGGAATGTTTGACTTAGGTATTTCTAGGCAGTTTTGTGTGAAAGAAGGTGGTGATGGCTTGGGTGGGCTCTGAAATACTCAACTCCCTTTCTCCATATCATTTCAGCCTCTCTAGCCTTGGTATTTGCAATTTTGGACGAGTCTTGCATTATATTTTCTAATAATCTTATTAATGTGCTACCTAAATGTGACTTGAATTCCCATGTGGTGCAGTCCATTGTAAGAAAAAAGCTCAGTCTTTGTCAGGTTTTTCATTGTGCTCTGAGAGCCAAAACTGGGCATTGGAGATGTGGCTGCTTGGGCCTGGGCTGGAGGGAAGGGTTGGAAGTTTGGAATCTGTGCTGGGTTGGGAAGGAGCACAGTCAAGAAGGGAATGCAGAAGGGAGAAGAGCAAATGAAAAGCGCGGGGTAGAAGGAACTGGCAGTTGGAATAACATCGCTGGCAAGTTTCCCCCTTCCTTGAGCCCCAAAATACTTTGGAACACGGGGGTTTCTAGCCTTCCCAGGATCCTTTCTGTGCTGCTGGTGCACACGGAGGGTAACCAATCATGGCTGTGATATTTTGGGGAGCTGCAGGTGGCAGAGCCCCACGTGGGCTGTGAATGTCCCACCAGCGAGAGCATTCATCTCTCACGTGGCGCGCTCGCAGCCTCGCTTTGTTCCGCGCACAGCGATCGCTGACGGGAGAACAGGATTTAGCTGGGGAGTTTTGAAATGCACATTCAGTACGTGCCCATGTGTGGCATTCATCATCCTGATGGGGTAGTGTAGGATTATGCAATCTCCTTTTTCCTGCAGGACCTTTGTTGGGCGTTCAGGCTTGATGTACCGTGATTTCATCAACAGTGACGTAGCATCTTATTTTTATACCTCTTCATTGTGCAATTCTACCATTTTTCACTGTATATCATGAAGATCTGAAAGGAGAAGGCATTCTTTTCTGGTTAATATGCAGCAAACACTCTATAAAAAGATGTCGTTACTGTGCAGTAATTGCTTTATTTATCACCTTTCCTATGTGGCTAAAGCTGCTCGTATCCCTGAGCGGAGCAGAGAGCTGATGGTTTGGGCCACTCTGGCTTCACTTATAATTTTTGGCTTTGGATTTTTGGCTCCTGTTGTAGAAAGAGACCTAAATTCCATAAGGATGGTGTCTGACAAGCGTGGGTTTATCTTGCACAGTCATCAGGACTGTGGGTTACAGATCAATGACCACGATGGTCCTCAGCCAGCACATCCTTGACTTTGTAAACATCCAAGGCAAAGGGGTCTGGAGATCTAAAAGTATTCTAGCCATGAAGTTCATGCAGTTCGACCTGTGGCAAAGTACCTTTGGTGGCCATATGAAGGTGAATAAGGCAAAGTTGGACTTCTTAACCACTTCAGAAATGAATTTCACAGAACAAATACTAGAGAAAAGAAATAAATTGGGTGCTTTTCATTGTTTGTTATAGATCTGGAGCTTTGTTACTAGGGAGAAATCCTAAGGAAAACATGTTATGCTTTCCCTTCTTGCACTGGACAAGGTCAAACTCTTGTAGCCCTCTCTGGGTGCTTCGGGCAGGAGAGGGGGTTACTTGCAGTTAACAATTTGGAAGTTAAGCCTCACTTGACAACTTTTCTTGACTGAAAGGGATGGAAAGAAGTGCACTGTGACTAAATCTAGCATACAATTAATTCTTCTCTGCAGTTCTGTGTGTTAATTGCTGTCATTGTGTGAACTGATGGTTTAAGCAAAAATAGAAAATTTTATAACTGGTGTGTTGCTTACAATGCAGAGCCTTAGCTCGGAGTGCCAGCCCGCAGTGGCTTTTTGAATCTCTGCTGTGCTGTCAATCTCTGTGAATCATCCTGATGGAAATGGAAAAAAATGGTGAAGAGCACAAACCTGGGAAGTGTGGTTTGCACTTTTCCTGGTGCTTCAGCAGCCCCAGGCTGGCAGTGTGGATGGAGTGGGGCTGAGTGTTTCTGCAGAGATGCAGCTCAGTGTGTCTCCTCATGCCCTGAGCTCTGTCCTTCCCCAGTGTCACTGTCAAAGGTCCCCAGTGCCATACCCAGCTCCTGCCAGATCTTTTCTGGTAAACCAGGGTGGAATGGCATCATCTCTGAAGTCCTTCCAACCCAAACCATTCTGGGATCCTTTGCCCTTCTGTGAAAGGTGTTTGATGTTGCCTGGTGTGCTCTGGGGGTGGATTAGAGGAAAGGCATGAGAAGAGTGATGGTGTCCATCTCACACAGCATCCAGAGGTGAAATCACCAAGGTCTGTCTCAGCACCTTCAGCAACTCCAACCTCTGTTTCCAGCATGGGGTTCCTCTCTTTCTGGTTGATCCAGAGTGTTTCTGGTGCATCCAGAGTGTCCATGAACCAGCAGCTTTGCTTTTCAGGCCCTGAGGAGAAACCCCAGGTGGGTTTATCCTCACCTGGGTGCTTGGGCGTGGGCATACACCAGGAGCCTGGAGAAAGGCTGTGTGAACGAGGAGCCTGAAGCTTTACATCCACTCTGCTGCCAGCCAGGCTGGGAACAGCCTCCTGGCTCTTCTGGTACTTTGTTTGAACTTCTGAGCTGCTACTTTAGGCGCTGCCTTTGAATAGCTGAATTTATTTTTTTGTGTGTTCCGTTGCTTAGCGACGACAGGAGGAAAAACAGTCACTGCAGCTCGTGGGGGTTTATTACTGATAAGTTAGCATCTCTAATACAGAAATGGATTTTTAATAAGACTAATGAGCTGTGATTCCTGACTTTTGCCAGGCAGAATGTTAAATAAATGGTGTTGCTGCACTGGGTATAGAACCTGACACCCTGAGGGGTTTGGTGTTACCTCAGGCCATGCCTTCAATGTCTGTGCTTGTGCAGGCTGTTGTTTGGGGGTATTTTATGCTGCTCCCTCTTCATTAAGTGAGGAGTTTCTCCTATTTTTCCCCCCCATTTTCCCTAGCAATAGAAGGGATTTGAGTTAAAAACTGAACTGACAACAGCAGTAAAAAACTCCAAAGCAAAACTCCCCTTAATCTGACAGAGTTTACCTGCTGAAATACAAAAACTCCAATCTGGAAGTGCAGAAACCAAGTCTGTTTGCCTGGGAAAGCACTGGAACGTGTTCCCATTTTAGTCTGGTACTGTTTTTGACTGGGACAAGTTATAAATTTTCTGGTCTTGCATCAGATGTTGGCAGCAGCAGTTAGTTTTTATCATTCATGGGGCAACATTCCTGTTACTCAAAAAAGCATTCGTCTGATCAAGAGATTTTTTTGGAATTTGTTTATAAAGCTTTCCTTGCCGCTGGAATATTTGAAGAGCGTTAGCAGCAAGAATCCAGTTAATTATGAGTGGCTGTAGCCATCCCTGTGTTTGTTCCATGTTTTTTTCCAGATTGCCTGTTCAAGCTGTGTCCCATGAACCGCTACTCAGCACAGAAGCAGTTCTGGAAGGCAGCAAAGCCAGGAGCCAACAGCACCACGGATGCTGTGCTGCTCAATAAACTGCACGTGAGTATTCCTCTCCTCACCCTCAGCACTCACCCCCCTCCTGCTTGAAATAAGGATTTTCCAACCAGCTTGGCACAGTTATAAGGAGGAGACACGGAATGAACGCAGAAATAAATCAGCGTGCAGGATTCTTTTGGAGATGGTGCATTCCAAGTCTTCAGTCCTCTGATTTATGGCAAAATCAGGGAGTCAGCTGAGTTGGAAGGGACCCAGAGGGATCATCCCAGCTCCTGGCCCTGCACAGGCGCCCTAACAATCCTGCCCTATCCCTAAGAGTGTTGTCCAATGCTCAGGCAGCCTCAAGGCTGTGCTGAGCACCCTCTGGGGCAAGAACTTTTCCCTGATCTCCAACCCAAACCTCCCCTGGCACAGCTGCAGCCATTCCCTGGGTTCTGTCCTGGTCACAGAAAATGGGCAGAACCCCCTCCTGTTCCTGCTCAAGGTCTGTGTCCCCCAGCACTGTGTCCATGGTACTGGGGTAGCCCTGGGAGCTCTTGTCTTCAACCCGTGGTAGAGACGATGGTGCTCCAGGGCAGCATTTTGGGTGTTAAAAACATAAAAAAGGGACCTTTGAAACAATTGCACAGAGGAGTCTCAGCATTGCATCTCAGCATGGGAAATCAGGAGCTGCTGGTCTGATCAATCTATTGGGACTGCTCAAACAAACATCTCTGCTGTTGATGCATGGGAAGGTTGATGGGTAATTATGAGTAATTATAAGGCCAGACAGCCTCTCCTTCCGTATTAGCTTGCGGTATTTAATATTTTCTGGGTAAAATGTTGACATTCAGCAGCTGAAAACTCAGTAAGGCAGTTGATTGCTGTTTTTAGAGCTCCTATATAAAAAAAAAGCCAACTTAACTTAAATACCATCTGTTGACTTTAGAGTTAAATAAACTCAGTGTTTATGTTAAAATTACATAGCTGGAGTACTTCATGTCAAAATTACAATCCTAAATATTTTTAGGTTCTTGAAGCCTATATTAAGCTCATTGTAGCCTGGAATATGAAATGGCCCCGTAGGAGAGTGTCACTTGCTGATTGCCATATGGCTGCCTCGCTCCTGCTCTTCACAAAGACCCACTGGTGGACTCCTTCTGCTTCAAGAAATGTATTTATAACCCAAAAGTACCAGCTTGGCAGCGACAAAGCTGTTTTGGTAGCACAAAGCTGCCTCACCTGGGCTGTGTTCCTCATGTTGATAAGGGAAGGAGGTTGTGGCAGCAAGTTTAGGGTGATGGGGGTGCCGGAAAAGGGAGAGTTCATGGGTTTTAACAGAAAACAGAGTCTAAATACTGCAACACGTAGAAGAAAAAGGCTTTGGAATTGCCCTGGATTACATTCTCGTGTGGAGTTGTCTCCCCTTCCATAAGTACATCCCAGTGCAGGTGTTTGGGACCTGTCCCTGCTCATCTGACACTTGACCCTTTCATGCCAGAGTCCTGGAAATACAGGATGAGATCCTTCCAGGATGAGATTTTTCCAGCATTAGCCTGAGCCCAGTAATGTTTGCACAGAAATGACCCACCAAAACCTGCTTGGTTTGGACTGAGGATTTGAGTGCCTTCCAGTTTTATTGGGGTTTATTTAATCTGCATCACTTGAAGTCTGGTGGGCTGAATCAGGTCTGCAGTGACCCAGGGCTTGATAAGAATTGTGTCCCATGGTCATCACCCCATCAGAACCTCTTCCTGCCGGTGCTGTGTGTCCATGGGTCAGCTTTTCCACTTGCTGGCACATGGGGTGCTCTAAACCCTCACAGCTCTGAGCTCTGCCCAGGATGAGATTTCTTTATCGGTGCATTGCATTTCCAACGCAGCTGATGATGCAAGATGCCTTCATCATCATCACTTGCCTTTTTTGGCTTCTGTTTGTCTGCTGGTGGAATTTATTGTCTGCCACGGAGCGCTCCATGCTGAGGTCAGGTTATTTTAAGTTAATGCCATTTAAGGGATTTAAAATCTGGGACACTTGTCTCTCTCTGTGGTCACAGCATCCGAGCTGCTTGAGGAGCTGACATCTAGTGGCCAGAAAAGTGCTTTTCCTGGAGTGCCTGTCAGGTCTGGGGGGTGCTCCTGAAGTACACCCCAAGTCCTGGCTGTACTTTCACAGAAAGAATTGTTTTCTGTATTTATAATAAACGTGGCACCCAGTGTGGCACAGCAGTCCTGGCTGTGGTTGCTGTTACTTGGGAGGGCTCTGGTGTCTTGAAGAAACCTTTTCTTGTCAGAATACTTGGAAATCAAGCAAAAAAAGTTGTATTTTAGTAATACAGAAAAAATTGTGTTGCATTGCATGACTGAATAATGTTTTGAATTTGAAAGAGCAGCTGTATCTCAGCTCTTCCTGGAGTGAGAAGCCAGTTTTCATACCTAGCACAGCACCTGAAAATAGCACACTTTGAGTGAGCTGGAGCTGGTGAAATTCTCTAACAGTGTGCAAAAGCTGTTCCTTTGTCTTTCACCTCACTTACAGTGAGGAACTGTGGGCACTTTTCTTCTCTAAGAGAAACCTGGACCCACCACAGTCCTTGAGACCTGAGAACCAAACCATAACCCTTGATGCTCAGCCTCCTAAAAAGTCCAATTTTAAATTGCTCTCCACCTCCAGATAGCAGTTAAAGCCAATACAGATTTGTGTTTTTATTTCAAAACATCATCTTTCCTGTAAAGTGAAGAAGTTCTTTACCAAATGAAATTGTTTGAAAACAGCCTGGGCCAAATAGCTCACTTTTAAGAATGGCAAGAGGCTCGTTGTTAATAATTAATGAGGTCTTTGTGTCCTTACAATAATTCAATTTTGCAAGGGCTTTCCCTTTGCTTTCCCTGCCAGTGTGGTGCAGGAACACTCAGCTGTGGCATGGAGGATCCCTCACCTCAGGGAGCACCAGCCCAGGGGTGGGGAGTGGAGAACTCTCAAACCCAGAGCTGTGTTTGTACGTGCCTGCCCAGTGATCCTGCTGCATGGAGAGGGGCATTGGAGTCTCCAGGAAAACACAGCCTGGAGGGCAACTGGAGCCTGCATTGGCAAAGGAAAATAGAGAATCAAAGTTGAGATTCCTTGATTCAATTTGTGTAGAAGTGATTAGAAAGGAAAACAGAATTCCTGGCTGGACCTGTTACCCATCCCTTTTTCACCTTTCCCCCACCTAGGTGTCTGCTTTCTGTCTGGTCTGAGCTTTTCATCTCATGTTTTATTCCAGAATTTTGTCCAATTGTACCCAAATTACAGGTTATTTGAGTGGTGTGTGTCTATCTCCCCAAACAGTTGAAAAAGGGAATTGAAAATTACACTGTTGGAAGCTGGGAAAAGAGGAAATTAGGCTCTTTCAGATGCTCGCTGTTTTTCCAGTCCTTTGAAATAATCTCGAAGAAAAGGGAGTTTGATAAAAGCCCCTTTTCTAAAACACTCAGCAATTGAACTGTTCTCCTTTAATTTCAGCATGCGGCGGATTTGGAAAAGAAACAGAACGAAACCGAAAACAGAAAACTGCTGGGAACAGTCATCCAGTATGGGAATGTCATCCAGGTAGGCTGTGAGCATCCGTGCAAGATGGAGAGGATTTAGCTGGAAATTCCCTGCTCAGAGGACTTCAAATTTCTGGAATTCATGGTCAAGAGTCTGTAGTTTTGCCAGGTTCCACCATGCTCTGAAGTGGGATCCTGGGAAGCAGGGCCTGGGTGTTATATCTGTGATGAGGACAGGGTTTATTAGGGGTTAATTGTGTTTAGTTTTGAGGTCACCATTGATTGTTATCTTCAGAAATACTTGTTAGAGCCCTCATTAGAGTCGTAGGAAGGCTGCACATGCACAGCGCCAAATATCCTCTCACTGTGAAATGTTGACACTTGAATCGTGAACTGCCACATAGAAGGAAAATCAATAGACAGAGTTAGATTTTAGTTACATTTTCTGTTAGATGAGACCAAGCAAAGCAAGAGAAGAGCAGGAAGAGCCACTTAGCCCCCAGCGTTTCACAGGGTTTTTTTGAACAGGTTGTTGGAAGTGATGAGGGCATCTCCATGTGTTTGTCCTGGCTGGGTGAAGGCCAGTTGGATTAACTGGAGCTGTTTTGTTCTGTGTCTCTGAGTGTGAGTGGAATTGTGCCTGAATCCATCAGTATTTGTACATAATTCAGTTTGCAGTCCTGTGTAGCATTGCAGTTGTGTGACACACGCTCGGGTTATTGAGGGGAGGAAGAGGAGCATTCTTAGAACTGAACTCTGATTCTTATTCTAGCTGCTTCACTTAAAAAGTAACAAATACTTAACAGTAAATAAGAGGCTTCCAGCCCTGCTGGAGAAGAATGCAATGAGAGTGACCTTGGATGAAGCTGGAAATGAAGGCTCCTGGTTCTACATCCAGCCCTTCTACAAACTGCGCTCCATCGGGGACAGTGTAAGTGCTGGGAGCAGGATCCTCACACACCCCTGGGGGCACAGCCTGCATTTGGGAGGGCTGCCTTGCAATTAATGCAATGCACACATCTCCCAGGGCGTGATGATGATGATGCAGGAACAACCTTTTTGCTATGCTGTCATGAGGGGGAGGAAAATTGCTATGGTAACTTGTATTTTGGAGACATGGAATGATCTAACATCGGAGGGAATAAGGGACCTAATTAGGCTGGCCTTGCACAATTCCTGCTCAATTCAAAATGGTAGGAAGTGTTGAGCTCCTCCAGGAGGTTTGGAAGGAATAATTAGCGTCTTGGTTTTCAGTGTTGTCAGCTTAGAATCAAAATTCGTCATCGCTTTGGATATGAGGCGTGAGGTAATGAGGAAGTGAAATGCTCCTGTTCATGGGGAATCTTTAAATGCTTTGCCATTTTAATCCCTTCCTTGGCAACATCTCAATCACTTGGGTATGGAATCTTCCTAAAAGCAGGAGGTCACGAGCTTCAGTGTGCTCTGGGGGTCAGGCCAGGTCTATTTGGCACCTAAACATGGTGAATTTATGAATCAGCCATCATTTATCCAGCCATCATTATCCCCATCTGTACCAGAGCTCAGTCTGCTGCTTCTGCAAGGCTCTGAGTCCAGTAGCATAGGGCTTTTTGCCTCAGTGACTGAGTTTGGTGAGCTAAATTCTGAACCAAACAGAACCCTGGTGGAATACTCAGACTGGCATCTCTCCAGCCTGCAAAAAGGTGATTTCCTCCCATCACTCCCGTTAAAAAATAAAAAAAAAAAAAAAGGAAGAAAAAGAGCTTTCTCAGGGTGCAAATTTGTCTGATGCTGCACTTCTCTGCAGGTTGTCATTGGAGACAAAGTAGTCCTGAATCCTGTCAATGCTGGCCAGCCTCTCCATGCCAGTAGCCATCAGCTGGTGGATAATCCAGGATGCAATGAGGTAAGGGGACTTGGGCACAGCTGGAGCAGCTGTACAAACCTTTCTGTGCTTCATCTTAGCTGTTTGTACAGGGTTTAGAATTGAGCAAGTTGGTTGGTACCCTTGGCACTGCTTGGGAATGTTGATCCTGGTAATCAAAAAGAAAAGTTCTGGAGCTCTGCTTTCTCTTGGGTGCTGGCAGAGGTTTGAGCTGGATCCCTTTTGCACAACTGGCTAAAGACAACTTGTTCCTTCAAAGTCAGGAGTTGTGGCACAGTGATATGCCCCACACTTACCACAGTGAAGAAAATTCAATCTACCAGCACAGATGTGCAACAAATGGCTTCCAGGCAAGTCTGCTCTGAAATTACCTGTTCTGGAGCAGATACAGAAGGGACTTTTCCTTCTCTAGAGCAGTGCAGCCAGGCCTGCAGTGTTCTGGTGAAGAATATCTGAAAAATAAGAGTGGCTCATGGCAGGATCTTGTACAGGCACAGGACAGTGGGACTGATGGTCTGAGTTCTCCTTCTAGGTCAACTCAGTGAACTGCAACACCAGCTGGAAAATCGTGCTCTTCATGAAATGGAGCGACAACAAGGACGACATCCTCAAAGGGGTGAGAGGCAGAGCTGTGGCTGTCTGCAGCTGGGGCCCTGCTGGCCACTGCCCCTGCTGACCCTGCTGCCTGCCTTTGGCAGGGGGACGTGGTGAGGCTGTTCCACGCAGAGCAGGAGAAGTTCCTGACGTGTGATGAGCACAGGAAGAAGCAGCACGTGTTCCTCAGGACCACGGGCAGGCAGTCGGCCACGTCTGCCACCAGCTCCAAAGCCCTGTGGGAGGTGGAGGTGAGGACTGGACCCAGGCTGGGGCTGCCTTGGTTGGGAACAATTGCTCCTTCTGTTTAAAAACATCCTACCTGGGTTTTTTGCTTTTCCTGGTGTTAGAAGTTGAAATTAAAATTCCTTCACTTGCTGTGCTTTCTGTGCACGATGATAGTGCAGCTCTGCTCTCTGATGGTGCAGCACAGAGCTCTTGAGTTCAGGTGCTTTACAGTGCAGGAAAAGGGCACAGAGAAACATCAATGGAGTCATTTTCTTACCAGTCACTAAAGTTAAATAGCAGCTTATAATTTCTACTGTCCTGCTGAGTGTACTGCAGGCTCTATTTTTGGTGTGGAATAATGTGATTATGTATACCTTCATCTGATAGGAGGCTGCAGCCCCTTGCTAGTCTGTCTGGACTGGCTTTTTAAATTCACTTGGCTTTTAAACAGAGTGACTAACACCTTGGCCATCACTGGCTTCTGAAAATAGCCTCAATCTGTTGGTATTATTAGCATTGGTTTATGATTTTAAATGTGATTAAATTATGAGCTGCATGTAAGAATCAAAAAATAACTTTTAATGATAGATAGGTGACTTGTATGTTCTTTTTCCAGAAGTATGTGCTGTGACATTCAGCTTCTCCTGTATTTCAAATGAAAGGTCAGCTGTGATGAGTTTTCTTTAGGAATCAGGTGCACCCACAGAGCAGCCAAAATGGGCTTACAGGTTTTGGAGGCTCTGCTTGCCCCACTTTGTCAGTAAATACAAATATTAATCCTTTTTTTTTTGTGCAGCATTGCTGCATTTGAAATATTTCCAAGTGTCTTCCCTCATCCACTTTAAACAGTCAAAAATTCAGTTGTAGCTACAGGGGGTAATGGATTTGTTTCCTTTTCTAGGGGTTTGTTTTAAGACCTGGCAACACAAGCACATAGAGAGCAAAAATTTAGTTATAGCCATATCATAATGGATTTGTTGCCTTTTCCAGGGATTTGTTTCAGGACTTAGCAACACATGCACATAGACAGCACCTTCTTTAATTCATTCATAAGCTGAGGTGAACTATTCCCAGCCAGCTCAGAGCACTCCCTGCACAGTCCTGGTCCCAGATCAAAGGTGGTTTTGTCTTTTCTCAGCCCCTGGTTGTGTTTGCTCTTCCCTGCACATGAAATGAGGCAGATGCTGCTGGGAGGGGGACTCTGTGCCATGTTCCAGGTGTGCTCCCTGTCCTTGCAGGTGGTGCAGCACGATCCCTGCCGAGGGGGAGCTGGCTACTGGAACAGCCTCTTCAGGTTCAAGCACCTGGCCACGGGGCACTACCTGGCTGCAGAGGTACGTGGGGCTGGGCTGGCACCTCTGCCTGCCCTTGCACTGTGCTCTGCTCCTTCAGCACCTTCTCAAAATCTGTCATTTCCCACCCTAAAACTGGACACGGGGAGAGGAGGAGAGTGGTCATTTGGATTAATACAAAAATAGGTGCTAAATATAGGAAATAAGATGAAAGAGCTGCAAGAATACCCCTGGTGTGGGGTAGTCATGAGCTGATTACACTTTCTGTGTGAATTCTGGAGTCAAGAACTTCTGCTGCAAAGAATAGGCACTAAATAGTATCCTGTCATGTGGGCACTGGAATCAATGTGACTTTATTAACTGATGAATAAATGGTAAATTACTGAGAGCCTTTGGGGGAAAATGAATTCAAGTGTTGGTAATTTCTCTTGAATCACTGATTTTTGAGCAGAATCATAGAACTGAGTATACAACGAAAACACTGACTTCAGTCTGTAAGAACTGCAGATAGAGAAAAGTCCAGATGAAATATCCCATTTTATATTCTTCTGATAAGCAGATTGGAGAACCAGAAGCATTTTGTCACATGCACAATGCGAATCCTTTTCAGTAGTGACCCAGTGTAGAGCTTTTCCAGTAAATCTTGGGTTTTCTGATCAACCAAAACAAAAACCTGCTCTTAGATCATGCAAGAATATCCTAGAGGAGATTGCTCACCTCATCCCTGGTTAGAATAATGTTTGTTCGAAAAGATTTCTCCAAGCCAGTAACTTCTTGTCGGAAATTCCACTTGCAATTTAAACAACAAAAAGAAAACTGGTTAACTCTCTCCTCTTGCTCCTGTAGTGATTCTCCTGAGCGAGCTGAACGTCCCTGCATGTTTGCAGGTTATTTAACTGGGATTTGCAGCCTGGGTTTGGGCAGTGTGCCCTGCATGCCTGCTGGTGCTGGAGCCCTGCAGGGTGCCCACCAGAGTTCAGGTGATGCTCAGGCTGTTTCCCCCTTGCAGCTGTGCTGGAGTTTTGACGTGCCTGTGATTCTGTTCCATCAGGTAAACCCTGACTATGAGGAAGATGACCTGGAGTGTCAATCCTCAGTAAGTATAGGCAAGGCTATGGTCCTGCCCCTGATTGAGGAGGGCTTGGCACAGGCCCAGGGCTGACCTGGTTTCATTGTTAGTAAGAAACTAAAAACCTGAGAATGCTCTGGAGGCTTTTAAGGCCTATCCAAGGAGTGGGTGTTGGCACCTTAGTGAAGGACAACCCACTTGGGAGCTGAATGAACACATTACCTGAACCCCCCTCAACTCCTCCCTTTGTGGCATCTTTTCCTGTCTTCCTGTTTCCCTCAACCTTTGCTTCCTTGCACTGTCCTGCCCGGGGCTGGAAATCAATGTTCAAGGTGACACCAGATGGGAATGGCCCCTGAGGGAATGTCCCTGTCTGACCTCTGTGGTTAAGCAATGAATTCACTGTCACTGTACCTTGTGTCAGGAATGGCAGGGGGAGGGTGATTGCAGTGCCATCCCTCTGATTGTCCTGATTTTGGGAGCCAGTCTGTGTTGTCAGTAAATGTTGTCCTGTCAAAAACTGAGTGTGTGGTGCTTTGTATTGACAGAAGGTTCTCTTTGGTGTCAGAGGGAGCCAGCATTGCTTCAGTAGATGAACACAGAGAAAACTGGAACAGCACTTGCCATTATGGATTTTATTTATTTCGTTGGGTTTGATAAGAGGCTTGTGCAGCTTTCTTGGTCATTTATCTTGTATTATGGAAGATTTGCACCATTTGGATATGACAAAGAGTTATTCCTTCCATTCTTAAGAGATGGATGTGGTGCTTGGAAATCCTGCAGGGTGCATTTTTCCTCCTAAAAGGATTTTTCTTTATGGCCTGGCCATTAAAATGCTTCCCTTGCCCTCAGATATTGAGCTGTTTTCCTGATTGCTTCTTGGTGGCGTTGGGCAGCTTGACTGCAGTAAACATGAGAAAAAACTGAGCAAACCCCATCCCTAGCTGTTGTCTGGGGTGTGGGGAGCATCCAATACCGAGATGTTTTGTTGGGATAATTTTTTGAAAGTTAATGTTGAGAGCCTTTAAGTGGACACCCCTGCTGTCCTGCTGATATGTGCATGGATTACATTCATGCGCTGTCTCAGCTCTCTGCTTTTTCCCTGCTCTGCCTCTTTACCACTAGATGGCAAAAACAGACCAGCAAGAAGGGGACCAGCAGTGTGTAATTCAGCTCTGACAGGAAATTGCCACATCGTTCATCATTCACTGCTGACAGGAGGGTGTGGGCTGCTTTATCCAACTTTATCCAAACTCCAACCTGATCCAAGTGCGAGGTGTTTTAGTGGTTTTAGTGTTGCTTTCTCCTTGTCCCCCCGAGGGCTGTGCAGGAAGGGTTGCCATGGGCATGGGTGAGGTGCCAGCTCCACCCTCCAGCAGCAAAGGGGGCTGCCCCTGTCACCTTTGGGGCTGAATTTCAGTGCTCCCCGAATTGCCCCATTCCCTGCTTTCTGTTTTACTGCTCACGTTCAGCTTTGTCTCAGTTTGAAGAAGTGACCAGTTGTGACAAGCTGTGAAGGCAGAGCAGCTGGATCCCTCCCTGTGTTCCCTCTCCTTGCTGGGGGGGAGACAGCTGAAATTCGGAGAATTCATTCCAAGTGAGCGAATTCCTCCCAGAATTTCTCTCCAGATGGACTCGGAGTGTCGAGTTGCTCCTTCCCTTGGAGGCACACTCCCAAAGTGTATTTCTGTTCCATACAGATAACTGCCGGTTCCCGTGTACAAAATCAGACTTTAAATGTCACCGCTTTGCAGCCAAGTTCATTGACTGCAAATATGTTAACTTGGGAGTATCCTGAGGCACAAGGCACACTGGATACCTTTTCCATCTGCTTCAGGATGGCAGTGCCTCACATACAGCAGGACTTTGACAGGCAGGTGCCTGAGTGCTGACTCCTTTGGGTGCCAGCATCGCAGAGGAGCTGAGAGATTGGTTTCTTGGCCACCTTGAAAACTGCAGCCAGGATTTAGGTGGTTGTACATGGACAGCTGGTTCCTGCATGCCAGGACAGTGAGCAGCTTCTCCAGGGGCTTGTGAGAGCTGGGAGTTCCCTGGGAAGGGATTTGGAGAAAGTTGTTATTCCTTTTTCTCAGTTCATCTTTGTTTTTCCCTACCCTTTTGTCCTTTCATCTGAAGCCCTGGGCTTTTGTCCAAGTGATGAACCTTAACTTTGCTGAAGGAGGCTGGGGATTTGCTGGCACCTTGGGAATAAAGATCCTTCTGGTGCCATGGCCTTTGGAACACGTTGCTGTGCTTGAGAGCAGCACAAGCTGGAGTGTGAACAGCAAGACTTCCAACTCCTTGATTGGCTTTTTGTTTCTCTTGCCTGGGATTGATGGATGTGGGTCCCATTTTTGCTGCTGAAGCTGATTATTTCCCAGCAAGGCTGTTGGTACACGGTGTGGCCGGGGTTTTATATTTTCAGCTCCTTAATTACGTGGTTAGAGGGATAATTGCAATGTGTGGGGCATGTTTGGAGAGCTGGCAGTGTCAGGATTGGGGATATCAGCTGATGTGTGTTATCAAAACCCAGTCAGAGCTCCCAGTGTGTGTGAGGTGAATGGCTGGGGGGGTTTGTCTCTCTGGCACTATCTGTGGGACAAATTCTGTGTGGAGGGGGAGTTCCTGTGCTGATACTCAGGGGGAGCAAGGAGTGGTTGGCCAGAGCAGCTGCTGTTCCTGGTGTGCTGCAGCCCAGTCTGAAGGGATGCACCCCACACCCCAGCAGGTGTTTCCATGTAGAGAAAGGTTTAAGACTCACCCCTTGCTGTTCTAATAAGGTAAAGGATCCAGAAAACTTCTTTACTCTCCTGGCAATAATTGACTTAGTGCCAAGACAAAAACACTGACAGGTCTCTTTACCTGTTCCTCAAAAAGTAGCTGTTCTCTGTTGGGCTGTTTGCCAAAAAACCCACCCAAATCATCCAATTAATAAAAGAGAGCACGAGGCTTCTCAGAGCATTTTTGGGGTGTTGGAGCAGGTGTGTGGCACCTGTCTCTACACTGTGTTCAGCTTTGTTCTTTTGTTTTGTGTTATTTTCTTCTTTTATTAAAACAGTTTTGCTTTTTCAAGCCACACTCGATCACACCATCTCACTCATTGTTTTAAACCATTTTCTGTGAGGTGCTGGACACCCTCCGAGGTATTGAACCTTCTCAGGGCTGAATCCATCTGGCTCTTGGAGAGATTCAATACTAGCCCAGCAGCCTGTGTGTGTCTGGGGCCGTGGGGGTGGCTCTGCAGGGCTGGAGCTGACCCTGGGGGGGTTTCCCTGCAGCTGGACCCCGAGCAGGACGCGGCGCGGCGGGGCCGGGGCGCCCAGGAGAAGATGGCTTATTCCCTGGTGTCCGTGCCCGAGGGCAACGACATCTCCTCCATCTTCGAGCTGGACCCCACCACCCTGAGAGGAGGAGACAGCCTCGTCCCCAGGTACAGCCTGCCGCAGCCTGGGGGTTCGGGTGGGTTTCCTTTTATCCTTGGGAATTGGGTTCCTCCTCCAGTGAACGTGGAAATCGGTAGAAAATGCCTGAAGCTTCACTCGAGTGCTTTAAAGTTGAGGTTGGAAGTAGGAGACCATTTTACAGATGAGAAAATTGAGATTAAACGACTTCCCCAGTGACTTCCCGAGTGACTTCCCCGCCAGGAATGATTAAAAGCCTTGGGTGTCTTATCAAGGCATTCATTCCTGTGACCTGTCTGTATTGTGTTAGGATGTAACACCAGCTATTTAGCACTGGATTTTCTGTTGTTTGTGTGTTCTTTACTGTTCGTGTGGCACCTCTTGGGGTTGAAAAGCTGCTGCTCCCTTCCAAGTCACACACTGCACACAGCTCTTTGCTGCTGATCTCACTGAGAAAGCACAGCAAGTTTGTTCATCAATTCAGCAACTCCCTGAATCATCAGGTACCCATATTTTGGAGTATCAGGGAGTTCTGGGCTGAAAACCCCAGAGGTAAGGGGAGAAGCTGGCAGCTCATAGCAGTGGCAAAGTGAGGATGGGAAGAGGTTTAGATTGTTGCTGTGCAGCAGCTGAGTTACAGCAACTGAGAGTGGCTGTGGTTCTGTTTTAGAGCAGAATGTCTTTCATTACAGAGGAGGCCTTCCTCAGGTGGATTCACAGAATGAGCTAAGGCAGTCAGAATGTTGTTCCAGTTGTGATATGCAGGGTGGACAGACTCTTCCACTTGTTCCTGCCAGCAGCTGAAAATCCCAACAATGCAAAGACTTCTCTGCTGGGGACCTGACTGATGCTGGGACACTCCTGACTTTCTTTCAGGAACTCCTATGTGAGGCTCAGGCACCTCTGCACCAACACCTGGGTTCACAGCACCAACATTCCTATTGATAAAGAGGAGGAGAAACCCGTGATGCTGAAAGTGAGTTCTGTTACTTTGTGTAAGCACATCCTTTGATTCCTGAGCTTCCACAAAAGGGGTGTTGGCAGGAGTTTCACTCCCTGAGCCTGTCACACACTGAGCATGTGACAGGAATGAACAGTGCCTGTGCAAAATATTTGTTCCTAATGGCTCAGTTTCATGGTAGTTTCCAAGTTACACTGTTCAGCTCCTACTCCACAACAGTCATAAGGAGGAAGATATTTTTTTCCACTGGCTACAGTAACATTTGGCCATCTCACCTGCTGTTCCTTCAAATTTAGGGACATCTTTGAGCTTGCACAGAGTGTTCTCAGAGTTTGGGTTCAACAGTGGTGCCATGCTGCCTAAGCAGAGCAAGGCTTTTCTGTTTCATTATCACTGAGTGTGTGAGCCACTGCTTTGTTCCTGCCTTTGGTTTGCTGATAAAGCTCCTCTGGGTTTCAGATTGGGACCTCTCCAGTGAAGGAGGACAAAGAAGCTTTTGCTATAGTGCCAGTCTCTCCTGCAGAGGTTCGGGACTTGGACTTTGCAAATGATGCAAGTAAAGTTTTAGGTTCCATTGCTGGCAAGCTGGAAAAGGGAACAATAACCCAGAATGAAAGAAGGTAAGGAAGCCAGAATTGGGATCAGATCATGTTTTTTCCTTTAGTCAGTAACTGTTTCTTGGAAAATTTTATCAGAGTACGCTATGGAAGAGGGATTTGGTTTCCTCCTTGAAGAGATTTGATATTGTTGTGTCCATAGTGGAGGTTCTCAGGCTTGGTCTGTCCAGCCCTCCTTGTCCTCTGTGTGGTGAGAGCATGAGAAATAATGTGAGCTTGGGGGACTAATCCCCAGCAGACCTCTGCAAATGGAGTGTGGGAATTCCTAATCCATCTTGTGAGGACCGAGCATGTGACTTGCTGCAAATCCTCTGACCGTGTCCCTGAAAATGTGGCCACACAAAAAGAGCGCAGGGGTGGCTGTGTCACGCCAGGGCCCTGTGCTTCCATAGCCAGGGCCTTGGAAGAGATTATCACCTGATTTATTGTTTGTGGCAATTGAAAGAAGTGCCAAATAGAATTTGGCAAGCGTGGAGTTGTCCTGAAGTGGTTTTCTTGTCTTGCTGCTGCTCTGGTTTAGCTGTTGGACAGTGAGCCTGCAGCAATGGGGGAGCATTAGTTCCTAGTTTTAAGTTCTGTGCAAACCTCTGAGCTTTATCCAGTCTCTAATTGCTGTTAGGTGTTCACTTGGCATTTAGAAATCTGTGTAAACTTACCCTGGCACTGCTCTTTTAGCACAGAGAATTTGTATTCTCGTGTTAACAACTTCTGGCCTTTTCACAGATCTGTTACCAAGCTGTTGGAGGATTTGGTCTACTTTGTTACTGGTGGAACTAATTCTGGCCAGGATGTCCTTGAGGTGGTGTTTTCTAAACCCAACAGGGAACGGCAAAAGCTGATGAGAGAGCAGAATATTCTAAAGCAGGTGGGCTGTGGTTTTCTCTAAGATCTGGCTATGAGAAGTGTTCTTGGGGAAAAAAAAGAACCTGATAACAGAACCTGGCCAGGCTTGGAGCAACCTGGCCTGGTGGGAGGTGTCCCTTCCTGTGGAAGAGGATTGGAATGAGATCATATTCATTGAGCCATTCTATGGCTCTGTGAATCTTTGGTCTCCAGTTACTGGGACCAAAAACTCCTTTGAGTTTCCAGCTTTCAGCAGGCTCTGGGCAGTGGACTGTAGGCTCACCATTGCTGGAACTAAAAATTCCAGCAGATGCTGTTGAGTGAAGGTGATCAGCATCTTCTGTCCAGGCTGCTCCAAAAACCTTGGTGACTGTAGCCTGTTTCTGTACCTTGTGAAATACAAATGCACAGAGCTTTGCCACTCATTCTGAGCAGAGGAAGGCAGTGCCTCATGGGGCTGTGCTGTGTTTTTCACTGAACCTGCAGATTTTCAAGCTGCTGCAAGCCCCCTTCACGGACAGCGGGGACGGGCCGATGCTGCGGCTGGAGGAGCTGGGGGACCAGCGGCACGCACCCTTCAGGCACATCTGCAGGCTCTGCTACAGGGTGCTCAGGCACTCCCAGCAGGACTACAGGAAAAACCAGGTGAGAAATACGCCTGTCATGATCAATGGCACCAGCAGGGTTCCTGTGCTCAAAAAAAAAAAAAGCTTTATCCCATAAAGTAAGCACTGCTCTGCTGTGGTTGCACAATCAGCGAGAGGTTTTGGGATTGCTCAGTTTCATTCTGTTTTTCATTTTCATTTTTCATCCCTGTCAGAGGTTATCATGTAATTAGCACTGGTTCTAAGTGGGATTTAAGAAAACAACAGAATTTCTAACTGTCCCTCACAGGTGAATTACAGGACTCTGTTCAGTCTTGCCGACTACAGGCTCCATTGAAAGTTGCCCTGTAAATAAAGGCTGTTCAGTTCTTCTTGCCATTTATTAAAAACAAGGTCCTGTCAGATAAGTATAAATGCCTTGCTGCTGTCTAACCCAGGAGGGATGGAGGTGTTAAGGTTGTCTGTCATTGTTTGCTTTCTTGCACACAAACAGTTTGGATCTAACCAGGTTTGCTCCTCGGGATGTTGGTATTGACAAACATCCACCTGTTCTCTGTTACTGTGTCAAATTCTGAGGGTTAATGACTCCCCCTCCCTCCTTTCCTGTGTGTTTTGAAGGAATACATTGCCAAGCAGTTTGGCTTCATGCAGAAGCAGATTGGCTACGACGTCTTGGCCGAGGACACCATCACAGCCCTGCTCCATAACAACCGCAAGCTCCTGGAGAAGCACATCACAGCTGCTGAGATTGACACCTTTGTGAGTCTCGTGAGGAAAAATAGGGAGCCCAGGTGAGAGCTGCCTTTTTGAATATGTGATTAGCCTCCTCCTTCTGGGAGAAGTCTGTACCTGGCAGCTTGCTGAGGAGGAAGCACAGCCAGTTCGCTGTGTTCTGGCACTCGCCTTGCTGTCCCCTCAGGCAGCAAGTCCTGCTCTGCACTGTTCCAGTGGAGTTCTGAATGTTTGCTTCCTGCAATGTGGATTGCTTCAGTCTAGATCTCAGCAGTGATTGATACCCTTTTGGCTCGTGCTTTCCGACAGGTTTTTGGATTACCTCTCGGATCTGTGCGTTTCCATGAACAAGTCTATTCCCGTGACACAGGAGCTGATCTGTAAAGCCGTGCTCAACCCAGCCAATGCAGACATTCTCATTGAAACCAAGTAAGTTCGTGCCTTTCAAGATGGTTCTCCTGGTGTGAAGCAGGAGGAAGGTGCTGGCACGTCCCAGGGCAGCAGGGACCTCTTCAAACCCAGGCACCAGGGGCTGGGGACAGCGGGTGTCTGCCAGGTGCCTCCTCAGCCCTGCAGGCAGAAACCTGTCAGATCTCTCCTGTTTGATCCAAAGCACTCAGACCTTGCAGGGAGGTGTGCAGGCTCCTGCTCTGATCCTCCCCCAGCCCTGAGGGAGCTCAGCTGGCAGCAGAGCAGAAGCTGGTCCAGCTCTGCTCGCCTTTCCTCCCCCTCAGGTGGGGTTTGGGTCTCCAGCTCTCCTCTCCATTGCTGAGGCCTCACAGCAGGCACCAGATCCTGGTTGTCTCTGATAAAGATGCCTTTATTCAGTATATATACCAGGGAATAGAAAACCATCATCAAAATACTGCAAAAGGGAGGCAGGTAGTATTTAAAACACAATTGGCTGAGGGTATTTGCACATTTAATTCTTGCCATGAAATTATAAAAGCTGTATGTATTTCCATGAGCACTTAACATTGGTACATCACTTATTTGTCCTTGAGTATTTAATTTGGGGTTTTTTTGGATGTTGATCTTTTCTTTGCTGGAAGCCTTTTTAGTATCAGCAGCTGATATATTTCTGTTTTTGTTTCATAAACAGAAGTTCTGATCCATTTGGCATTTATGGGATACAGAATGTATCAATTTTTTCTTTCCTGTATCTTTTCCTGGTCTATTGAATAATCACTTCTCCTGTAAAGGCTTTGAGAGTCCATTATTATGTGTCTTTAACTTCCTTGTTTTTTCATCTTTTTCACCTGAAAGGAGCTGAAATGTTCATCCTGTTAAGGTTGAATGGAAAGCTTGTAATCTAATGCTTGTAATAATACACCCCAATGATTTGGTGTAGTAAAATGCTACTGCTGAAGGGGTAAGATACATTTTAGCAAGTGTCTGAAAAGGAATGTGCAGGATGTTGGGGGGTCTGGAATGTAACCTGCCCTCCTCCTGGCAGGCTGGTGCTCTCCCGCTTTGAGTTTGAGGAAGTGTCAAGTGGAGAGAATGCCTTGGAAGTTGGAGAGGACGAGGAGGAGGTGTGGCTGTTCTGGAGGGACAGCAACAAGGAGATCCGCAGCAAGAGCATCCGGGAGCTGGCCCAGGACGCCAAGGAGGGGCAGAAGGAGGATCGGGACGTGCTCAGCTACTACAGGTTAACAACACCCAGCAGGGCTGCCTGGGGAGGGAGCAGAGCTCCTGGGGCATGCACAGAACAGCCTTGACACAGGGATGGTGGAGCCTCTCAGAAGGGAGAGCTGAAAGCACAGAGTTGTTCGTGGTGAAGAGTCTGGGTATTGACATGAGCCAGTTTAAACTGGTTTGTAAAAAATAGTTCAGGCTTTGAGTGTGTTGAATTTCCCAAGCACTTTGTGTTTGGTTTCCTGCTGGTGGGTGTTGGAAGAGCCCCTGGAGGTGACTGCTGGGTTTTATATATATATATATTTGTTTTATGTTTATTTATATTTATGATTTATATATACACTTTATGTATTTTTATATAATATGTATATAAAGTATCATAATATGTAGTTATATTGTATCTAATATATAAAGTACATTGT
Source organism: Brachypodius melanocephalos (assembly GCA_013398615.1). NCBI lineage: Eukaryota > Metazoa > Chordata > Aves > Passeriformes > Pycnonotidae > Brachypodius > Brachypodius melanocephalos. The sequence goes on from VZSR01001459.1 coordinate 10,289,740, forward strand.
ATATATATTTATATATACACAGGAAATTAAATCGTAAGCTTCAAACTGATATAAATTAAAGCATGTAAGTTTCTCCTTTTTTAATATAATTTTCTTCTTCTTTTCCTTTTCCCCCTGAAGATACCAGCTGAACCTCTTTGCTTTAGATATACACTTTATATAATTTTTTTATGTAGATAAAGTATACTTTATATGTATTTATATATAGTTTGTATCTAATGTATAAAGTACATTGTGTGTATATATATATGTACAATGTATTTTATGTACTTTACAGTGCACAAAAAATTAAGTCATAAGCTTCAAGCCCGCATAAATTAAAGCATATGTAATTATCTTCTTTTTTTATAATTTTCTTCTTTTTTCCTTTTCCCCCCAAAGATACCAGCTGAACCTCTTTGCCCGAATGTGCCTTGACCGCCAGTACTTGGCCATCAACGAGATCTCGGGGCAGCTGGACGTGGACCTGATCCTGCGCTGCATGGCCGACGAGAACCTGCCCTACGACCTGCGCGCCTCCTTCTGCCGCCTGATGCTGCACATGCACGTGGACAGGGACCCCCAGGAGCAGGTGACCCCCGTCAAATACGCCCGCCTCTGGTCCGAGATCCCCTCCGAGATCGCCATCGACGAGTGAGTGCCGTGCTGAGGGAGCCTGGCGCTGCTGTGTGCCACAGATGGACAAGGCACCTTTTCTTCATGCTGCAATAGCCAATCTCCCTTTCACACCTCCGCGCTTCTTTTTTTTGCTCCGCGCTTCTTTTTTTTGCTCCGCGCTTCTTTTTTTTGCTCCGCGCTTCTTTTTTTTGCTCCGCGCTTCTTTTTTTTGCTCCGCGCTTCTTTTTTTTGCTCCGCGCTTCTTTTTTTTGCTCCGCGCTTCTTTTTTTTGCTCCGCGCTTCTTTTTTTTGCTCCGCCTTTTCCATCCCTGCCGTTATTACCTCCGCGCTTTGCTCCTCCACCTCTCGCTGCTCCGCCTTTGTTGCTCCTCCCCTGCCCCTTCCTTGCCCCTTCTTTCCTCACAGCTCGTGTTTATATGGTTTTGTGACAGTCTCCTGTTCAATTCTACGTGGTTAGTAACTTGTTGCTGCCCAGTTTGGTGGTTAGTAGCTGCTAGAGCACATTCTCGCTAAAGGCTTTCTTGTCTAAAGGGGTTTGCATTTTTGTCTCCCGGGTATGAGATGCTTCACGTGGGTTCCATTCCCTCCTCTGGGTTCCCACAGGACAGGCTGATGTGCAGTTGCTTCTCAGGGATACCCTTCAGGCCAGCTGTTAGCTGTACTTTGCTGAAGTAGCAGACCTGAGCCCTGATTTTACAGGGCCTTTCTTTTGTAAGGTTTCGCCCGTATGCAGCAGCTGTGGGGTTTTAAGGCAACAACAGTCCTGAAGCCGTGAATTGTTTATACAATTGCTGTTTGTAAATAAATCAAGCACCCCATAAGCGTTGCTGGGAATGAAATGAGTTCCGTTATTTAATGTGTGGGGTGGACTCGGTGGTCACAGCGTGTTTGGGCCATGGGGCCGTGGCCAGGGGAAGGGGGGGTCCATCTCTCCTCCTGCTTCATTTGGTTGGGGGAGAACCAGAAAATCGTTGAGCTTGGAAAAGCCCTTCAAGCTCAATGTTCACCACCAAGCTGTGTCCCCAAGTGCCACATCCACACATCTTTGGAACCATCCCTGGTAGTGCTTCCACCACTGCCCTGGGCTTCTGTTCCAGGGCTTTGACCACTGTTCCAGTGAAGACACTTCCAGTAAAACCTCTCTGAACCTCCCCAGTTTGAGGCCATTTCCTCTGAGCGTGGTCCCCTCAGGACAGATTGTCCTCATGGGAGCTCACCACCACCAGCAGAAACAAGGGGAAGGATGCTCAAACAAGGACACCTTCCTGAACTTCCAGTGGAAAATCCTCTGGCACAGTGCTCAAAAACCTACACAAAACCACAGCTGGAGCAGGCACATGGGTTCTTGACCACTTGTATTAACTCTATAATTAATAATTCCAAATTTATGGTACTCAACTGTTCAGCACTCTTTTTTTTTTTTTGGCTGGAGAAACACCTAAAACCAATGTTACATGTTAGGAATTTAACTCTTATCGATGTTAGTATTGGTGTTCAGGAGTTTCTTGTATTTCCCTCCTTGCCAGCCTGGTTTTCTCTGCTGAGAGAGATGCAGCAGATAATAAATCAAATTTCAAGGCCTAAATATAAAACCAAATGGTTTTAGCTCTGGCAGAGGCTCACCAGTGATAAGTGATCAAACAGGAAGCCAAGAGTATTTTGTGGGAGGTGCCGGGATTGTCCTTCTCAAAGTCACTCTGCACATGCTGAGAAAAACCCCTGGAATTTATATTAAAAAATAATATCTGCTTTGCATATATATTGATTTTATTTGGAGGAAAAATACTATCCCCACTCAGCCTCTGTTGGCCACCCTTTCTCCTCAGTGCTGCACATCACTTGTCATTGTTTCCACTCAAATAATGAGGGTTGTTTCTTCTGGATTTTGGGACAAAATTGTCTTTTTTTGTTTTGTTTTGTTTTCCTCAGACATTTTAAAATAGTACCCAATGAGCATATGGGATAAACCAACAAAAGCCAGGAAATTCTGATCCTGACTCCCTCGTTTGGGTAAATTATTTACCAGCCTTTAGCTTTTCTTGGATTTTGACAAACCAATGAAAAATGGTGCTGGGGGGGGGAAAAGAGCTCTGTGTATTTGCATGCTAAGTTTTGTTTTCTTTTTTTGTTTTGTTCTTTTTTTTTTTCCCTCTTTAGCTATGATAGCAGTGGAACTTCCAAAGATGAAATTAAGGAGAGATTTGCACAAACAATGGAATTTGTAGAGGAATATTTAAGAGATGTGGTGTGTCAGAGGTTCCCTTTCTCTGATAAAGAGAAAAATAAGCTCACTTTTGAGGTAGTTATCCAGTTCTGATTTTATCCTGCTCATTTTTTTTTTTTTGTGGAACGTTGGTTATTTTTTCAGATAGTTTGGCAGTAATTAGTGAGTGTAATTAGTGAGTGCTGAGCCTCTGCTGGCTCCTTTCTCCTCGTGCAAGCAACCCCACTGAAGTTTGTGAGTTTGCAATGGTGGTTCTTGAAATAAAATTATGAATGTGAGTTTATGGCTGAGGTTTGCAGCAGCCTTGCTTGCTCTCTGTGCTCTCAGTGTTATTACAAAGCCAGGCTTGACTGGAATAAATATCTCAAAAATTAAACATTGTCTGCACGCACGGAGAATCTCCAGAGCTTGCAGTGATGTTCACCAGGAGAAAAAGTGTCCTGTGACTCACTGACCTCTTAAAAGAGTCTGTGCAGATAAAATGTAGCAAATCCATGCAACAAATAACCATAAATTTAAGAAAAGCTGTGATATTCTTTAAAAAATACAGCTGATGTAATATACTTCTGATAATGGGGCTGCATTAAATCTTTGCCCTGTGTATGATATTTTTATGTGGATCTTTATGGGGTGGACTTGTGGGGAAACTTTGTAACTTTGGAATTTGCAAAGCTCAGCTTTATGGGTGCGATATCTTTTGTTGTAAGGCAATGATAAAAATTGTCTGTACCTCTCCTCTAGTCTTACCCTGTTTTATAATGAGACAAGAATTCTATTATACATATATATATAAGTGATTTTTGTAGCTATAGAATATCAGTTGCAGATACAGACATTAACTGTAGGCATTGCAGAATTTGTAGGGCAGTAGAAAACTCTCTGATGTGATGTAGAACTAGACAGTCTTGCAGAATTCCCAGATATTGTGGTAAAATATGACCCTCAGCCAGGTTCTTGATCTTGTCATTGTGTTAAGACAAACTTGACTGTGATAGCAAAATGTTCAGTATTAATCAGGCTTTTTATTGTTATTTTGGTAGGTTGTTAACTTAGCCAGAAATCTGATATATTTTGGTTTCTACAACTTCTGTGACCTCCTCAGACTAACCAAAATCCTCCTTGCTATATTAGACTGTGTGCACATCACTACCATCTTCCCTATTACCAAGATGGCAAAAGGCGAGGAAAGTAAAGGTAAGGCTGGCAAGGGCAGGGCAGGAACTCCTTGGGTGCCTCTGGTTCATCTCAAAATGTCACTGTGGGGTGGAATGATGGAGTCACACAACATCCTGAGCTGGAAGGGACCCACAGGATCATCCAGCCCAGCTCCTGGCCCTGCACAGACACTCCAAATCTTCCCCTGGGCATCCCTGGAGCAGTGTCCAAGCTCTCCTGGAGCTCTGGAAGCCCTGTGCCCATTCCCTGGGGAGTCTGGGCAGTGCCAGCACCCTCTGGGGATGAACCTTTCCCTGATCTGCAGCCTAAACTCCCCTGGCCCAGCTCCAGCCATGCCCTGGGTGCTGTCCCTGTCCCAGAGCAGGGATGGGAGCTGCAGCCCCAGTGAGGTCTGAGCTCTGCCCCATCTGTACAGACCAAGTGATCTCAGCTGCTCCTCACATCACTTCTCCTCTAGTCCCCTCCCCATCTTTGTAGCCTCCTCTGAGCTCTCTCTGACATCTTTAGTTCTCACATTTTGGCCCCTAAAACTGCCTCCAGGGCTGGAGGTGGGGCTGCCCTGGGGACAATGCCCTCCCTCCCTGGCCAGTGATGCTGTGCCTGGAAATCTTTCTGTCCCTGCCTTGGCTGTAAAGCTGAGTAGTGCCTGTGATGGCAGAGGGCAGGGGATTTCTCCAGGTGCTGCAGTGCTTCTGTTGGCCTCCCCAGGCTGTGGGTGTGCAATGTTGAGACAGTTTCTCTTTGTAGGGTGTCCTGGTGCTTGCCCCGTTGGTGCAGTCCCATCCCACCACGCTGACCCTGCTGTTTCCTCTCTGCAGGGAGCAATGTGATGAGGTCAATCCACGGAGTGGGGGAGCTGATGACCCAGGTGGTGCTCAGGGGAGGGGGATTCCTGCCCATGACCCCTCTAGCTGCTGCCCCTGAGGGAAATGTCAAGCAGAGTGAGCCAGAGAAGGAGGACATCCTGGTGATGGACACCAAGCTGAAGATCATCGAGATCCTGCAGGTACTGAGGCAGCCTCTCGTGCTGTCCTCCAGCATTCATTGTGTCCTGCTGCCTCTTCCTGTGTTTCTGACTCTCAAACTGGGAAAGTATTGCAAGGGTGACCTTGTCAGGCACAGGGCTCTCAGCTTGTTCATGACAATATTGTGCATTATTGGAATAATTTATTAGAGAAGAGTTTGCAGTAGGCATTTGTGTTTTTACCAGTGATTTGTGAGTATCTGACTTGAGGCAGAGCTGTTGTTTTCCACCCTGCTGTCTTCCCAATTTCTCTGAGTCTGCAGGGCCATCTGAAGTGTCCTGGGGAATAATGGGGAGATCTCGAGGCTCCTCTTGGCAGAGCCATCAGCCTAATGTGTGTTTGCAGCATGCACAGCCAGCCCCTCTCTCTCCCATCTCTGATTTTCTCACTTCCTCAAGACCCCAAAGTCTCTGGGACACACGCATTTTTTCCTTGTTATTAACCCAGAGTTATTGCACTGAAATGCATCTTCCCTCTGGGTGTAGGAGTCCTTTTTGTGCTCAGTATCTTCATCAGCGAGGTCCTGGGGGTCAGGATGCTGCCAGAGCCTGGTGGGTGAAGGCAGGAGAGCAGCAGGAGAGCCGTGGTGTTCCTTCCTCCCTGTGCCCCATGGCAGGCTGCTCCCTTCCCTCAGCAGCAGGTGCAGCACAGGGGAGGCTCCATTCCTTCCTTGTACCACTGCTAATTTTATCTCATGAGCCTCTCTCATGGCCTGGCGTGTGCAGGGGGATATTTCAGTGTGCCAGCATTCCCTGTCACCAGGGGCCGTTCAAACTGGCATTAAGCATTTTCCCTGAAAGCCGAAGGTGCTCTCAGTGTTCTTGGCTTTGGAGCTCCTTCCTCGAGAGGAAGACCGTGGAGAAGGCGGTCTCTGCTAGGCTGGAGGTTTCTCTGGCACCAGCTGGTCCAGCCCAGCTGAAGTTGGTGGCTTGGGTGGCACAGCCTGGCTCCTGGCAGCTCTGTGTCCTGCTCCTGTGTCCCAGCACCCCGGGAGAGCAGCAGCACGTGTTCAGGATGGAGATGGAAATGCTGCTTTCCTTTCCTGGGGGATGGGCTGAGGGTGCCAGCATCACACAGGAATGAGGCACCAAGACTCTGCCAGAATGTTTTACTCATCACATTATGTGTGTGTATCACGCTCGTTGAAATCCCTGGAAAATATTACTGGATTCTGGGGATTTGTGAGGCAACGTTTGCATATCTTAGGAAGATGGAACCCCAGAATGGTTTGGGTTGAAAAGGACCTTGAAGTTCATCCAGTTCCACCTTCCACTATCCCAGGGTGCTCCAAGCTCCATCCAGCCTGGCCTTGGACACTTCCAGGGATCCAGGGGCAGCCACAGCTTTTCTGGGTACCCTGTCCCAGTCCCTCATCATCCATCCTGGTGACTTTTCCAGGTTAAATCCACATCTCTGCTCAGTTGATGTTGCACGTTGGTAGCTCTGCTTTGTGTGGGTCGTAGATGTGGTGGAAATACACAAATTATTTCAACATTTTTCCTACTTCTGCATCCTCAGTTTATTCTGAACGTGCGGTTGGACTACAGGATCTCCTGCCTGCTCTGTATATTTAAACATGAATTTGATGAGAGCAATGCCCAGATGTCTGAATCCCCCACTGGAAGCAGTAGTCAAGAAATGCCAGCTAATGTACCAGGTGGGTTATTTGGCAAGGAATGAGGTTGTGTGGCTTAGGGAAGGCTCTGGAATCTTCAAGGGGCTCGTGGGATGATTGTTTCAGGTCCTCACTTGCTGTTTGAAATGTTTTTAAGCCAGAAAAATGTCTTTGCTGCCACTCTGACCTCATGTATTTGTCTTGTTTGTTTTTTCAGGAACCCTGGACTTTGAGCACATTGAAGAACAAGCTGAGGGGATCTTTGGTGGAAGGAAAGTATCTCTTCACAGGTGCTAATCGAGGGGGAGTCCCCAGGCTGGAGGGCTCCCAAGGAGTGGGGACAGGGGAAAAAAAGCTGCTACAGCTACCCAGGCTTCATTTTCCTAAAATGGCTTTGAGGCAGCTCAGAGCAGGGTCCATTTGGATCAAAAACCTGAGATAAGAAGCAGGGATTTTTCAGCCAGGAGGGCCCTGTGCTGTGGGTGAAGCCAAGGTGCAGGATTAGTGCATCTCAGCTCGGTGCCGCAATAAAATCTCAGGACTATTCCCCCCCTTATTTAAAAGTAAGAAAAACAAAAAAAAAAGTGATTTTCTGCCACTGCTAAGGGGACTTAAAAGCTGCTGGGACCCTCAGTCTAATGTGCTGGTTAACTCCTGCTGTGTTTCCAGTGAGGAGAACACCCCTCTGGACTTGGATGATCACGGGGGCAGGACATTTCTCCGGGTCCTGCTGCATTTAACCATGCACGATTACCCTCCCCTGGTGTCTGGTGCCCTGCAGCTGCTCTTCAGGCACTTCAGCCAGAGACAAGAAGTCCTTCAAGCTTTCAAGCAGGTACCTGTGTGTTTGGAGAGAGTTACTCCTCATCTGAATGTATGTGTGGCAGCTGAACCCAGCCCTTTTTGTATAACTAATGGTTTTGCCTCCCTTTAAGGTACAACTGCTCGTCACCAGCCAAGATGTTGACAACTACAAACAGATCAAACAAGATTTGGACCAGCTGAGGTCGATAGTGGAGAAATCTGAGCTCTGGGTGTACAAAGGCCAAGGTCCTGATGAGGCCATGGACAGTGTGCCAGGTGAAAACGAGCACAAGAAGAAAGAGGTAATTAGGTTGTGCTTGTGGGAATTTGGGTGGGTATTGGGAGGGCGTAGCTGCTTTCAGAACTGTGACAAGGCCCATCTTCCCAGCACACTGCCTAGGTGAGGTTCTCTCTACTGCTTTCAGCTTGAGGCCAGAATGAGAACTTGAGCCAGGTGATGCCCAGTTGCAGCCACTGAGGTGTCACCTTTAGGGTCTCACAGGGCTGGTTGGGGTTTGCTCTGGCTCCCCAGCTGTGTCCTTGCAGCACTGACCGATGGCACGGGATTTGTGCAGTCAAAAGTACCTCAAGTAAGGTAAGGGCAGAGCAGTGAGCTGCTCAGGTGGTGCATTCTGAGTCATGGCACTTGCTTAAATGACAGCAGAGAGCTGTGCTTTATCTCTGCCTGATAACACAGGGTTTTCCCAACGTGCACATCTGGCTTAGAGCTCTTGGAGCATCTTTTGCTTCCCTATAATTTGCAATCAAATAGGAAAGGCTGGATGAGGGGATCCAAGGAGCAGTCCCTGCTTTAGGAACATTTATTGCTGGAAGTAAATACAAGTAATCCACTTGCTGCTTTTCTTGTACACATTGCTTTGAGGAATCTCTTGGTATTTGTGCAGTGACAGCTTATTAGCAATAGAGAGGGAGAGAAAGGAAGGGGATTTTTTTTTTGAGGGGAGACTTGATCAGAGACTGAATGTGACAGGCAAAGGACAAGGAGGTTGCTGCCTCTGAAATCATCCCACCCTCACTTTATTTTGTGTCCTAGAGGTCAATGTGACTTGACAGGATAATTGTATGTGCTTTTCTGAGGCTGTCAGAGAGCTGGAGGATGCCAGTCCTTCCCAGGAGGAGAGCGGGCGCTGTCCTAGAATGGTAATTTTAGCCTTCATGTAGACAGTAGTATAAGCTACTAATAAATTGTCTGATTTTATCCTCAGGAAGGTCACAGCAAGTCTCAAAAGCCTGAAAGTACTAGCAGCTACAACTACCGGGTAGTAAAAGAGGTAAAACTTTGCTTCTTGATAGTTCACTGGAAGTGTAAATGAGTTAACAGAGCTCTGGAGAGCTGCAGGCAGAGGGAGGCACCCAGGAAAGTCTGAGTCACTCTGCCATTGTGGAAACTATTTGCTGAGTAATACCAAATCCCAACTTGAATGAGAAGCCAGGATAGAATAAGCACGACGTGTGTACTCTTTCCTTAAGAATGGATTAGTGAGAAACGCGACGTTTGCTGCTGTTTCAATGGTAACACAATATTTTTATTGGTAAGGACTCCAAAGGCAGTAAGCAAAGGGAGAGGCCATTTAATTTGCCCTGTCCTGAGTACCTTGCACTCAGAGCCACTGTGCTGTTGAAATTTAACGTAGCAGATAGCAGGTGGAGAACGTGCTGTGGTGCTGGTGTGGTGTGAGCTCAAGGTGTGTCTGTGGCTCTGCTGTGGAGCTTGCTGTTGGGTTCACTTGCCATGGCTGAGTTCTGCAGGAGCATAGACTCTCAGAATTGTAGTGTCCTGAGGTGGAAGGGACCCACAAGGATCATCCAAGACCAGCAGCCCTAGTCAGATGCCACGGATGGAGCCTGGGCCACGAGGGGCTGCCTGGAGCCGCTCTGCTCCGTGCAGATGAGTTTGGTCCCTGTTGCTGCTCTCTGGGACCTGGCGTTCTCTGGAAGCAAAGCCAGAGTTGGGGCTCTAAGGCCAGTGTCTCCTGCAGATCCTGCTGCGCCTCAGCAAGCTCTGCGTGCAGGAGGGGGCCTCGGTGAGGAAGAGCAGGAAGCAGCAGCAGCGACTCCTGAGGAACATGGGAGCTCACGCCGTGGTGCTGGAGCTGCTGCAGATCCCTTACGAGAAGGTGGGGCTTTGTGTCGTGCTGACAGGGCTTTTCATCCCTCCTCTGGATCTTCCTGAACCTCCTCCCTGTAGATGGGATGCACAGGCTGGTTTATGTATCTGTGAAATACCCATGGCTCAGAAATAACGAGCTCAGGCAAACTGTGTTTATTTGAAGCCTTTGAATACACAGCTATGTACTGTTGCCTGAAGAAATATTCATGCATCACACTTCAGAATTAAGGCTCAACTCTGAGCTTTCCATGGGAGGCAGGTGCTGCCTTGAGGTTAAGCTGTGTTGATGGAAGCAAGACCCTTGTGAGTCAGATCTGTGAGCACCATCCTGGGAACAGCGAGGGAAGGGAGGGTGCCTGGTCCCCAAGGGGTTTTATGAGCAGGAGACACAGACCCTCCCCCAGCTCCAGAGTCCTAAACTCCCCCTTAGAGGTGAATAAATGGCTCTCCAGGTGAGGTCTGCTGCTCCTAATTAGCCATTTCAAATTGGAGCCCACTGGGGCTGGGTTATTCCTGTGAGGCTGCAGAGCACCAGGCTGTGCTGACACAGCACACCCCACGCTCATCACCTTGGCTGCTCATTAATCACAGGTGACAGGTATTTATCACTACAGAGGTGAGGCACCTCTTCACATTTTCCTGGTCACTCTGCTGTCCTCTGTTCCAAACTCATCAGGTTTCTGAGAGCCAGTAATTCTACACAGTAGCTTTGATTAATGTTAATTCTCTTGGTTTCTTGCATGATATTTTGCTGAAAAATCGGCAACAAAAACATCCTTCAACACCTTCTCATCATCTTTCTGTCCCCTACATGTGGACGTGCATGGGACAGGCAGTATGGAAGGGGTTTCACCCTTGGAAATAGATGAAATTCCTTAAAAATAAAAACAGACAGTAATTTTCCAAAGAGCGGGTTGGGAATCCACGCTGACGTCAGAGGAAGGGCACAGGTTCCTCAGCAATGCTTGGAAGGCTGCGAGGAGGTTCCAGTAAAGATAAATTGGGCTGAGCTGGTGCAACAGCAACTTTCCATCCCTGCTTTGCCATGAGCTCCCCCGTCCCTGGCTGCAGGAATGCGCTGCGGTGGAACGTGGCAGCTTTCCTGGGCAGCCCCGAGGTGATGATGTGTGGTTTGGCCAAGGGGCTGGGATCTTCAGAAGCCTAGAAGTGACTAAAGCACGTTGCTGGCTGTGGAATGGGCGCTTTCAGAGGATAAACTACTGTAATTTCTATTATGGGCTTTGTTTTTGACGCTCTCTGGAAGCGTGGAGCTGGCCCAGCTCATCCCAAATGTCTCTGAACTGGGTGGAGGTTTGTTTTCCTTCGGGGTGTGAGAGACGTGACAGTTCCCTTGCTGGAGCTGTGGCTCATCTTGTGCTCACCTCAAGGTGAACCTTTGGATTGCTTTTAACCCCTTCTTCTTTGTCATGCAACACCAGGCTGAAGACACAAGGATGCAGGAGATAATGAAGCTTGCACACGAGTTCCTGCAGAATTTCTGTGCTGGGAACCAACAGAACCAGGCCTTGCTGCACAAGCACATAAACCTGTTCCTTAACCCAGGGGTAAGAATAACCTCAGGCCATGATTTATTTTTTTGTTCTAGCAAGAGAAGGGACTGGATTGTCCTTGGTGATACCTCTGGGGCTGTTCTGTTGCAAGACTGGTTGAAGAGGTCACAGTTTGTTTTCATTCTAAAGCCTCAAAAGTTGGCAAGATGTTCATTTAGGGCAGTTTCAGTGTAGAAAGTTCAAGAGGCTGAAGTGGAGTGAAAAACAGGCTGAGATAGGAGCAGTGGTGTTGAAAGCTGAGTCCTCAGCAAAGTTCCCCTTCAGCCCTGTGCCTGCAGGAGTGTTAGCTTTACCCTAACCTCGGTGGGGATGTGGTGGGTTGCTGATTTGCTGATTTTCTGCTCCCTTCCATGCCCTCCCTCAGATCCTGGAAGCAGTGACAATGCAGCACATTTTCATGAACAACTTCCAGCTCTGCAGCGAGATCAACGAGCGCGTGGTGCAGCACTTCGTCCACTGCATCGAGACGCACGGCAGGAACGTTCAGTACATCAAGTTCCTGCAGACCATCGTCAAGGCAGAGGGGAAATTCATCAAGAAATGCCAAGATATGGTAATGGCTGAGGTGAGAGCTGCAGAGATTTGCAGGGTCTGAACAGAAGTTTGCACATAGCAGTTGGTGAACATGACAAATTGATCCTCTCGCTTCGGGGACTGCCAAGAAGCTGACAGCTCTCACCGTGCAAAAAGAGCATTGCAGCTCCCAGCAAGCTCAGGCTTTTTTTGTGACCAAAAGCTCTCTGAGCTCTTGACTCACAGGTGTAACGAGGGGTTGTGTTAATGGCAGGAGTTACTTCCCAGGCCTGTACACAGCAGTGTAGGCGGGGTTATGAAGCAAGGGTGCCTTTGTCTGGTAAAAGTGGCTTGAAGAGGAGTGGTTTAATTTCCAGATCACTAAAGCAGAGGGAGAATTTCACCATGATAGCATTTCGATGGGGTTTTTTTAATGAAATCATAGAACCACCACAGAATCACCTTCCACTATCCCAGGGTGTTCCAAGCCCCATCCAGCCTGGCCTTGGGCACTTCCAGGGATCCAGGGGCACCCACAGCTTCTCTGGGCACCCTGTGCCAGGCCCTCACCATCTCTGTTTTTCTGCCATCTAAACCTACTCCCAATCTGAAGCCAACCCCCTTTGTCCTGCTCCACAAGCCCTTGCAGGCAGTCTTGGTGAGATGTCCTTATTCAGCTGCTCAGGTGCTGAAAGGGAAGAAGAGGAGGATTGGCTTTAGGTGTGTGGGGAGTGTGTAAATTGAGGAGTCAGGACAAAAGGGAGAGGTAAGAGAAGGGTGACTGAGTGCCTTTAGGTGGGATTTTGGATGGGATCTGTTTGGCAGATCTGCACATCTGATGGGAGTTTTGGCCTCCTCAGCAGGGGGAGCCCCAGGATCAGATTTGTCATATCTGAATATCTGAACACATTTGAACATCAATGCTGATAGATGGATCAAAAACCTTTCATATTTTGCTGTTCAGCTCAAAAGCAGCTCCATGAGCTTCTCAACACTTAGTCGAGTGTGAGATGCTCAGCAAGGGGCTGCCCTGGGGGTTTCCTTCTGCATTTTATCCTGCTCTTTTTCCCAAACCGTGTGAGAGGACAGCCCTGGATCCCTCCAGCTGTGTGCCCAGCCTGGACCAGGGCTTGGTTTGCTCCATCTCCTTCCCTTCCTGGAGTTCCAGGAGATCTGAGCTGCTCTGAAATTGTGGCCAGTCAGGTGTGAAATGTGAAGCTGATGGAAATCTTCAGTGTGTGACTTAAGGTGTCACTCCCTGGCCTTGGGAAGTGGCAGGAGTTTGTTGGGAAGGGTGGAAGGAGTGAGCCCTGCAGTCCTCCCATCCCCTGGGCAGCTCCCCACCAGCACAGGGCTGTCCTCAGCTGTGTTAGAAAGTCACCCAGGGTGACAGGTGGGAAATGGAAAGGCACAGTGGAAAGTCACCAACTTCTTGGCACAGCTTCTGGCTAAGCAGGCAGCTGGACTGGTTTTGAACTTCTTCAGCAGTTCACAAGTGGTCAGTAAATGGGAAATGTCCTCCTGGGGGCCTGAGGAGCAGCAGTGGGGACGTGCAGTGGGACAGCCCCCAGCCAGGGGGATGCTGTGGGGGGATCCCAGGCTGTGCTCTGCTGATGGAATGTTCTCCTTGCCCTGCAGCTGGTGAATGCAGGGGAGGATGTGCTGGTGTTCTACAACGACAGAGCCTCCTTCCAGACCCTGGTGCAGATGATGAGGTCAGAGAGGGACAGGATGGATGAGAACAGCCCCCTGATGTACCACATCCACCTGGTGGAGCTGCTGGCTGTGTGCACGGAGGGCAAAAACGTCTACACAGAGATCAAATGCAACTCCCTCCTCCCTCTGGATGACATTGTCAGGGTGGTGACCCACGAGGATTGCATACCTGAGGTGAGAGCTGTTTGTGTTTGAAATGTGCTGGGTTTGGGGTGAGAGAGGGCTGATCCTGCTGAGTCTGGCCTGGCAAAGGGGTTTGTGCAGGTGGGCAGCAAGATGGGAAACTGGAGTCCTTCCCTGCTGCTGCTGTTGGCACCTCCAGCCAACCTGGAGAGCCCAGTGAAATCCTTTTATGCTTCCTCCTTACCCTGAGACTGGGAATGTGATGCTGTACTTGGTTATTTTATAGGGTTCTTGAGGCAGAGAGGTTTATGGATGTGCTGCTAACCTTGAACAGATGGTTCTGCAGAACTGGAAATTATTATTACGCTGACGTTTTGTCTGCAGTAATCCTGGTGGTTTTTTATTGGATGGTGTCTTGCTATTCATGGCATTAAATTTCACCAGTGTTTAAGTAAAAGGAAGAAGTAGAATTCCAAGTGATCTGTGTAGCAGTTTTAATGTGACATTATATTCATTCATGCCACCCCTCAGGTTTTTATCCTTTATGAATTGTTTTCTCTACTTTTAGGTCAAAATAGCATACATCAACTTCTTGAATCACTGCTATGTGGACACAGAAGTAGAAATGAAAGAGATTTACACCAGTAATCACATGTGGAAGCTGTTTGAGAACTTCCTGGTTGACATCTGTCGGGTAATGTGTCTGCACCAAGGAACTGAGTTCAGAAAGCTTTAAAAACCTCTTTAATCCAGAGCAGTGAGGATAAGACATCCCAGTGCATCAAGAACCCTGAATACTCTGTTCCTGCAAATATGTGCCTCCTTTTCCTTGTGCCTGTGGATTTCATTAGTCATATTCCATGGAACACATTCATATTTTCCTTTTTAAAAGAGAAAAAACCAAGCCCAAACCCGAAGCTCAGTGAAGCTCCACACCCTGCTCCTTTGTCCAGTGCCTTTGCTGTCCTGCCACCTGGCCTGCTTATTCTGGCCAGGATCACTGAGCTCCTTCCTGAGCAGCACTCAGCGTTTTTTGGCAGGTCAGGACAGATTGTTTTCCAGGCTCGGTGTTTATTTGGCCATATGGCTTTTTGCCTGGGATTCCAAGTATTTCCCCATACGAAAGCATTACACCTCAGTCCTCCCCATCCTGCTCTTGCTTTCCTCCAAGACTCTGTGGTTTGTTCCCTCCCCCAGCCCTGCTCTGTGCCAGCACATCAAACCAGGAGGAGAGCTTTGCTCTGGTGTGTGCTGGAAATGCCCCAGTGCCACCGGTGTCACTGAACTGCTGGGACCAGCACAGTGTGAAAATGAGGAATTCCACTCTCAGCTGCCTTGGTGAGTTGCTCCTGACCCTGCTCTGGTTTGTGCTGCAGGCCTGCAACAACACCAGCGACAGGAAGCACGCAGACTCCATCCTGGAGAAGTACGTGACCGAGATCGTCATGAGCATCGTCACCACCTTCTTCAGCTCCCCCTTCTCTGACCAGAGCACCACCCTGCAGGTGGGGAAATGCACAGACACAGCAGGGAGGGCATTGCCATGGCAGTTGTGTTCTTGCCACTTTGGTGCCATTTAGCAAAAGAAGCATGGCTGTTCTTGGTGACCAGACTGGTCTCTTTGCTGTAGAAATAGAAAAACCTGTAGGTTACAGTACGTCTGAAAAAGCTCAAGTGTCACATTAATTCAGCAGTGGGTTCAAATCTGTGCTGCCACCAAGGTTTTTTCTAGAGAGTTCTTGTGTGTCATTGAATCCCAGAGTGGTTTGTGTTGGAAGGGACCTTAGAGCCTATCTCACCCAACCCCTTGCCAAAGGTCTCACAGAGGAGCAAGGGTGACAGATTAAGGACAGCAGATTTTACAGAATGATTCTAATTTCCCTTAAAAAAAATTAAAGGATTCAGAACGAAAATCCAGAATGTGGATTTTCACATCCTCTCATGTGTCTCACTGAGTAGATTTTTGCCTTGTTCAAAAGCTGGGGACATGTGAAGGAGGAGCTTGGAACACTTGTGAAGGAGAGAAGGCAGAGATTTGTACAGCAGAGCAGCAGGGTCAGGAGGTTGCCCTGATATTTATATTTGCACAGAGATAATGCTGGTCTTTATTCATAAATAACTTTCTGGAGGCTGTGGGTGGAGGAGTCAGGTGTCTGGCAGGAGGTTGAGAGGGACAGTTGTTGAACCTTGATGCAGCCTGGTAGAGCAAAAGGCAGATGTTTGCAGTGCAGCCGCCAGGTCTCAGAGCTCATCCAGTCCTACCCCTGCCACATCTGTCACCTGAGTCTGAGCAGTGCAGCAGCTGATTTGCTCCTCAGGTGCCTTCAGCTGCTGTTGCCCATCACCTGTGCTCATCAAAGCAGTGAGAAATGGAGAATGTGGCCTTGTCCCCTTCCCTCTGTGCCATGTACCTGAGCTGCCCTGCTCTCAGCTGTCATCTCTGAGATGCAGCATTTGAACACACATCTTGCCATCCTATTTTAGCCATCTGTTAATGTTCTATCAGCAGTTTTTCTTTAGTTTCTCGATCTCCCCCTCTGTCTAGCAAGATGAAGTCACTTGGTTCACCTCTTTTCCCATCTCACTTGATAGATCTGCCTTGTCCTAGATTCATCTTTCCTCTACATCTCCAAGTTAAAAGCAGCTCCTCTCCCTTTTCCTGCCTGTCAATACTCTTGCTGTACCCTGGGGTTCTCCCCCCTGAGGAGCACAGCCTGTTGGACCCCCTGTCTTGTATCCATCCCTGCTCCAGGTGGGAAATCCTCCTCCCTGAGGTGCTGCAGGTGGGCTGATCTCTGAAGGTGAGGGATGTGGCCACTCTGCTCTGGGTTCCCTGCCTGCCCTTCCTGCTGCACCTTCTCATCCCTTCCAGCCTTCTCTCGCCTCCTTCCCCTTCACGTCAGGGCTTGTTTGACTGAAATTCTTCCTGCCCTGAGTCAGGCCCAGACTTGCTGGCTCAGGGAACACCTTGTCCATCCATCATGTGGTTCAAATCATGTAAAATTAGGAGAACCCAGATCTCTTGGCAAAGGACAGCTGCCCACAGCTTCTCCTTAACAAACATTGTTCAGCCTGTTTGCCTCCCAAGTTGTTGCTGCCCAAGGTTTCCCTTCCCAGGTACAGTTGGAGGCATGGAGTAAATTTCCTGTTTGATTTATTGACCTGATTTAAGTAAATGAGACATCTCAAAGGCTTTGTAAGACCAAAAAGTCTTTGGATATGAACTGAAAGGAATATGTGTGTGGTTTAAATCCAACATGCAGATATTTTCAGGGCCTTGGGTGAATGGTGCTGTTTGCCATGGTTTTTGGTGTTTGGCTTGTTTCCAGAAAGGATAATGGGTATTTACCTCCTAGCAATTTTTGGGGCTTGAATTTTGGTTCTCCTCTTGCACATTTTGTAATGGTGTTTGATTTAATCTAATAGATTCATGAGCTCATAGATTTGGCTTTTTACTCTAACTCCGCTTTTTTCTTGCAAACAGGCTTTACTGTTGGCCAGAATAAATGAGGTATTTTTCCCCTGGTTCCTAAGTCCTGTGGTGTTTGCACTGTGGTGTAGTTCTTTTAGCTGATAGAAGCATTCCATAGTTAGTAGGCACAGGGACACACAGGGTGTTCCCTCTCAGATTGAAATATTTAAAATGCTCTTTGCTCTACAGGTAAAATGTGGTGTTGTGCTAAGTAATCACTGTACAAAACCAAGTGGAGTTTTGGTCACTGTTGTTGGCCAGCTGCAGAGGTGAAGGAACAGAGCTCATGGGCTTGGGTGTGTTGGAGCAGCTCACCTGTCTGTAGTGGAAGATCACCGTGTGAAATTCAGGGGTGAAAACCACGCCTTGATTTTGGCTGATCCGTAGCAGCTGCAGTGTTCGCCACTAGCCACTGCCCGTGTTCCAAATAACACACAGCTGGTTTCTCAGTGCATTTGTACCAGCTAATAATGCTTGGAATGATGAGTTTCCAACTCTGGAGCTGTGCTGTCACACGGCCAACTCCCATTTACCTGTGGCCTCTTGACTCAGCTGCTGGTCAACACTAAAAGAGGAATCTGTGTGCTAGGCTTGCTGATAGCTCTGATAAAACAGATGAAGGTGACTGCTCATTTCCTTTGCTTCGTCAGGCCTCAATTAGCAGGGCTTTCTGCTGCAGAAGCTCCTGTTTCACGTTCCCTTGCAGCGCTGGTTCCCACCCTTCCCATCCCGTTGCTGATCCCGTGGTAGATACCCTGCCACCACCACGGGGAGTTGCCCAACAAGTGCTGCAGAGCAGTCAGGAGGGCCAGGCAGCTGGGCTGGGGCTGGGCTCAGCTCTCCCTGCTCTCAGGGTGGGTGAGGGCTGTGACCCTGTGCTGTGCTTGCCTTGCAGACTCGGCAGCCCGTGTTCGTGCAGCTGCTGCAGGGGGTGTTCAGGGTGTACCACTGCACCTGGCTCATGCCCAGCCAGAAGGCCTCCGTGGAGAGCTGCATCCGGGTGCTCTCCGACGTAGGTAAGGAGTGGGGATGAGCACGGCTGCCTGCTGGGACGTGCCCAGCCAGGGTTTGCTGCTGCTGTGTCACCCTGCCACGGGGACAGTGCAGTTTGTGTCCTGCAGGTGCCACCTGTGGATAACTCATAGTCCAGGCTCACGCTGGTTGAGCAGTGGGTGTTGTCACTGTCACCTGAAGCGCTTTCTCTGTCTCACCTCAGAACTCCCTGCAGTGCTGTTGATCTGCAGCAGGGAGAGGTTTTCACGGGATCTTTTGGAGGTTGGAAAAGCCCTCCCAGCCCAGCGAGTCCAAGCCGTGCTCAATTCCCACCTTGTCCCCAGCCCTTCTTTGGACACCTCCAGGAATGGGCACTCCAAACCTCGTGGGCAGTTCCAAAGCCTGACCACCCTTTCCATGAAGAAATTCCTCCTGATGACCAACCTCACCGTCCCCTGGTGCAGCTGGGAGTGCCTCTCCTGCCAGTAAATTTACTCCACTTTCAGTGTCCACAAGAGTAACTCATGCTGGATATGGGGTCAAGTTCTGCTGCTGTGCGTCCACGTGTGCCAGCACGAGTTGTTGGGGGTGTGTTTAGGGACAGATTCCTACTCCCACACTTCAAACAGCACTAACAGCTCTGAGGTGTGGAAGCCTCTAAACAGAATCCTGCCCAGGCCTGACCCCGCACAGGGACTGAGAACTGCCCTGTTTAAAATGCACTCAAAGAGTCATGGAATGGTTAAGGTTGGAAAAGGTCTCTTAAGGTTGTCAAGGCCAACTGCCAGCCCAGCACCACCACTGTGGTCACCAGTAAAACATGAACTCAAGTGCCACACACAAATGTTTTTTGACCACCTCCCTGGACAGCTCTTTCTGATGCTTTACAACCCTTTCTGTAAAAAAAAAAAAAAAAAAAAATTCCTGATGTCCTAATTTCCCAATGTCTAATCTAAACCTTTCCTGGTGCAACTTGAGGCTGTTTCCTCTCAGCCTGGGAAGGAGAGCTTGTAGAAGGAAGGAATTGCATAGACCTTTGTCCTGTTTTTGTGTTGGTGGGTGGGCTCAAGGTCTCAGCTGCCACTGGTTTTGCTTGTTGCAGCCAAAAGCCGAGCCATTGCAATCCCTGTGGATTTGGACAGCCAGGTGAACAACCTGTTCCTGAAATCCCACAACATCGTGCAGAAGACGGCCATGAACTGGCGGATGACGGCGAGGAACGCCGCGCGCAGGGACTCGGTGCTGGCCGCCTCCAGGGACTACAGGAACATCATCGAGAGGTTACAGGTGACTGCACAGCTCCCCTTCCTGCTGGAGGGGCACAAAAGGCTCACCTGACCGAACCCTGAGGTCTTTTATCCAGTTGTCTGTCCCTCATCCACAGTTAGTACAATGAATTCACCAATAAACGTGCGCGTTGCTGATGTTTGTTGGAACCTGGCTGTGGTTGTTTCCTAGGACATCGTGTCAGCCTTGGAGGATCGCCTGCGCCCCCTGGTCCAGGCAGAGCTCTCAGTGCTGGTGGATGTGCTCCACAGGCCTGAGCTGCTCTTCCCAGAGAACACGGATGCCAGGAGGAAATGTGAAAGTGGAGGTTTCATTTGCAAGTAAGTTGTCCCAGGAGTCTGGCTTGTTGGCTTTTCCCCAATCTTCCTGTGCTCTGTGGAATGGAGCCCCCTAGTCCAGCTTGGTAAATACTTACTATCCTCTGAAATACCTATAAAAATCAGGATTTTGTGGTATGGTCAAGGCAGTCTGTCCTTGGAGGAGGAAAAATCCTGCTTGTGGGAATGGGGAATGCCTGGTTGATACGTTCTCCCAGCTGAGGCTTAAAAATATCTGTTTGCTGTAGGATGCAAATGTCCTGAGCAGTTGTATAAATGGATTTAATTTGGAGCTGATCCAGATATTGATACCTGCCTTCACCCCAGGAGTGTTTGGGAAGTGAATACATCAGGATCAGTTGTTGTCATGAGCATCACCACAGCTAAAGGGGAAGATTACAAAGTCATTTAGAGGGCAATTCAGAGCAGATCCAGCTTCTCCTGTCACCTCCTGGGGGAGTGGGCTCTATATAGAGGTTGTGGAAGCTGAGCACTGAGATAGTCCCAAGTGCTGGGTGGGATGGATTTGGGATTGCACCTTCCAGGGCTCTCAGTCTGTTTTTTAATCAAATAGAATGAATTCCTTACTGTTAACTGGTTGGTTGGAGGGCCATCAGGTCCTGGATCCCACTGATTCCTTGCTGCCTGCAGCCAGAGGGATTTTTGGGCTCTTTTCCTGCCCAGGGGCTGCAGGTTCCTCCACAGTTTCCCCTGGCAGCTGTCAGGTGCTGCTGTGGAGAGAAGGCTCCAAACTGCTTGTGTAACAGTGTGATGATAAACCTTGTTTGCAGCATAAACCAGTTAAGGTAAGCACATCTATCTTAGCCCATTTTTAGAATATTTGCCCTAACCTGACTGATGGCTTCTTTCAGGTTAATTAAGCACACAAAGCAGCTGCTGGAGGAGAATGAGGAGAAGCTGTGTATTAAGGTATTACAGACGCTCAGGGAAATGATGACCAAAGATAGAGGCTATGGAGAAAAGGTAAGGTACAGTCCATCATTCTGTTAAACACTGTCTTTATTCAGTAAAGGAAAATAAAACTGCTTCTTCAGGCTGTTTTGTGTGTGTAAACACTTCTAGGCTGGAGCAGGGACAAAACATTTTTAGTCAACTAATACCTTTCAAATCATATTTGAAGTTAAGCTTGTTCTGGTTGCTTTTCTTCTTGAGACTGGCAAGTTTAAGTCTAATCTCTGCAGCTGCTGGCACTCTAAAACATCAATTTTGTTACCTTTCTCTGGAGGCCATAACCTCTTTATCATCTTCCTGGGTTTAGGTGACTCTTCAGGTCATGTAGCCTTACAACAAGAGGGTGTTTTGTAGTTGATTTGAATTTGTGTACCAGTGAGTAATCTTGTTGTGATTTATAGATGGAAACTCTCCGTACACCCACCCATGTTTCTTCTTTCCCTTTCCTACATACAACTCTTGACTGGTTGAGAGGAACATTTTTCTGTAGGTACAGACCTGTTCTTTATTTCCCTCAGGAGAGTGTGTGTGCACCCATCTGTTTGTGTTTCTAGAAGTGGTGGCAGTCAGCTGAGACTGGGGTTTGGAGATTCTCCTGGAATTCTGATCAGCTGAGGTTCTTCCCCTGCCACCCAGTGGGTACAGAGGAACTCACCGTGCAGGGAAGGAACTCACCCCCAGGGAGCAGCTGGGAGTGGGCACTGGGGGAAGCTGGGATGTGGCAGGGCTCTCTCTGCCCCCGTGCCCAGGAGCAGGGGATGTCTCAGTCCTGTTCTCCCCCACAGATGGGTTTGGAGCTGTTGCCTCGTGCTCAATTCACAGCCAAAAGGGCAAAAAACCTCAGAGATTGCTGACAGCAGGAGTCGTTTGTAGCAGCTGCCAGGGAGGGAGATGCTCCACAGGCAGAGGGACCTGGAGCATCCTGGCCAGCTGGGAATGTCCAGCCAGGAGGCTGGAGCAGGACCCAGGGTGCTGGGGAGGGAGCAGTGGCAGGCTGGCACACCCTGGCACACATGGGTGTGCATGTGTGGGCTGCTCCAGCACACCCAGGGAGCACAGGCAGTGCCAGGGAGCAGGAGACTCCCAGGAAACTGCCCCAGGGGTAGGGATGGCCAGGGCTGTGCTCCCTGCCCTGCCAGGAAAGCTCTTCCCACGTGCTGCCAGGTGCCAGCCCAGCTCCAGCTGCTGCTCTGCTCTCCCCTGGGCACTGTCTCATTGGGCAGCAGCAGGGGGTTTGAGTAAATTCATGGGCTTGAGGGAATTCCCTGGGCAGCTGCAGGCCAGCATCCTGTGGGATGAGGAGGGAGCAGGCTGGGGAAGGGGAGGGGCACAGCTGCAGGTGTCAGCTTGGGGCACGCTGTCCTTCTCTGCTCGAGTGGTCAAATCCTGTGCTGGGGCATCACCCTCTGTCCTCTCCTCAGGATCTCTTCTCTGAGACATCCCAGCAGGAAGGGGCTGGCTGTGGCCTGCAGAAATCAGTCTGCTCCTGGGGAAGGAGGGGGATTGGTGAGCCTCTGCTGAGTGCTGGTGTTTCCTGATGTTCAGCACTAGGGGTGTAACAGATTTGGTGTAACCACAGATCACATTTTACACTTCTCCAGCAGATCCTCCCAGGAGCCACTGTCCAAGGTGACCTTAAGTAACAAAAGCAGTGTGTGATGCATATTGTATATACTCCACACCACTAAAACCCAAATCAGAGCTTTGAGAGTTTTCCTTAAGTGTAATCTACCGCTGAGAGATTTCCCAAAATGGAAATTATTCTCTAGGAGTTTCTTAGACTTTATTCAGCTAACTTGGATGAAGCAGTATTTCCAGAAGCTGCAGTTAACATACCTTACGCCATTCAGACCACGGAGAACCCCACAAGATGCTAAAAAATCTTGAAAGTGTGGCAGAAGCATTAATTAGTGAAGCAGTAGCTCAGTTACATAAGGAGTCAGGATCTGCCTGCCTGTGAAGTGATTTCTGAGTCGGAAGAAGCAGCTGATTGCTCACAGATAGACTGTGAGTAGTAGTAGAACAGCTTTTACTGTCTGACTGAGCAGTGCAAGTGGGATTTATTCTCCCCTGTGACTCAGAGAACTGAATTTAGTCACCACCTAAAAGGCAGCACCTTTTGTTTTTAAAAACCATCCTGTAGCGTAACAAAAAAAAGAAAAAAAGAAGGAAAAACCCCTCTTATATTGTGGAAAACCCCATTGGAAACCCTGGAGTCCCCAGGTAGAGGTGGGTTCTGTACCTTGGGGTGGCAGAACTCACCCTTGTGAGCAGGTTATTGATGTCACAGCACACAGCCATGGAAAAGCTTAGAGATGACCCAGTTCCCTCCCTGCCACGGGCAGGAACACCTTCCATAGCCCAACCTGGCCTTAAACCCTCCCAGGGATGGGGCAGCCACAGCTTCTCTCTGTGGGCAGCCTGTGCCAGGGCCTCCCCACCTTCACAGGGAAGGATTCCTTCCTGAGGACCTGCTGAAGCCTCTCCCAGTGCAGAGCTGTCAGTCCCTGCCCTGTGCCCGTGCCAGGGCTCTCCGCTGTCCCTCCACACCCGTGCCCAGCCCCAGAGCTCTGGGGAGGTTCTGGCAGCACCCCTGCCCCTGCTGCAGCACCCACGTGGTGCTGCTGGCTGGAACAACCCGGGTTACATAAAGATGGGGCTGCTCCTCTCCTGACTCTGCCAGCACACAGATCACCTCACCCTCCTGGCCCGTGTCCCTGGGGAGGGTGGGCAGTGCAGGAGGACACAGCTCCTGTCACCCAGGGCCTGAATCCCACAGCTGGGGCTCCTCAGCAGCGAGCAGAACCCGTGGGGAGAGAGCACAGATGCACAAGAAGCCTGTGGGAAGGCTCAAATTTTTCCATATTGCTGCAGACTCCTCACTTGGCACGCGCTCAGGATGGCTCAGTGACGGGGAGCATACTGTGGAGTATTTAATAGGCACAAAACTGCTCCACATTGACAGTGTAGGCTAGACCCAAGCTTTTCACTGTGCTGAAACATGTCATTCATGCACGTCTCTGCGGGTGCCTAGCAGCTGACTCGCCTCAGCTCTGCAGGGTTTGCGTTGGAAAGCTCCATTCTCCTCCCAGAGCGGAGGTGCAGCCCCTGCGCTGCTGCTGCCCCCAGCTCGTGACACTCCCGTGCCCAAGGGTGAAGTCCTTGGCTCAGCCAGCCCAGGTGGTTTGTCCCTGGCACAGGAACAAAGCCCAGGGTACATCCTGCCTCCCAAGCTGCCTGGCACAGCGTTCCCAGCAGCGTCTGTTCCCTCACCCAGCGCTGGCAGATGTTCCTCGTGCCCACTGCAAAAATAATGTTGGGTTGCAGCATTAAAGTGTTAAATGATTTATAAGATCCTTACGTGAAATTTATGTTTCATTTCTCTTACTAATCCTTGCTTTCAATTCTTCCCCTTCTTTCTTTCCCAGCAGATTACCATTGAATTGGATAATGCTGAGGTTTTAATTTTATTTCTTTTCTCCAGTGTTGTTTCTATGGTGTTTGTTTTACCAGTAGCCCTGTGATCTGTCCTGTCTCTGCAGCACTGAGCGTTCTGATTTGTGTGCCTGTGTCAGTGAATTAGTGGAGTTTTCAGTCTGCTGTGTGTCTACCCTGGGAATAGTTACCATAACTAATTCCATGTGTCATTACTTGGAATATTAATCCAAATGGAGTTGTTATCATTTTTGGTAGTCTGGTGCAGTGGTGGATCCCGTGAAGTTTAGGATCAGGTCTGGAGGGTGAACTGCTCTAAGCAGTCAGCATTTAGCACTTGGCCACCATTCCTGTCTCATATGTGGAGGGATTATTTCTTTTTATTTGGACAGCTAAATAGTGAGGTTTAATGGTGTCCACGCAGGAGGTAGAAGAAGGTGGGTGCAGGTGGGACTGGGGAGAGGGGCAGGTCCTTGTGCAGCTGCTTTTCTCCAAAAAAATGGCATTCCTGCATTGAGAGCGTTCCAGTGCCCTTGCTGTGCCTCAGTGAGGCTTGGGTGTCAAGCAGTGGGATGGGTGTGTAACCCTGAGGGATCAGTGACTTGGGAAGCTGTTTCTGGGTGAAAAGCCCTCTTTGAGGGAAAACTTGGAGTTAAACTGAAGAGGAGCTTTGCAAGAGCTCTGAGAAGCTGAGTGTCTGGTCAGGGCAGCAGCACAGGGAGCTGAGCTCTCTGCTGTGCAACTTCCTCATCAGCTCAAAAAAACCCTGGTGTGGGCGTGGAATTTGCATAAATGTATAATACTGAGAAAGTGATTGACTGGCACCTTATTTTACTGAAATACCACGGAAAAAAAGAAATATTTTCCTCTCAGTGCTTTGTTTCCTGTGTTTTCTCCCAAGCCAACCTTTTATTTGGAACAAAGCTCAACCACTTAGAATGTCTAAAGCATTTCTGACCTTTATTTAGTGGAGTAGGTAATGAGATCTACAGAAAGCAATTTGCGGTGTGACTTGTTAATTTTGATGTTAATCACCTGAATTCGCTGGGTAAACGTCATTCTGAAAATGAAATATTTGGGGACCTTGCCTGGTGGAATGGATTTGAAAGCCAAACTATTCCTCACTAAAGTAGACAAATGCTGTACACATCACCCAGGGTTGACCTGGAGGGTGTTTGCTGTTCAGGGGGGCTTTTAGGGCTGGAGCTGAAGGTCCCTTTCCTAAGAAATGAGTTTCCCATCACTACTTTCAGCCCAGAGTCTGATTTTGACCTGAAAGAAAAATTTCTTGTTGCACGAGTTCATTTACTGCCCTGCCATCACCTCCGAGCTGTGCTGGGAGGAGACCTCAGGTGTGTCTCCAAGCTTCACGCACATTTCTGGCATTAGAGGTGCTCTGCTGGCTGTCTCTCTGGGTTTTTTTGTTAATAAACCCTTTTTTTCCCCTTCTTACCTGGGACATGCACACCAGCAGCCTGCTCTGGTTTCCAGAAGCTAACCTATAGCACAGAAACGTTTCCATCAGGCCAAGTCCTTTGGATGGTGTGCTGCTGCAGCTTCCCAGAATAGCATGTGTGTATATGTATAATTTTAACTTGGAGAAACTTCAGAGAGTAACTTGAATTGTTTAATTGCAAATTAAGTCATAATGTGAGACTCTTTCCCCTTTGGTTTCTGGCTGTGTGCTGTCTTTGTCTGCAGTAAATCAGCCAGAGCATGCAGAGCAATTTAGGATTTGGTCTGGAGGCTGCAAAGGAGGAATTTTATTGCTCTTTAATGGAGCAAGTGCATGGCGGGAGCAGGTGTGTGTATAACCATCAGCACTGAGCACTGGCTGCATGGGGAAAGGGATTCAGATGGAGCTGGAACCACTGGCAAGTCTCAGAAATCCTGAGGTTTTCTGTTTTCCTTTCCCCCCCGTCAGCCCTGGAAACTGTAAACATTTAGGGCAAAGAATACAAAAATCTCCATTATTAGGAAAGTTATTAACTTGCTTTTCTGTCAGAACTATGCACAATTTAATTGTTTTGATCAGCTGAAATGCTCCTTATTCCCTCGGGGGAAACTCCACTGAAGTAAGTGTGGATGGCATGATTTCATGGTGTTTTTTTATGTAGGCTGAGTTATCTTAGTTGTGTCCTACAAGGTAATCCCAGCAAGCAGTGGGTCCAAAAAACAAAGGAGGTTAAAATGCCAGGAGGACCTTGTGTTTGTTAAAAGTTGTGATAGAAGGTCGTGACAGACCCTCTTTAATGTTTCTGTGAGTGAAGAAGGGAGCGTCCTTTGGAAATGGGTGAATAATGCTGGAATTCACCCAGTGGTACCAATGGTGTTTGGCACCAGCCCTGAATAGCTTTGGGCTGAACCTGGGGGGGCTTTGGGTGCTGGAGAAGTGGAGTGGAAGGGAACAGCAGAGGTGGTGCTGTTGTCTTAACTCACATTTCAGTTGAGGATTTGCCTGTGATTCCCTTTGTGTTGGAAAGTGGGGACAGGGAGGAGCTGCAGTTCTCCAAGGAGAAATGGGAAACCCAAATCGTGGGGAGCTGTGAGCTGTGTCACACCACACTGGCACCATGGTTGTGTTGGTTCTCTCCTGGTCTTGGGGAGTTGTGTGCTCAGCCTTTGGATTGTGTTGGGGCTGCTCTTTGCCTCTCCTGGAGCATGGAGTGGGAGCAGGAGCAGCAGGGTGTGTTTGACGTTGGCTCTGTGCAGGTGATAGAGCCAAAACCCCAAAACAGGGCATTGTCCTTAAAAGCCCTTGGGCTGAGTCTCTGTTGGTGGCCTCTTCCTGGGCTGGAGCTGCTCTAATCCTGTTCCTGATGGAGCCTGTGCTGCTGTCTCAGGGAAGGGCTTTGGTGCCGAGGTGAATTCTTCCCCAGTGCCACCAAGCGTGAATCTTCACACAACAGCGAGAGCTAAACCCTGCTCGTAATTAGACACAACAGCTTAATTTGCCGTTAATTCAATCCTCAGCCCACTGAGAGGTGCAGGCGTGATGCAAATGCAGATTTGCTGGTGTTGCAGGGTGAGCTGCACCGTGGGCTCCCTGCGCTCCAGCCCAGCCCGGCTCCCTCCCCGCCGAGGCGCTGGCAAAGGACATTCCTGTCCCTCCTCCCCGGCCAGGCCTGGCCTTTGGGGACACCGTGGCCCAGTTTCCACCTGCAGTGCCAGTCCTGGCTGCTAAAACACCCCCATCCTGAAGAACCCATGAATGTTTTATGGGCTGCCAGGCAGGGCCCCGCTGGTGCTGACCTGCAGGTGGCACGCGCAGGATGCCGATCGCGCTGGGAGATGGCCTACTTTGCCTTTTTTTTATTTATTTTTTTTTTATATTCCTTTTTTTCCCCTCCCAGCCACATTGCAGTGAGCTGTTCCGCTGGGCACCTGCCAACATTCAGGCAGCAGTTACATAAGAAGAGCTTTTTTTCCTGGAATTTAGGCCTGCTGCTGATGTGTGACCTTCAGCAGTAATTGCCAATAAAGGCGCTGGGGATGTTTACAGGCACCGGCGCTGGCCCGCAGCCTGTGCCGGTAGCAGCCGAGCCTGGGGCTGTGCTGCTGCTTCCCAGGCCTGATCCCACACCTCTGCAGCCCTCTTTCATGTGCCAGATTGAAATGGGCTTGCTCTGCTTCCCCCAAGCCTGATCCCACACCTCTGCAGCCCTGTTTCATTCTCCAGGATAAAACAGGGGTGCTGTGCTTCCCAAGCCTGATCCCACACCACTCCACCCTATTTCATTCTCCAGAGTAAAGCAGGGGTGCTGTGTTTCCCCCCAAGGCTGATCCCACACCACTGCAGCCCTGTTTCATTCTCCAGGGTGAAATGGAGGTGCTCTTCTGCTTCCCCCCAATCTTTAGGGCTGGGGTAGGGGCCAGCAACCACCCAAGCAAATCCAGCACGGAGTTTCCCTTGTAGTTATTCAGTTATTTTTTAGGGTTGTGTTGGTGTTTTATCTGTTTTTTCAGTAGTGATGCTTCTTTATGCAGCTGATCTATCCACAGGCAGCTCTGTCCAGTAAAATGCTCTTGCAGACCCACTCAGTAGAGTTTAGGTTTGGGGTTTTTTTCACCTCTTGGCATTAGTCTTGAGGTTTCAAGTAGGTGAAAAGGGAACTGAAAACCGTGGTTCAAAGGGGTTGCCTGAGTTAACCTCCTCGCTGCACTTTATCTATGATAAACTGAAATTCCAATGGCTAAGGTGCGAAATATCTGCTGTTCTATGCATTTTTGATTGGAGTTAGAAATGTATTAACCTCTTCAGAGCTAGAAAGCTGCACTTGGGAATTCTTTTCCTTGTAGAGAGCTTACTCTGCAGTCATTTCTCCTGTGTATTTTGCACTTAGACAGTGCTTCACTTGTTATGTCTCGAGCAGAGGAAATGCAGGCACTCATAAATTTTTGTGGGCTGCCTTATTTTTTTTTTTCCCCCTTGAGAAATCCTGCAATCTTTGGACTGGGCTTTTTTTTTTTTGAACACGGACTGGAATTGGTGAGCTCCTTGGAAAAGGAGACTGGAACGTTTCTTACAGTTACTTGTCACCAAAAAAATAACAGTTGTACCATCTGACTGGTTAATCAAAACTGCTGCTGTAGAATGTTTTGTGAGGGTAGTTCTTATTGTGTTCAGTAGAAGTCGTGCAAGATCGAGGATTTAAAGAGGAGGAAGTGGTTGCACTCCCACTGAAGGGCAGACACTGAGCTCTCCAGCTCCTGGAAAGTCCCACCCCAAGCTAAAACATGATTTCTCCACTGAAAATTCTGGGAATGCCATCCCTCATTTGCCATAGGCAGATCTTGGCAATCTTTGAGTGCAGGCACTGGCAGCCTTTGTGCCAGATTTGCCACCTCCTCGCCTGGCAGTGCACAAAGTCTCTGCACATTCCCTGAGATGAGGGAGGACGTTCAGCCCTGTCCCTGCCCTGGGTGTGTGCCAGGCTTGGGGAGCTGCCCCTGCCCCCAAAATCCCCCATGCCTTCTGGGGGACCTGTGCCAGGACAAGGTGCTGCCCCACACCTCCCGCTGCTGCCTGGTTTAGGGGGTCTGAGATTCTCCATCCCTGAAAATCCAATGTCTGCATGGGGGGAAATGGGACATGGGAAGTTTGTCAAAGCAGTTCAGTGCTCCTGGGTCCCAGTTCTTCCCCTCTGCCCTGAAACTTCTCCATAACAAGTCAAATGCTTGTTTGACAAACACCTACAGATCATCTGCAGGGGCTAGAAATTTCCCATCCAAATTTCTCCTCAGCTCCACAAGGTAACAGTGTTGGCTTTACAAAGGGGACTTGGCAAGGAAGCTGCACAGAGTTTTGTGATATTTTTAAAGAGTTATGAAGGACAGCAACATAATTTGTGCTCCAGTCTGTTGCCATGAATCAGACAAGGTGATGCTTTTGCTGTGTGCCTTTCAAGGAAGAGCTGATGATACTTCAAAGGGAAGAGCAGAGAAGTTCTGAGAAGGGAGGGAAAAGTGGAAAGGGACTTGCAGTACTCAATCTGAACAGCCATTCCCACTGGAATTCCAGCTGCTACTGGAGACGGCAATGCAGGAGCCGAGGCAGAGGCTTCAGAATAACATTTACCTGAGATCTTCACTCCAGTTCCTCACATCTGGATGTACAACCTGGCTATCAAAAGCTTAATGTGCTATTTGGCTGACTGCAGTTGTGTTTTTCCCTTTTTATTTCCTCCTCTCTGCCAAATGCCTCCCCCTGCCACCCCAGTAATGAGATGCCATATGCATGGAGTCGGGTCAGTTCCTGAATTCACGGATTTTGGGACCAGAAGAGACCTCTCAGTGACTGAATTCCACTTTCTGCACAGCCCAGGGCATCCAGCTCCTCACCACTGTGTATCCATGGAGCCAAATCCATGGAGTTTGGCTCAGCTTCCTCCTAGTGCTCAGTGTTGAGCTCCAGGACCTCCCAGGACAGAAGAGAGGGATGTTTGGAGAAATACCTGAAGGAATTGTGTGGAGGTTTGGAAAATATCATCAGTTCAGCAGCCTGGGGTTTGTCACCTATCAGTCCTTTGAACTGTGGGGCAGCCTGAAGTGTAGGGGATTTGTGCTTGGAATTGGGCTGCTTTGTCCATTATTTTGTCAAAATTCCAAAGTTTGCTGCGGCTGAAGAGAAAAGGATCCAGTTTTTGAATGTGCATTTGTGTGATCACACAAATGTGAGTTTTCTGATAAGATTATTTCCCTCTCATTTATTTACAATGTGAGATGTTTTCCAGCCTGTTTTGCTGAAGCCACTCTCTGGAGCAGCCCCAGTCTGTGGACTGGAATCTCCACCAGCCTTTTAAATGCATTTCAAACCTTCTCACTGCTCGCTGGTCTGGGTGTTCGCTGCATAGTTGGGTTAAAAATGCGGAGTAAAGCAATTCCGATGCTTCAAACTTGAATGAAAATCTTTCTGCTTTTCCTCAAGCCTTTCCCACTCTTATCACAGCAGTAGTTTGATTTTTTTCTGTGAAGGAAGGATTAGGTGACTTCCATTATCATTGTTATTTTGAACGCAAATGAGAATAAAACTTTGAAGAATTCCTCCAAACCGTCAAGGAAAAGGACGGAAGGCTCATCTGTATCTCAGAAATTGAGCTGTAATGAACTCACCCTGGAGCTGTCACGTGCTCTGGTGGTTTTTGAGGGGGACACATCCACCCTTGAGTCAGCCAGCCCGTTCTGGGAAGCAGACGTGGCCTGAGCTGGGGCAATGGGTGCTGGAAGCGCTCCGGTCACCAGAGGGTCACAGGCTGTGCATCTCCAGCCATGGCTCATGAGCTGTGCTTTGTTGGCCAGCCTTGGCGCAGTGGAAACTTCAAAGGAAGAGAGGGTTTTGCTCAGCAAGTTGAAAGGACCTTTCCCTAGTGCTTGTAAAAAGCCCAGATGTTGGACTCTGACCCTGCCACCCACTGGGTTCCAGTTGAAAAGCTGTCTGCTGTGTCCTGCTACTTACCTGGCTGTGTTGGGCATTCAACAAACCTGCCCCTGCCCCCCAGACCATCACTTTATGAGAGCTGGAGAGCTGAAATATTGAAAATCTTAAGAAATCTTGGAAAATTACTGTTTTGGGCTGCTCTCCCACCCTGTTCAGTCCTTGTAAAGCATAAGGTGATGCTTTGCTGTTGCAGCACACACAGGAGAATGCAAAGTGTAGCACAGCAACAATGGCTCAATAATCCTTTGCTATTTGAACCCATTTTGACTCAAAGAATAACAAATTCAGCATTTGGAGTTGATATTCTTCCTGGCAGGTTTCTGAGGGCTGTGCTGCTGTGGATGATCCATGTGGGCATTGCCCAGGGCAGTGTGTGGGGCTGGCTCTGATGTGGTTTCTGTGCCACAGAGGGAAGGCACAGGAATTTGTGAGCTGGAATTTGTAATTTTAGCTTGGGAAAGAGCAAACTCTAATTTTATGCTGGTTCTTCGTCTGCGCTGCTTTTCAAGCCCAAAATGTAAATGTGTGTTTGGTTGAAATGGGGTCAGGGTGTCAGCCCCAGGAACCCCAGAGTGGTTTGGTTGGGAGGGACCTTAAAGCCCATCCAGTTGCACCCGTGCCATGGCAGGGACACCTTCCACTGTCCCAGGGTGCTCAGAGCTCCATCCAGCCTGCCCTTGGACCCTTGAAGGGCTGGAAAATCCAGAGTTTCTCTGGGAAACCTGTACCAGTGCCCAGAAGGAAACTTTTGTTTGGAATCCTGACTCCAGCAGTCACGGCCACTTGACCTGTCAGCCTCAGTCTCCCCTCCCCAGGAGGAAGGGACCTCATTTCCCCTGCAGGAGCACAGGCTCAGTTTCCTTGCTGCTGTTGGCTCCTGGGGAAGGCAGGGATGTTTCCTGTGCCCCAGGCAGGTTGTGCAGGCAGGACAATGTGCCCAGAGTCCCCCTGAGCTGTCGCAGATCCAGCCTGGGAGCAGGGCAGGGCAGGGACGGTGTGTTCCCCTGCAGGAACGCGCTGCTTCCTGTTCCCTTGTGCTCCCCTGGATTCAATCCTGCTCCCGTTTGGCCAGACAAGGGGCTTGCATGCTTGAGACGGGTCCAGGAGCCGTGACAATTCAAGGAAGCCACTACCAAAGGCCGTGGGAGCTGGCCAGGAGCAAATTCCCTTAGGAGGAGAATGGGGAAGGGTCTTTTTCGTGGCCATGGAGCAGCGCAGGGGAAGCATTCGCTGCTGGGGCTCCTTCCTGGGAAGTGGAGTCTCGTTTTTCCTGCTGCTGGATCTGTGGCCTCGCTCTCCTTCTGCTGGGCACTCTCCAGGCTGCAGCAGGTCCTGGTTGCTCTCCCAGTCTGTGCTCCATTGTTCTGTCTGTCCCTGTGGCCACAGATGCCTGCCTGGGCTTGGGGTTACAGGATGGTGAGAGTGTTATTTCCTGGTGTCTGCTGAGAAGTTACAGCAACTTCCCCACAATTAAATCAGCAGTTGAGTTTGAATGTTCAGCTCTCTGTTGTGTGTCTGTGCTTGACTAGGTAAAAGTTACTTGTCTTCATCTGTTTCAGTTGGAGATCAGCATTTTAAATTTGCAAAGCTGTCACCATTCAGGCCTTTATTTCCTTGCTCCTGCTCGGTGCTGTATCGTGTATCTTTTATCCTGAGGGAAGCATGCTTAGAGATGAGAATCCACGGAATACATTGTTTTAAAGCTAAAATTACAAGGCTGCTACCTTTGCGATGTGCAGCCCTGGCTTCCTCCTCCTCCCCACTGGGATGGATGTGCAGCATTCCTGAGACAGATCCTGGGGGTGTGGTCCCCAAAAGGGCTCTGGGCACCTGCAACTGCATTTATTTTTTTTTTTTTTTTGCCTGTGCCTCTGAGTTGATGCAAAGCAGTTTGGGATGTTCAAAGGATACCTGTGAAATTTGCCAAATGCGGCCCCTTTAGGAGCAGGGTGGGAGGGTGTAAACATTAATTACAGCTATAATTCATTAGTGATGATTCAGCTGAAGTCAAGTGCTTTGCCAGCTCCCTTCCCCTCGCTGTTGACCACTGGATTGCTGTTGGGATGAGAGATTCTGGAGGAATGACTAATTTTTTCTGCGTTTTACTTTCAACTAGCTGCCGCAAGCTCCAGAAACGGAGAGCCCTGTAGAGGTGTGTCAGCCACCTATATTTGTACAGCACACAAATATTGGTGTTTCAGTAGTCCCAGTGGAGTGTCTTGTTGGTAAAAACCCTGTGAAATGTCTGTTCCTGCCTGGTGTTAGCCAGTGGAAATAAGTAGATTTGTTCAAGTGCCTTAATCCAATACAACATCAGCGTGGTAGTCTGAAAATATATTTAAAAAAAAAATGTAAGCTAACCCTCAGTCTGTTCCTTTCAGCCATTTCCTTTATTCTTTAAGGGTGGCACTGGGAAAAGTCTCCTCTCAAATTTTCCTGCATTGGCCAAATGAGACTTCATTTTGGCTCCTAGTGCAGAATTTGGTTTTCCTTTTGCCTCACATGCTTAAAAACTTCAATGCTTTTAGAGAAAGGGAAGTTCTTGTGGAAGCTTCATAACTGCAGAGCAATTGGTGTCCTGTTTAAAATGTCTCTGTGGATGAGCTCAGGGTCACTGCATGTTGTCAAGGTCACTGGTTCTGAGGGAATTGGATCTGTGGAAACATGTCCTTTATGTGCATAAAACAGATCATTTGCCAAAAAGAAGGCAGGAAAATTTATCAAATCTTAAATTCTTTTGAAATCCATGGGACATCCAGACATGGCATTGATAGATTGCACAAGTGGGTGCCAAATCAGTGCAAATCTAAATGAAACAACAGGGAAGCCTAAATCTGAGAGAGTGTTGATTCTCTGGGCTGTGAAGTTTATAAATGTGAGATCATGTAGAAAAAGAAATGTTTGTGATGGTTTAGGCCTTTGTATTTGTAATTTTTGTGGAACAGTGTTTAAATGTCACCTGAAACTCTGAGTGGTCATCAAATGGATTTGAGATGTCTGGGAGATGGCTCCTGGTTTCTGATGGGTCCCTGCAGGGCTGTTATTCCACACCTTTTCAGATGCTTTAAAACAGCAAAACCCCAAAGTGTTTCAGCTTGGCCAAGTGGAAGTTGCACTCCTGAAAATGAATATCTAAAGTGAGAGAGACTGGATTTGGAAAGTGCCCGTGCCAAGGGCTCTGTGCAGTGACTCCCCACTGACATCCCAGCCCTTGGAAGGGAGCCCCCCAGGCCATTCCAGAAGCCCTCCCCAGTCTCAAATGAGTTTCAATGACCACGGTGGGATGTGCTGGGGTCCCTCACACCCCCAGAGTGTGTGTCCAGTGGGCTGGGGGGCTGTTCTGTGTGTCTGTGCATGGGCATGCGTGGGCTGAGCCCCCCAGAAACCTGTGTGTGTGTCCCTGGGAGCTGGGACACCAGCCAGACGTGGTGTTTCCTGGGTTGTGCACTGCTGGCACCCGTGCATGCCAGGGGGGTGTGTGAGGGTGGCACAGCACAGGGGGCAGGGCTGGCAGAGGGCAGGGCCCCTCTTCTGATGGCTCCTCAGTCCATCTCCCTCATCTCCCCCCTCGCATCCAGCCGTGCCTCCCCCAGTATCCCCCTGAGTGCCAAGATGTTGGTCTCTCTTTGAGTGTTGTTCTGCTTTAAAATGAAAACTTTCTGCACGCACAGCAGGAGCTTGATCAAGCCCTACCACAGAGGCAGCTGGAGGATCATAGAAGGGTATGTACAGCAGTCAAGCACATTCAGAACTCACCTCGCCCCTTCCCTTTTCAACAGTGAAGCCTAAGTCATGTAAGAAACTTGTGTGGTTAAATGCTGGCTGTTGTTGGGCCCTTGGAAAATCTCAAAAAGGAGCCATATTTACAGAGTGAGGTGCTGGAGGCCCTTCCCTGGGGTTACGTGGAAGGGAGGAGTGCTTGGCTGCTCTGAATTAAGCTCAGATCCTGGTCTGGTCCGGTCCATTCACACTGTCAGAACACTCCTGTGACTGGTGATCACTCCATTGAAGTGACGTTCATCACTCACTGCTCCTGGAGTTGGCTCCTCTGGCCACCCCTCTGTAACCAGCCAAGCTGCAAAATCAGCATCATTGGTCTCTTTCTCCATTTCTTCTGCTCTTGCAGCTGGGAACACAATAGCAGCAGCTTCCAGCTGCTTCACTCTAAAATATTGAAGATGCCCCATTTTAAAGCTTCTAACAGGTTTCTGCTATCATTTGGAGTTGTGTGCTGCAGCTGCATTGCTGGTACATGTGCAGTGATGTTTCTGTGTGATTTACTCTACCTGGTGTGAATGCAGATGAAACTGGACGCTGTTGGGTTTTTTTCCTAGGTACCATATTTGATTTTTCTGGTTACTGCCAAACATCTGATATTTGTTTGCACACTGCCCTCGTCAAAGTGGTGCACAGCACTAACAGGATGGTTAAAGAACTGTTCTGGAGCCAAGCATTGCAGCTGAATTAATTAGAACATTTCTTAAATACCACTTATTTTTGCTCCCTTCTGCTTTGATCACACACTCATATTTTGTTAGCTGATACCGTGGGTTTGGATATATTTGTAGGAACCAAAGCTTTTCTTCCCAGTTAGGGTCTGAAATGCTGGTGGCTGTGTATTTCCAGACCTGTATCAGCACGCTCTGACTAGAAACAACTGCTTGATACTTGTTCCTGCTGTATTTTCTGGTGGTTTGTCTTGTTTTGGATACACAGCACCTACAGACACCAGAGGTGCCTGGCCTGGTCAGGTCTCCACTCACCCCAATGATTTTGACCATGGATTAGAAGTCACCTCCTGCTCCACAAGGGGCCAGAAGGAGAATCTGGGGGCAGCTCCAAGAGCTTTAGTTGCCCTCCTGAATTCAGGCACGGTGGAGTTTGCTGAGCAGCTGTTCTCGAGGCTGGATGTGTTATCTTGGTAGTAAGCAGTAAAAGTCACTGGTTTAAATGCCAGTTGACACAAAGGCTGCCAGTTAGTTCAACAGAGGAGGGAAAAGGTGATGTGAGAGATTTGTGTCCTAGGGCCCATCTGGGTGTCAAGTTGCCTTTCTAATCCCTGCACATGTACAAGGAAGATGTAGTTCAGGGTTTTTTTTTTTGTCGGGCTTGGCCTTGTTCTGTCACGTAGGCTCCCTTACCTGCCAGACTGGGAGCAGGGAGGTGGATAAAGCACTGCCTTGTGTACTGAACACTC
The DNA here is from genome assembly GCA_013398615.1 of Brachypodius melanocephalos. NCBI lineage: Eukaryota > Metazoa > Chordata > Aves > Passeriformes > Pycnonotidae > Brachypodius > Brachypodius melanocephalos. The sequence goes on from VZSR01001459.1 coordinate 10,325,866, forward strand.
TGTCAGTCACAGGAGCTCCTCCAGGACAGCATTTGCTGGAGCTCCTGAGCTGTCTCTTGCCTCTCCCACATGTTCACTCTTTGGCCCAAGCAGTGATGGGAAGCGTATGCCCCTTGGAGAAGTGCTCATCTCCTTCTACTGTTGCTTCCACAGGAATTTTCCCTTTTTTTTTTTTTCCTGTTGTTTGGGAGCTTTTGGAAGCAGCTGGTTGGAACACTGGCTTTGTGTTTATTTTACATCCTGTTCCCTGACACTTTGTTCCCTCCCCATCTGATCCCATAAAATGCAGCTCCAGTGCTGCAGCTCTCACACTGATAATCCACAGGGCTGTGGTGACAGGGTGGCACTGGGAGCCCTGACCTCAGCCCCAGCCCTGTGGGGAGGGCAGGGATCCCTCACCAGCTCAGGCATGTGTTGGGCTTCTCCCTGTGGACCTGATTTCTGAACTTTGGTAAAGAACTTGGTTATCAGACAGGCTTTTGTCTTTTTTTTTTTTTTCCTTTTGGGGTATAAGGATCTCTTGAAGTGACTTTTGTGAGTGCCAGCTGTGAATAAAATCAGTGGGACTGCAGCAGGGCTGGAGTTCTGTACGAGCCAATTAAAGCACATTTATGTTGTTCCATTTACTTACTTGTGTTTTAAAGGCCTCCTGTGAAAGTTTAAAAAGTAAGACTTCACTTTTATGACAGCTAATGTATTAAATTACATCCTGAATCTATAGACAGACAACCAATTTCATTTGAAATACAACTGAAAATCAGTAAATCAGTGACAAGCACATGTTTTGTGAGTGGAGTTAAAGATAAGATGCTCTAGTTCATTAGACATATTTTTAATATGAAATTATTTTTGGTTAGATTGATTTTTTTTTTTTTAATATTTATTTTCTTAGTCTCCAGAAAAGCCCTTGCTCCCCTCTGCAGCACTGTCCCAGGATGGTGCTGCTGTACCCACGCTGCCATTAGCAGGGCAGGAGCTCCCAGTGACAACAATCACAAAATTCTCCTTTGTGCACAAAGACCTCACAAAAATCCCTTAATCCCCGTGCGGTGTTTGTGTGCTGGCAGTGCCTCCAGCTTTGTCCGGCTCCCCAAATTCCTGGGAATCCCTGTGAGGGCTGGAGTGACAGCAGCGGGGTGATGTTCACCTGGATCTCCTGGCACTCCGGGATTTGGGGTTGTGTGAGGACCTGCTGTGTGCATCCCTGGGATGGGATGGGATTGGGAGGGCTGGTGTGACTCGGGCAGCTGCCAGCAGGGAGCAAAGAGCCGGGATCCAGCGGGATTGCTCGGGTTTCCACTCGGCAGCTGCTGGGTGGGGGGACAGCAGAGCACAGCCCTGCAGGGTGGGTGGGTGGGATGGCAAAATAGGAGAGGTGTGAGGAGATTAAATGATTCCTTAAAACCATTTCTAATGTTCCTCTAATCCACCTCTTGGTTTTGTGTTGGTGCTGTACGGATGTAACTCCTTTGCATTTAAGACCGAGACAATAGAACTTAATTAAAACAAAACTGTCGGAAAATTAAATCTGTCTAGAAAGCTTCACACAGAATCTGAACCGCAGCTGTCTCTGCGCTGCGTGGGGAAACCCACAGTCTTACTGAGCCCCATGAGACCCCTGCAGTGCCCCAGCACATCAGGAGCTGCTCAGTGGATTTTTCCAGCTCTCCAGGGTTTCATCCCCTGCTCCTCACCACGAGAAGGGTTCTGGCAGCTGCAGCCCTGCTGCCAATGAATGAACGTGGGTGCTTGGCTTGTTCCTGGAGCTCCCGTGATGGTTTCCTTCCGCTCTTTGCATCCAGGGCGAGGCCCTGAGGCAGGTTTTGGTGAACCGCTACTACGGGAACGTGCGTGCGGCCGGCCGGCGCGAGAGCCTCACCGCCTTCGGCAACGGGCCCCTGTCCGCCGGCAGCGCCGGCAAGGCCGGCCCGGGAGGTAGGACACGCTCTGCTCGTCCCTCCCCTGCTCTGGGCACCTCTATTCCTGACAAATCAGCCCCCTACAGCTGGGATCGGGATGTGTTCCCTCATGGTTTTGTCTGTCGGCTCCCAAAATAAGTGAAACTGTCCGTGTGGGTGACTGCAGTTGGGAGCAAAGCTAGCATGCAGAGCTCCTTCCTCTTCTCAGTGACTGCCTTGGCTTGGCTTGACATTTGTGACGTTCATTTGAATAAATGTACTTAGAAATCTTGATCAATTTAATATTTGCCATAATATCTAGGACGGGTGTCCATAAGGGTGTCAGATTATTAACCACTTCTGAAAGAAAACCATTCCATGGTATTGCAGAAATTGTGGGGTAGGATGGGCAAAGATTCCTTTTGAAGTCAGTTACACAGTGAAGTTTATTTAATTTGAGGCCATTGCTGAAAAAGTGGAATTGGAAAAGAATTGGGTTGGGTTGAAAGGGATCTTAAAACTGATCCTGTCCCACCTGCTTCCATGGGCAGGGACATCTCCCACTATCCCAGTTTGTTCCAACCATCCCCATGGGGTCAGTGCCAACCTGTTTCTCCTGCTCACATTTACAGGAGGGAGCTCTGGGTCGAGCTCCATGAGCCGAGGGGAGATGAGCCTGGCAGATGTCCAATGCCACCTGGACAAAGAAGGTGCTTCCAACTTGGTCATAGATCTCATCATGAATGCCACCAGCGACAGAGTCTTCCACGAGAGCATCCTGCTGGCCATTGCCCTGCTGGAAGGTGGGAACACCACCATACAGGTAGGGAAACGGAAAACTCCATCTTGGGCCTGAGCCCTGTCGGGAAGGGAAATGTTTTCATGAAATGCAGGAAATTTGAGAGGGTTAAGGAGGTGGGAGGGGAAATGATCTGAATGATCTTTGACCTGTAATTAAGGGAAATGTTGGTGTGTGCTGTGCAAAAATGGACTTACTAAATGTTTGGGTAATTGAGGTGTTTTCCCGTGGTGATATAGATGAATGTGTAATAAAACAGCTTTGTAGGTAAGTTACTGACTGCTCCTATAAATAACTTAAGCAACTGCCATGTGCTCAGAGACTTTCACAATGAGCTATTAAATTTCAGACTGGAATTTGAAACAAGTGTATGGTAAACTCCAGACCACCACAATTCTCCAGCAATCTCATTGTTCTTCCTTTTCAGTAAGGATTAGATTCCCCTAAAATAAAATTGTCCCTGATATGGGTTAATGAACACACACCAGCGAGCTCTTAGGTTCTTCCAAATAGAAAGTAAAACTTTATTCCAGCAAAGCTTGCTTACAAAGATGATTGAAGCTGTGATATCTTATTTGTTTAGTTCTGCACGTGTTGTGTTTGCAGTCTGTCTGTGGGGCTGAGTCCTGACCAGTTGTAACTGAGAGTTGTGGTTGAAGCACACCCTAGATCCCTACAGCAGCATCTCCTGTGTCCATGCAAACTTCCCTTGAGAGAACAGGGGATGTCTCGGGGCTCCTTCACTCTGTATAATCAGTACCCTCATTAATCCCCTGTGTATAAGCTCTGGAATGAAACTTCTTTGCAAAGGATAAAGTGGGAATTGAGTGTTGAAAATCCTGTGTCACCTTAAACTGCAATGACAGGATTAACGTTCCTGGGGGACAGTCACTCCTTTAGATTTCCTGCTCTTCTCTAATGTAAAGGAAGCTGAGCTTTCATCTTTACAGCTCTCAGGGAGCCTCAGGTAACCTCATGCTGGAAGGAAAAACAAACTGCATCAGCCTGACTGGAGAGATCCTTTACTTGTGCTGGACCTCAGTGCTAAAGGATTGAGCAGAGCCACTTCCCACTGTGGACAAATCCATGTTGGAAGCAGATTCCTTAGCTCTACCACTGAAAACCAACAGGAAAATCTGCAGTCCCTCTCCAAAGACACCTTTTTGCCCCAGAGGGAGGTAGTTTACTTTGCATTTGCTGTCTGGACCTGGGAGCTGTGGAATAACCCTGCGGTCAGCAATGAAGGATGGCTCTCAGGGCACTTCCACCCCACACCATGCACTGCTGCCAGGTCCTGCTGCACTCCAGCCTCTACAGATGTGCTTGCATAGCCCAGAGTGGCTATTTCCCATCCTTTCCCACTCAGGAAGAAGGGCTTGGCAGGTGTCTGTGGGACATGCTCCGGGCAGGCAGCAGTCCCTGGGTGCGGGTTGGGCTGGGAGGGGGCTCTGCTGGAGTGTGGGCTGCTTTTAAGTACAGAATGTTTCGGGAACCAAATGTCTTGAGATGCCTACAGCTAATGCTGTGACCTCTGAGGGCTTGGACACGCCCTGCAGCTCTTACTCGTGCATGCAAAGCACAAAGGGGATGTTATTGAAAATATCCCATGGAGCGGTTGGGATGTGGATATTCTGTGCCTGAATACTCCATGGACTTCGTAGCAAAAGGCAAAAAAGGAGCATAATCAGTGCATAGACGTGTTCTGTGGCTTTCCTCCACACTGGTCACACCCCTGGTGGTAGAGAGAGAGTTTTCTGGTGCCTTGCAGTGGCTCCAGCACATGGGGGCCCGTGGGACGGTGGCAGTGGGGAGCGGCACATCCTCAGCACTCTGAGCTCCCAGTGGGGCTTCAGAGAGCCAAGTCAGGAGAACTCCAGCGGGGAGAGCACCAAGCACAAAGCTGAACTTCTGGGAGGAGAGCTGGCTCCACACTGGGAATCAAAGCGAAGGTGGAGGCTTGCTCTTTAGTAAAATCATTAATTCGGGGCTGTATCTCCCAGGGTAATTGCTGAGTGATGTGATGTGATGGCCAAGTTAAACTGGTATCCTGAGACAGTGAACTCTTGTAATCAGGCTTTGCTGTCTCCGTGTCAGAAGAATAGCTCTCAGTGCAGAGGGCCCTGGGTGCAGCCCAGCTGTTCAGGAGAGCTGTGTGGGTACTTGCTAATGTGCAAAGCTGATGGGTTTTGTACAGCAGCCTTTGGCTGTGACTCAGTGAAGATTTACTGGGTGCAGCAAAGTGATGGCCTTCCCTTAGCAGGAATTCATTTTTACAAAATTTGGCTGCTTATGGAAACAAGATGCACTTGGGAAAATGAACCTGATACTTCCCTTGTGTTTTATCCCAGTCTTTCTCTAATGTTCTTTGGTAAGTTTTGCAGATTGGGTAGGTAGGGCTTGGCAACCTCTGGAACCTGCAGAGTGGATTTTCTGCAGTTCTTCTGCAGTTTCCAGTAAGTGCCAGTGGAAGAGTCGTCCTCAGTCTCTGGATAGTAACTCTGTTCATTTTGCATTCGATGCATTTGTCATTGGGAAAGTTGACCTAGCCAAACCAGCCAGCTTTGTCTTTGAGGTCTAACAGAGTTTATCTTCGTTTCACAATTTTTTTTTATTATTATTATTAGCAGCTTTTGATTGATAGTGTTCCAAACAAGCTTGTTCTATGCTCAGTTTGAATAATTTCTGCTGAACTTCAGTTGCCTCTATCTACAGGCCTTTGAGAATAGGAAAGTGGTGGGATAGGGAGAGGTTATGTAAAAAAGGCTCTTTAGCAGCAGAGCCAGAAACGTGTCACCCCTGCATGGCATTTTCTTAACTCCAGGTTTTCACACGGGAAATTGATTCCACCCGGAGTGAAGCAGAAGGTTTGTACCAACACACAGGAACCTGCACGTGATGATTGTAATGTGGTTAATAAAGGGAGTTCCCAGGTAACTCCCATGAGCTCCAGTGGGAGAACAGATCCCCATGATGCTGGGAAGGGCTAAGTGCAATAGGTGTTGCTGTCTCATGAGGTACAGACAGGGCCAATATTCAAGGTAGGCAAAGTAGGTGGTTGCCAACTCCAGCAGAAAAGCAAATCTCGAAACGTTCCTTATTGTAATTGGTGGGAGGGATTTTTATTGTATTGCTAAGAAAATGAATGTGGGGGAGAAGCAGGACAAGAGAAAAGGCTCCCGGTTGAGCTCAGGAAGGAGGCTGAGCTGGTGGTGTGTGGCACCCTGAATCCCACGCTGCTCTGCTCCGTGTTTTGCTGCAGGGCTGAATGTGAATGTGGCAAATGAGCTCTTCTGGGAAGGGCTTTGCCGCTTCCAGCTCTTTGGGTGGAAACTTTCTGGGCTTTAAGCTTTTGGAATAAGCTTAGAAACACTGTCAGGTTGTTTGGGAGCAGGGTGGTGGTGACCTCGTGGTGGCTGTGCCCGGTGAGCTCCTCGCTCCGGCTCGGTGGGAAGCCTGCCCTTGTTTGCACAGAGACAGAAGCAGAGGTGGCACCACGGGGTCAGCACCAGACAACAAATTAACTTGACAAATGCTGCGACCGGCTGAGCTGCAAATTACATCAAGCCCTTTGTTAATTTATATAACCCTGAGCATCCCCCTGGGGAGTGCTGGCTCAGTGGTTCTGAGCAGCCCTGGGGGTGCTCCAGAGGCTGAGAGCTGAGCCTGCCCTGCTCCCTGGGTGCCAGTGCCCGGCTGCTGCCCTGCTGCTCCCTTGGGCTCCCTTCTCCAGAGCAGGGAATGCTCTGGTGGGTGCTGATGCTTGTGGGCACTCGGTGCTGCCTCTCCTTGGGAAGGGATGAAGGCTCAGTCCCTTCCCACACACATGGCAGCACAGCCAGGCTTTCCTCTGGTACAGCAAGTGAGTGACAGTGCAGGAAATTGCTGAGGACTTGTCCTGCAACGCTCGTCTCTCTTCTGCTAAATCAAAATTCCGTGTGCCGTTACTCTGCCTCACCTCCACCGCGTTTCGGGTTTCCTTGGTGGAAGTTAATGGCAAGTAAAGTCCCTTACATAACACCTCTCCATGGAGACTCTGCTCCCTTAATTAGGGATCTTCTCCAAAGTCAGCCTGCGTGACAAATTACCCACACGCACACGTTGGTGCTTTCAGCAGGGGAAGGTGAAATGAGGTTGATGGCACTGGTGGTTTCAGGCAGTTTTGAAGAGCTGCCCCAAGGTGACACAATGTACGTCTGCCACTTCAGGGAGTGGTGCTGGTGCCTCTGTTCCCCTTGGTCCATTGCTGTCCCCTGGGTGGGCTGCAGTCACAGAGGATGGGCTGGTGGGGGTTGGCACACAAGGAAAAGGTGATTGTTCTTCAGGAAAAAGTGGGATTTGCTCCCGCCTTTAAGGCATCTGGGCAGAGTTGCTGTTCTTGGGCAGAGGATGATGATGGTGTCCCCCAACAGCTGAGGATGGGGTGAGGAGCAGGGGCCACCCTGACTGAGGACAGCACCGAGGAGCTGGTGGTGGTGAGCTGGAGAGCTGTGCCTCTGTCACAGCACGGCAAGAGTGAACCAGTGCTGCAGGGAACGGTGGCTTGGAGCTCACAGGCTGTGTGAGGCCCCTTTGAGATGTGACAGTGCAAAAAGCTGATGGCTTTGAGCTGTTTGAACTTCCAGAGCTCCTTGGTTGAGCCTCCCCAGAGGATCCCCGTGCCCTCCCTTGAGTGCACCCTGGGGCTGGGGGCTGTGCTGTCCCTGGAACAGGTGCCAGGGATGCAGAAATTTCAGCAGCCAGCTCCTCATCACTCAGGTTGGGTAGGGAATTCTGGCCTGGGCTCACACAGCTCTCCCAACCCAGTCTTGCTCCATACTTGGACTCCGTTGACATTTCTCAACGTTTCTCCTCCTGCCTCGCCACCAGTGAGGAAACTCCAGCGGGGTGAATTGTGGTCTCTTTTCTGTGCCTCCCACTGTCCAGAGATGATTGGCAGTTGTTGCATAATTGCAGGATTGATGCACAAAAGGAATTGAATCCAGAGCTTCCAGTTCTTTGTGTTTCTGGTGCTTGGGGGACCCAGGGAAGCCCAGAGCTGGGGGCTACCAGCCACTGGTGTTGGTCAGGCACAGCCCTTGGGACTGAGAGAGCAGACCCTTCAAGACAAATTTATGTCCTTGAGCTCATTGTAGTACTGGCTGTGAAATACTGTGACCAAAATGTCCTATTTGGTTGCAGGAACACTTTGTTTCTCTTTTTATGTGGCTGCAACTGCCCTGCAAAATGAGGGGAAAACTCTGCAAAGCATTACAGGAGCACTGGTGGGGTAAAATGTTGGCTTAGTGACACAATAGTGCTTTAATTTGTGGTTTGGACTTTTAAAATCAGATTTATTTCTTGCAAGATTTGCAGCAGTCATAGATGTCAGTGAGCACAGACAATTGTATGTGATGGCAAAGGCTGCAGAGGCAAGCGTGTCTTTGGGTCACTAAACTTCTGCAAATAGCACTTGAAAACTTTTGACCACTGATGAAACAAGTCTTAAATTTTCTGTTTGTTTCCAACAGACAGAATTCTGTGACACAGGATGTTATATCTCTTTTTACATTGTTTTAATGATACCCGTTTAGGAAATCATGCACAACCACCTACCTATGTCTTTCACTGTTTAAATGTGTTTTTCCTCAAGGTAAAATACACATTTTTTAAAAAAAATTATGAGTATGTTATGAACATGACATCAAAAACATTTGATAGGGACCTGTATCATGAACTGTGGGCAGAGATCTTGTTCCTTTCTGAAAGAGCCCTCTCCAGAAGGAAACCTTGTGCAAATTCTGACCTCCTTGACAGTGGGGTTGCCTTCCAGAGAGGGCACAGGACCTGCAGCAGCCATGAGGAACCTCTGTGCTGATGCTCTGCTGCTCCACAGCACATAAGGAGGTGGGAATGCCAAGCCTGTAGGAGCACACCCGTCTTCTCCTCGTGTATTTTAATGTATTTAGCGTGGTGAAGTCTCAGTGTCCCTCAGCTGTTGGATACCATCATGCTCAAAACAGCCCAGCCCCACTGATAATGCAGTGTGAGGAATCCTTCCTGCAGGGGAGGTTCCATTTTCACTCAGGGCACCGAGATGCACAGCTGAGACTGTGGGTGGATGAGGTTGGATGGTAATGATACCACCTTGTCTTTCCACCTGAGCTATGTATGGGCCATCAATATTCCTGGAGCAGAACATCTTCCAGTCTTTTTTGCCAAAGGGAAGTTTTCTGCCGGATTCTGAGGTGCCCATCTGTGTGGTTGAGCAGTGTAGGTGGAAAAAAAGGAGAAGAGGTGCCACCTCAGGGTCTAGCTGTGTCTTGGTGGCCTTGTGTTGTTCATGGTTGGGTACCACCCCCTGTGAGGCAATCCTCTCAGCATTCCACTGGGATCCTGGTCCTGCAGGGAGGTAAATCAGTAATTCCCCCAGTTCCTCTCCATGGGATCCAGGTCCAACATAAACTTTCAAGATGATCCCTAGCAGGATTAAAGTCCTCCCCGAGCAGGCAGAGGCAAAGCTATTCAGCAAAACAAGGTCATGCTGCCTTTTTTTTTTTTGGTAAGCACAGGAATCAACAAAGCGCTGTTATATAACTTCTATTTATATCCCACTTGCTCACTAGCTGCAGGCACACAAGAGTAGCTGAGAAGGGAATTTAATGAGCTCTCAGGGCTTGCTCACCTTCCAGAGCGGGTAGGAGCCAGCTTGTTTTTGAAGTGCGTCAGCAAATGAAACTGGTGGTGGGTGGGTGGTTTGGGTAGGTGGACTGACTTGTTGCTATGGTTTTCTTTAATTCCTCTGTCTCTCAAGGAGATCTTACACTTTTTTTTTTTTTTTT